>CM056200.1:20409765-20441601 GCA_029692085.1 Gymnothorax javanicus | reverse complement strand
TATTTCCATATAGAGGACACGTACAGTATGAAAATGACGAGATATTAGCACTATCATTAGATCGCTAGCATTAGGAAGTTAGTAGTAGCATTCAAACTTTAACATTGCTGTTTTTGTGTATATAAAGAAGGGTTGCTTTTAATGCCATCTAATCTCATAAATCCCATGAAAGGTGATGCTTTTTAATGCCATATGATCGCTTATTTCCATCATAAAGGACACATCCAGTATGAAATGACCAGAAATTTGCACTAGCTTTTAGATCGCCAGCATTAGCAAGTTAGCATTAGCATTCAAACTTTCACATTGCTGTATTTGCATATATACAAGAAGGGTTAAGCTTTTAATACCATCTAATCTATTATGCCCATGAAGAGTTATGCTTTAATGCCATCTGATCTCTTATTTCCATTATAGAGACACGTACAGTATGAAAATGAGCAGATATTAGCACTAGCATTAGATCGCTAGCATTAGCAAGTTAGCATTAGCATTCAAACTTAAACTTGCTGTACCTGCATGTATACAAGAAGGGTAAAGCTTTAATGCCATCTAATCTGATATTCCCATGAAGGGTTATGCTTAATGCCATCTGATCTCTTATATCCATCATAGATGACACGCATAGTATGAAAATGAGCAGATTTTAGCACAAGCATTAGATCGAAGCATTATCAAGTTTATGCTAGCATTCAAACTTTTAACATTGCAGTACGTGCATGTATACAAGAATGGTGAAGCTTTAATGCCATCTAATCTAATATGCCGGCGAAGAGTTATGCCTTTAATGTCATTGATCTTTATATCCATCATAGAGGACACGCACAGTATGAAAATGACCAGATATTAGCACTAGCATTAGATCGCTAGTATTAGGCATGTTAGCATTAGAATTCAAACTTAAACATTGCAGTCCTTCCATGGATACAAGAAGGGTGAAGCTTTAATGCCATCTAATCTAATATGCACATGAAGGGTTATGATTTAATGCCATCTGATCTCTTATTTCCATCAGTGAGGACACATACAGTATGAAAATGACCAGATATTTGCACTAGCATTAGATCGTTAGCATTAGCAAGTTAGCATTAGCATTCAAACTTAAACTTACTGTACTTGCATGTATACAAGAAGGGGTTTAGCTTAATGCTATCTAATCTGATATTCCCATGAAGGGTTATGCTTTTTATGCCATCTGATCTCTAATATCCATCATAGAGGACACGTACAGTATGAAAATGACCAGATATTAGCACTAGCATTAGATCGCTAGCATTAGCAATTTAGCATTAGCATTTAAACTTTAACAACACTGTATTTGCGTATAAAGAAGGGTAAACTTTTAATGCCATCTGATCTCATAATCCCATTAATGATGATGCTTTAATGCCATCTGATCTCTTATATTCCATCATAGAGGACACGTAGAGTATGAAAGTGACCAGATATTAGCACTAGCTTTAGATCGCTAGCATTAGCAAATTAGCATTAGCATTCAACCTTAAACTTGCTGTACTTGCATGTACACAAGAAGGGTTAAAGCTTTAATGACATCTAATCTGATATTCCCATGAAGGGTTATGCTTTAATGCCATCTGATCTCTTATATCCAATATAGACGACACGTACAGTATGAAAAATGATCAGATATTATCACTAGCATTGATCGCTAGCATTAGTAAAAGTTAGCATTAACATTCAAACTTAAACTTACTGTACTTGCATGTATACAAGAAGGGTAAAGCTTTAATGCCATCTAATCTGATATTCCCATGAAGGGTTATGCTTAATGCCATCTGATCTCTTATATCCATCATAGAGGACACGCATAATATGAAAATGTACCAGATATTAGCACTAGCATTAGATCGCTAGCCATTAGCACACGATATTTGAAAATGACCAGATTAGCATTAGCATTCAAGCTTAAACTTGCTGTACTTGCATGTTTACAAGAAGGGGTTAAGCTTAATGCCATCTAATCTGATATTCCCATGAAGGGTTATGCTTTAATGCCATCTGATCTCTTATATCCATCATAGAGGACACGTAGTATGAAAATGACCAGATATTAGCACTAGCATTAGATCGTTAGGAATTAGCAAGTTAGCATTAGCATTCAAACTTTAACATTTCAGTATTTGCATATATAATCAAGAAGGGTTATGCTTTAATGCCATCTGATTCTTATTTCCATCAAAAGCACACGACAGTTTGAAAATGACCAGATATTAGCACTAGCATTAGATCGCTAGCATTAGCAAGTTAGCATTAGCATTCAAACTTAAACTTGCTGTACTTGCATGTTTACAAGAAGGGTTAAGCTTTAATTGCATCAAATCTGATATTCCCATGAAGGGTTATGCGTTAATGCCATCTGATCTCTTATATCCATCATAGAGGACAGGTACAGTATGAAAATGTACCAGATATTAGCACTAGCATTAGATCGCTAGGATTATCAGTTAGCATTAGCATTCAAACTTAAACATTGCTGTACTTGCATGTATACAAAGAAGGGTGAAGCTTTTAATGCAATTTAATCTAATATGCCCATGAAGGGTTATGCTTTAATGCCATCTGATTTCTTTATTTCCATCATAGAGGACACACATACAGTATGAAAATGAGCAGATATTAGCATTAGCGCTAGATCGCTAGCATTAGCAAGTTAGCATTAGCATTCAAACTTTAACATTGCTGTATTTGCATATATACAAGAAGGGTTAGGTTTTAATGACATCTAATATAATATGCCGATGAAGGGTTATGCTTTTAATGCCATCTGATTCTTATTTCCATCATAGAGGACACGTACAGTATGAAAATGACCAGATATTAGCACTATCATTAGATCGCTAGCATTAGGAAGTTAGTATTAGCATTCAAACTTTAACATTGCTGTTTTTGCATATAAAGAAGGGTGAAGCTTTAATGCCATCTAATCTCATAATCCCATGAAAGGTGATGCTTTAATGCCATATGATCGCTTATTTCCATCATAAAGGACACATCCAGTATGAAAAATGACCAGAAATTTGCACTAGCTTTAGATCGCTAGCATTAGCAAAGTTAGCATTAGCATTCAAACTTTCAGATTGGTTGTATTTTGCATATATACAAGAAGGGTTAAGCTTTAATACCATCTAATCTAATATGCACATGAAGAGTTATGTTTTAATGCCATCTGATCTTATATTTCCATTATAGAGGACACGCATACAGTATGAAAAATGACCAGATATTAGCACTAGCATTAGATCGCTAGCATTAGCTAGTTAGCATTAGCATTCAAACTTAAACTTGCTGTACTTGCATGTATTCAAGAAGGGTTAAGCTTTAATGCCATCTAATCTGATATTCCCATGAAGGGTTATGTTTTAATGCCATCTGATTCTTATATCCACTGGTAGACGACACGTACAGTATGAAAATGACCAGATATTAGCACAAGCATTAGATCGCTAGCATTAGCACGTTAGCATTAGAATTCAAACTTAAACATTGCAGTCCTTCCATGTATACAAGAAGGGGAAGTTTTTAATGCCATCTAATCTAATATGCACATGAAGGGTTATGTTTTTAATGTCATCTGATCTCTAATATCCATCATCGATTTGGCAATGCACAGTATGAAAATGACCAGATATTAGCACTAGCATTAGATCGCTTGCATTAGCAAGTTAGCATTAGCATTCAAACTTAAACATTGCTGTATTTATGTATATAAGAAGGGTTAAGGTTTAATGACATCTAATCTCATAATCCCATGAAGGGTTATGCTTTAATGCCATCTGATCTCTATATCCATCATAAAGGACACGTACAGTATGAAAATGACCAGATATTAGCACTAGCATTAGATCGCTAGCATTAGCAAGTTAGCATTTGCATTCAAACTTTCACATTGCATTGCATGTATACAAGAAGGGTTAAGCTTTAATGCCATCTAATCTCTCTATTCCCATGAAGGGTTATGTTTAATGCGATCTGATCTCTTATTTCCATCATAGAGGACACATACAGTATGAAAATGACCAGATATTAGCACTAGCATTAGATTGCTAGCATTAGCAAGTTAGCATTAGCATTCAAACTTAAACTTGCTGTAATTGCATGTATACAAGAAGGGTTAAGGTTTAATGCCATCTAATCTGATATTCCCATGAAGGGTTATGCTTTTAATGGCATCTGATCTCTTTATTTCGATCATAGAGTACACGTGACAGCATGAAAATGACCAGATATTAGCACTAGCATTAGATCGTTTGCATTAGCAAGTTAGCATGAGCATTCAAACTTAAATCTTACTGTACTTGCAAATGTATATACAAGAAGGGTTCAGCTTTAATGCCATCTAATCTGATATTCACATGAAGGGTTATGTTTTTAATGACATCTGATCTCTAATATCCATCATCGACGGACACGCACAGTATGAAAATGACCAGATATTAGCACTAGCATTAGATCGCTTGCATTAGAAAGTTAGCATAAGCATTCAAACTTAAACATTACTGTACTTGCATGTATACAAGAAGGGTTGTTTTTAATGCCATCTAATCTAATATGCCCATGAAGGATATGCTTTTAATTCCATCTGATCTCTTTATTTCCATTATAGAAGACACGTACAGTATGAAAATGACCAGATATTAGCACTAGCATTAGATCGCTAGCATTAGCAAGTTAGCATTAGCATTCAAACTTAACATTTCTGTACTTGCATGATATACAAGAAGGGTTAAGCTTAATGCCATCTAATCTCATAATCCCATGAAAGGTGATGCTTTAATGGCATCTGATCTCTTATTTCCAATCATAAAGGACACGTACAGTATGAAAATGACCAGATATTAGCACTAGCATTAGATCGCTAGCATTAGAAAGTGAGCATTAGCATTCAAACTTTAACATTGGTGTATTTGCATATATACAAGAAGGGGTTAAGCTTTTAATGCCATATCTAATCTGATATGCCGATGAAGGGTTATGCTTTAATGCCATCTGATCTCTTATTTCCATTATAGAAGACACGCATAGTATGAAAATGACCAGAAATTAGCACTAGCATTAGATCGCTAGCATTAGCAAGTTAGCATTAGCATTCAAACTTAAACTTGCTGTACTTGCATGTATAAAAGAAGGGTTAAGCTTTTTATGCCATCTAATCTGATATTCTAATGAAGGGTTATGCTTTAATGCCTTCTGATCTCTTATATCCATCATAGAGGACACGCATAGTATGGAAATGACCAGATATTAGAACTAGCATTAGATCTTTAGCATTAGAAAGTTAGCATTAGCATTCAAACTTTAACAATGCTGTATTTGCATATATACAAGAAGGGTTAAGCTTTTACGAATCTATCTGATCCCTTGAAGAGTTTCCATCATAGACAATCCACGTACAGTATGAAAATAACAAGATATTAGCACTAGCATTGGACCGCTAGCATTAGCAAAACTTAAACTGTTAGCATTAGCATTCAAACTTAAACTTGCTGTACCATGCATGTATAAAAAGAAGGGTTAAGCTTAATTGCCATCTAATTCTGATATTCCCATGAAGGGTTATGTTTTAATGCCATCTGATTTCTTATATCCATCATAGAGGACGTACATGTACAGTATGAAAATGACCAGATAACAGCAATAGCATTAGATCGCTAGCATTAGCAAGTTAGCATTAGCATTCAAACTTGGAAAACAAACAGTTTTACTTGCATGTATACAAGAAGGGTTCAGCTTTAATGGAATCTAATCTCTGATATTCCCATGAATGGTTATGCTTTAATGACATCTGATCTCTTATATCCATCATAAAGGACACGTACAGTATGAAAAATGACCAGATATTAGCACTAGCATTAGATCGCTAGCATTAGCAAGTTAGCATTAGCATTCAAACTTATACATTGCTGTATTTATGATATAAAAGAAGGGTTGCTTTTAATGACCATCTAATCTCATAATCCCATGAAAGGTGATGCTTTAATGCCATCTGATCTCTTATTTCCATCATAAAGGACACATACAGTATGAAAAATGACCAGAAATTAGCACTAGCATTAGATCGCTAGCATTAGCATTCATTAATTTAAACTTAAACAAGATACTTGCATGTATAAAGAAGGGTTAAGCTTTTAATGCCATCTAATCTGATAATCCCATGAAGGGTTATGCTTAATGCCATCAGATATCTTATTTCCATCATAGATGACACGTACAGTATGAAAATGACCAGATATTAGCACTAGCATTAGATCGCTAGCATTAGCAAGTTAGCATTAGCATTCAAACTTTCAAACTTTGAAGGGTTAGCAATGACTAATCTTGCAATGTATACCATCAGAAGGGACCAAAAGAAATTAGCACTAGCATTAGATCTTAATGGCATCTAATCCATGATATTCCCATGAAGGGTTATGCTTTTAATGCCATCAGATCTCTTATATCCATCATAGAGACACGCATAGTATGAAAATGACCAGATATTAGCACTAGCATTAGATCGCTTGCATTAGCAAGTTAGCATTAGCATTCAAACTAAAAACATTGCAGTACTTGCATGTATACAAGAAGGGTTAAGCTTTAATGCCATCTAATCTGATATTCTAATGAAGGGTTATGCTTTTAATGCCATCTGATCTCTTTATATCCATCATAGAGACAAGTACAGTATGAAAATGACCAGATATTAGAACTAGCATTAGATCTTTTTAGCATTAGCAAGTTCAGCATTAGTATTATACAAACTTTAGCTTTAACTAATGCTAATGAAGGGTTTGCATGCCTATATATCAAGAACGGTTAAATGACCAGATTTAATGCTATCTGATATTCATTCAAACTTTATTTGCAACAAGAACGTTATGCCATCCGATAGATTTCCACATAGACAACACACGTATAGTATGAAAATAACAAGATATTAGCACTAGCATTGGACCGCTAGCATTAGCAAGTTAGCATTAGCATTCAAACTTAAACTTGCTGTACTTGCATGTATAAAAGAAGGGTTAAGCTTTAATACCATCTATTCTGATATTCCCATGAAGGGTTATGCTTTAATGCCATCTGATTTCTTATATCCATCATAGAGACACGCACAGTATGAAAATGACCAGATATTAGCACTAGCATTAGATCGCTTAGCATTAGCAAGTTAGCATTAGCATTCAAACTTAAACTTGCTTTTACTTGCATGTATACAAGAAGGGTTCAGCTTTTAATGCCATCTAATCTGATATTCCCAGGTAGGGTTATGCTTTAATGGCATCTGATCTCTCATATCGATCATAGAGGACACGTGACAGTATGAAAATGACCAGATATTAGCACTAGCATTAGATCGCTTTGCATTTGCAAGTTAGCATGAGCATTCAAACTTAAACTTGCTGTACTTGCATGTATACAAGAAGGGTTCAGCTTTAATGCCATCTAATCTGATATTCCAATGAAGGGTTATGCTTTAATGCCATCTGATCTCTTATATCCATCATAGAGGACAAGTACAGTATGAAAATGACCAGATATTAGCACTAGCATTAGATCGCTAGCATTAACAAGTTAGCATTAGCATTAAAACTTTAACATTGCTGAATTTATGCGATATATTCAAGAAGGGTTATGCTTTAATACCGTCTGATCTCTTATTACCATCATAGAGGACACGTACATTATGAAAATGACCAGATATTAGCACTAGCATTAGATCGCTAGCATTAGCAAGTTAGCATTAGCATTCAAACTTAAACATTGCAGTACTTGCATGTATACAAGAAGGGTTAGCTTTAATGCCATCTAATCAAATATGCCATTGAAGGGTTATGCTTAATGCCATCTGGATCTCTTATATCCATCATATAGACAACAGTATGAAAATGACCAGATATTAGCACAAGCATTAGATCGCTAGCATTAAACAAGTTAGCTTTTTAGCATTCAAACTTAAACTTGCTGTACTTGAATGTAGACAAGAAGGGTTAAGCTTTAATGCCATCTAATCTGATATTCCCATGAAGGGTTATGCTTTTAATGCCATCTGATCTCTTATATCCATCATAGACGACACGTGCAGTATGAAAATGACCAGATATTAGCACTAGCATTAGATCGCTAGCATTAGCAAGTTAGCATTAGCATTCAAACTTAAACTTTGCAGAACTTGCATGTATATAAGATGGGTGAAGCTTTAATGCCATTTAATCTAATATGCCCATGAAGGGTTATGCTTTTAATGCCATCTGATTTCTTATTCCGGCATGAGACACGTGCAGTATGAAAATGACCTGATATTAGCACTAGCATTAGATCGCTAGCATTAGAAAGTTAGCATTAGCATTCAAACTTTTAACATTGCTGTATTTGCATATATACAAGAAGGGTTAAGCTTTAATGCCATCTAATCTAATATGCCAATGAAGGGTTATGCTTTAATGCCATCTGATCTCTTATTTCCATTATAGAGGACATGTCCAGTATGAAAATGACCAGAAATTAGCACTAGCATTAGATCGCTAACATTAGCAAGTTAGCATTAGCATTCAAAAGTTAAACTTGCTGTACTTGCATGTATACAAAAGGGTTGCTTTAATGTCATCTAATCTGATATTCTAATGAAGGGTTATGCTTTAATGCCTTCTGATCTCTTATATCCATCATAGAGACACGTTCAGTATGGAAAATGACCAGATATTAGAACTAGATTAGATTTTAGCATTAGCAAGTTAGCTTTAGCATTCAAACTTTAACAATGCTGTATTTGCATATATACAAGAAGGGTTATGCTTTTAATGCTATCTGATCTCTTATTTCCATCATAGACAACACGATTACAGTATGAAAATAACAAGATATTAGCACTAGCATTGGACCGCTAGCATTAGCAAGTTAGCATTAGCATTCAAACTTAAACTTGCTGTACTTGCATGTATAAAAACAAGCGGTTGCTTTTTAATACCATCTATTCTGATATTCCCATGAAGGGTTATGCTTTAATGCCATCTGATTTCTTATCTCCATCATAGAGGACACGCACAGTATGAAAAATGACCAGATATTAGCACTAGCATTAGATCGTTAGCATTAGCAAGTTAGCATTAGCACTCAAACTTAAACTTGCTTTTACTTGCATGTATACAAGAAGGGTTCAGCTTTTTAATGCCATCTAATCTGATATTCCCATGAAGGGTTATGCTTTTAATGCCATCTGATCTCTTATATCCATCATAGAGGACACGACAGTATGAAAAATGACCAGATATTAGCACTAGCATTAGATCGCTAGCATTAACAAGTTAGCATTAGCATTCAACCTTATACTTGCTGTACTTGCATGTATACAAGAAGGGTAAAAACTTTAATGCCATCTAATCTGATATTCCCATGACGGGTTAAGCTTTTAATGCCATCTGATCTCTTATATCCATCATAGACGACACGCACAGTATGAAAATGATGAGATATTAGCAATAGCATTAGATCGCTAGCATTAGCAAGTTAGCATTGGCATTCAAACTTTAACATTGCAGTACTTGCATGGACACAAGATGGGTGAAACTTAATGCCATTTAATCTAATATGCCCATGAAGGGTTATGCTTTTAATGCCATCTGATTTCTTATTTCCATCATAGAGGACACGACAGTATGAAAAATGATCAGATATTAGCACTAGCGTCAGATCGCTAGCATTAGCAAGTTAGCATTAGCATTCAAACTTTAACATTGCTGTATTTGCATATATACAAGTAGGGTTAAACTTTAATGCCATCTAATCAAATATGCCCATGAAGGGTTATGCTTTAATGCCATCTGATCTCTTATTTCCATAATAGAGGACATGTACAGTATGAAAATGACCAGATAACAGCACTAGCAATAGATCGCTATCATTAGCAAGTTAGCATTAGCATTCAAATTTTCACATTTGCTGTATTTGCATGTATATAAAGAAGGGTTAAGCTTTAATGCCATCTGATCTCATAATCCCATGAATGGTGATGCTTTTAATGACATCTGATCTCTTATTTCCATCATAGAGGACACGTACAGTATAAAAATGACCAGATATTAGCACTAGCATTAGATCGCTAGCATTAGCAAGTTAGCATTAGCATTCAAATTTTCACATTGCTGTATTTATGTATATAAAGAAGGGTTAAGCTTTTAATGCCATCTAATCTCATTATCCCATGAAAGGAGATGCTTTAATGCCACCTGATCTCTTTATTTCCATCATAAAGGACACATACAGTATGAAAATTACCAGAAATTAGCAATAGCATTAGATCGCTAGCATTAGCATTCAAACTTAAACTTACTGTACTTGCATGTATACAAGAAGTGTTAAGCTTTTAATGAATCTAATCTGATATTCCCATGAAGGGTTATGCTTTAATGCCATCAGATCTCTTATATCCATCATAGATGACACGTACAGTATGAAAATGACCAGATATTACCACTAGCATTAGATCGCTAGCATTAGCAAGTTAGCATTAGCATTCAAACTAAAACATTTCAGTACTTGCATGTATACAAGAAGGGTTGCGTTAATGCCATCTAATCTAATATGCCCATGAACGAATAATATGCTTTAATGCCATCTGATCTCTTATTTCCATTATAGAGGACACATACAGTATGAAAATGACCAGATATTAGCATTAGCATTAGATTACTAGCATTAGCAAGTTAACATTAACATTCAAACTTAAACTTACTGTACTTGCATATATACATGAAGGGTTATGCTTTAATGCCATCTGATCTCCTATATCCATCATAGAGGACACGTACAGTCTGAAAATGACTAGATATTAGCACTAGCATTAGATCGTTTGCATTAGCAAGTTAGCATTAGCATTCAAACTTTAACATTTCTGTATTTAAAATGCCATATATATATACCCAGAAGGTTTATGCTTTAATACCTCTGATCTCTTATTTCCATCATAGAGGACACGTACAGTATGAAAATTACCAGATATTACCATTAGCATTAGATCGCTAGCATTAGCAAGTTAGCATTAGCATTGAAACTTAAACATTGCAGTACTTGCATGTATACAAGAAGGGTTAAGCTTTAATGCCATCTAATCTGATATTCTAATGAAGGGTTATGCTTTAATGCCATCTGATCTTTATATCCATCATAGAGGACACGTACAGTATGGAAATGACCAGATATTAGCACTAGCATTAGATCGCTAGCATTAGCAAGTTAGCTTTAGCATTCAAACTTTTTAACAATGCTGTATTTATATATACAAGAAGGGTTATGCTTTAATGCTATTTGATCTCTTATTTCCATCATAGACAACACGTACAGTATGAAAATAACAAGATATTAGCACTAGCATTGACCGCTAGCATTAGCAAGTTACCATTGGCATTCAAACTAAACATTGATGCATGTACACAAGATGGGTGAAACTTAATGCCATTTAATCTAATATGCCCATGAAGGGTTATGCTTTTAATGACATCTGATTTCTTATTTCCATCATAGAGGACACGCTCAGTATGAAAATGATCAGAAATTAGCACTAACACGTCAGATCGCTAGCATTAGCAAGTTAGCATTAGCATTCAAACTTAAACTTGCTTTTACTTGCATGTATACAAGAAGGGTTCAGCTTTAATGGCATCTAATCTGATATTCATGAAGAGTTATGCTTTAATGCCATCTGATCACTTATTTCCATTATAGAGGACACATAGAGTATGAAAATGACAAGATATTAGCACCAGCATTATATTGCTAGCATTAGAAAGTTAGCATTAGCATTCAAACTTAAACTTACTGTACTTGCATGTATACAAGAAGGGTTAAGCTTTAATGCCATCTAATCTGATATTCTAATGAAGGGTTATGCTTTTATGCCTTCTGATCTCTTTATATCCATCATAGAGGACACGACAGTATGGAAATGACCAGATATTAGAACTAGCATTAGATCTTTAGCATTAGCAAGTTAAACTTTTAGCATTCAAACTTTTAACAATGCTACTTGCATGTATACAAGAACGGTTATGCTTTTAATGCCATCTGATCTCTTATTTCCATCATAGACAACACGTGCAGTATGAAAATAACAAGATATTAGCACTAGCATTGGACCGCTAGCATTAGCAAGTTAGCATTAGCATTCAAACTTAAACTTGCTGTACTTGCATGTATAAAAGAAGGGTTAAGCTTTAATACCATCTATTCTGATATTCCCATGAAGGGTTATGCTTTAATGCCATCTGATTTCTTATCTCCATCATAGAGACACGTACAGTATGAAAATGACCAGATATTAGCACTAGCATTAGATCGCTAGCATTAGCAAGTTAGCATTAGCATTCAAACTTAAACTTGCTTTTACTTGCATGTATACAAGAAGAGTTCAGCTTTAATGCCATCTAATCTGATATTCCCAGGTAGGGTTATGCTTTTAATGGCATCTGATCTCTCATATCGATCATAGAGGACACGCACAGTATGAAAATGACCAGATATTAGCACTAGCATTAGATCGCTTTGCATTAGCAAGTTAGCATGAGCATTCAAACTTAAACTTGCTGTACTTGCATGTATACAAGAAGGGTTCAGCTTTAATGCCATCTAATCTGATATTCCAATGAAGGGTTATGCTTTAATGCCATCTGATCTCTTATATCCATCATAGAGGACAAGTACAGTATGAAAATGACCAGATATTAGCACTAGCATTAGATCGCTAGCATTAACAAGTTAGCATTAGCATTAAAACTTTAACATCGCTGAATTTATGATATATTCAAGAAGGGTTATGCTTTTAATACCGCTGATCTCTTATTACCATCATAGAGGACACCTACATTATGAAAAATGACCAGATATTAGCACTAGCATTAGATCGCTAGCATTAGCAAGTTAGCATTAGCATTCAAACTTAAACATTGCAGTACTTGCATGTATACAAGAAGGGTTGCTTTTAATGCCATCTAATCAAATATGCCATTGAAGGGTTATGCTTTAATGCCATCTGATCTCTTATATCCATCATATAGGACACGTACAGTATGAAAATGACCAGATATTAGCACAAGCATTAGATCGCTAGCATTAACAAGTTATCATTAGCATTCAAACTTAAACTTGCTGTACTTGCATGTAGACAAGAAGGGTTAAGCTTTAATGCCATCTAATCTGATATTCCCATGAAGGGTTATGCTTTAATGCCATCTGATCTCTTATATCCATCATATAGGACACGTACAGTATGAAAATGACCAGATATTAGCACTAGCATTAGATCGCTAGCATTAGCAAGTTAGCATTAGCATTCAAACTTAAACTTTGCAGAACTTGCATGTATATAAGATGGGTGAAGCTTTAATGCCATTTAATCTAATATGCCCATGAAGGGTGATGCTTTAATGCCATCTGATTTCTTATTCCCGTCATAGAGGACACGTACAGTATGAAAATGACCTGATATTAGCACTAGCATTAGATCGCTAGCATTAGAAAGTTAGCATTAGCATTCAAACTTTAACATTGCTGTATTTGCATATATACAAGAAGGGTTAAGCTTTAATGCCATCTAATCTAATATGCCAATGAAGGGTTATGCTTTAATGCCATCTGATCTCTTATTTCCATTATAGAGGACATGTCCAGTATGAAAATGACCAGAAATTAGCACTAGCATTAGATCGCTAACATTAGCAAGTTAGCATTAGCATTCAAAGTTAAACTTGCTGTACTTGCATGTATACAAAAAAGGGTTAAGCTTTAATGTCATCTAATCTGATATTCTAATGAAGGGTTATGCTATAATGCCTTCTGATCTCTTATATCCATCATAGAGGACACGCTCAGTATGGAATGACCAGGATATTAGAACTAGCATTAGATTTTTAGCATTAGCAAGTTAGCTTTAGCATTCAAACTTTAACAATGCAGATATTTGAACTATATACAAGAAGGGTTATGCTTTTAATGTCATCTGATCTCTTATTTCCATCATAGACAACACGCATAGTATGAAAAATAACAAGATATTAGCACTAGCATTGACCGCTAGCATTAGCAAGTTAGCATTAGCATTCAAACTTAAATCATTGCTGTACTTGCATGTATAAAAACAAGGGTTGCTTTAATACCATCTATTCTGATATTCCCATGAAGGGTTATGCTTTAATGCCATCTGATTTTTATATTCCATCATAGAGGACACGTAATGAAAATGACCAGATATTAGCACTAGCATTAGATCGCTAGCATTAGCAAGTTAGCATTAGCATTCAAACTTAAACTTGCTTTACTTGCATGTATACAAGAAGGGGTTCAGCTTTAATGCCATCTAATCTGATATTCCCATGAAGGGTTATGCTTTAATGCCATCTGATCTCTTATATCCATCATAGAGGACACGACAGTATGAAAATGACCAGATATTAGCACTAGCATTAGATCGCTAGCATTAGCATTAGCATTGGCATTCAAACTTAAACATTGCAGTACCTGCATGGACACAAGATGGGTGAAACTTAATGCCATTTAATCTAATATGCCCATGAAGGGTTACTTTAATGCCATCTGATTTTTTATTTCCATCATAGAGGACACGTACAGTATGAAAAAATGATCAGATATTAGCACTAGCGTCAGATCGCTAGCATTAGCAAGTTAGCATTAGCATTCAAATTTAACATTGCTGTATTTGCATATATACAAGTAGGGTTATCTAATGCCATCTAATCAAATATGCCCATGAAGGGTTATGCTTTAATGCCATCTGATATTATTTCCATCATAGAGGACATGTACAGTATGAAAATGACCAGATAACAGCACTAGCAATAGATTGCTATCATTAGCAAGTTAGCATTAGCATTCAAATTTTCACATTGCTGTATTTATGCGATATAAAGAAGGGTTAAGCTTTAATGCCATCTGATCTCATATTCCCATGAATGGTGATGCTTTTAATGACATCTGATCTCTTATTTCCATCATAGAGGACACGTGACAGTATAAAAATGACCAGATATTAGCACTAGCATTAGATCGCTAGCATTAGCAAGTTAGCATTAGTATTCAAATTTTCACATTGCTGTATTTGCATGATATAAAGAAGGGTTAAGCTTTAATGCCATCTAATCTCATAATCCCATGAAAGGAGATGCTTTTAATGCCACCTGATCTCTTATTTCCATCATAAAGGACACATACAGTATGAAAATTACCAGAAATTAGCAATAGCATTAGATCGTTAGCATTAGCATTCAAACTTAAACTTACTGTACTTGCATGTATACAAGAAGGGTTAAGCTTTAATGCCATCTAATCTGATATTCCCATGAAGGGTTATGCTTTAATGCCATCAGATCTCTTATATCCATCATAGATGACACGACAGTATGAAAATGACCAGATATTACCACTAGCATTAAATCGCTAGCATTAGCAAGTTAGCATTAGCATTCAAACTTTAACATTTCTGTATTTGCATGTATACAAGAAGGGTTGCTTTAATGCCATCTAATCTAATATGCCCATGAATGGTTATGCTTTTAATGCCATCTGATCTCTTATTTCCATTATAGAGGACACATACAGTATGAAAATGACCAGATATTAGCATTAGCATTAGATTACTAGCATTAGCAAGTTAACATTAACATTCAAACTTAAACTTGCTGTACTTGCATATATACAAGAAGGGTTAAGCTTTTTAATGGCATCTAATCTGATATTCCCATGAAGGGTTATGCTTTAATGCCATCTGATCTCCTATATCCATCATAGAGGACACGTACAGTATGAAAATGACCAGATATTAGCACTAGCATTAGATCGTTTGCATTAGCAAGTTAGCATTAGCATTCAAACTTTTAACATTTCTGTATTTGCATATATATACAAGAAGGTTTATGCTTTTAATACCCTCTGATCTCTTATTTCCATCATAGAGGACACGACAGTATGAAAATGACCAGATATTACCATTAGCATTAGATCGCTAGCATTAGCAAGTTAGCATTAGCATTGAAACTGAAAACATTGCAGTACTTGCATGTATACAAGAAGGGTTAAGCTTTAATGCCATCTAATCTGATATTCCCATGAAGGGTTATGCTTTAATGCCTTATGATCTCTAAATATCCATCATAGAGGACACGTACAGTATGGAAATGACCAGATATTAGCACTAGCATTAGATCGCTAGCATTAGCAAGTTAGCTTTAGCATTCAAACTTTAACAATGCTGTATTTGCATATATACAAGAAGGGTTATGCTTTAATGCCATTTGATCTCTTATTTCCATCATAGACAACACATGTACAGTATATGAAAATAACAAGATATTAGCACTAGCATTGACCGCTAGCATTAGCAAGTTACCATTAACATTCAAACTTAAACATTGCAGTACCTGCATGTACACAAGATGGGTGAAACTTTAATGCCATTTAATCTAATATGCCCATGAAGGGTTATGCTTTAATGACATCTGATTTCTTATTTCCATCATAGAGGACACGTACAGTATGAAAATGATCAGAAATTAGCACTAGCGTCAGATCGCTAGCATTAGCAAGTTAGCATTAGCATTCAAACTTAAACTTGCTTTACTTGCATGTATACAAGAAGGGTTCAGCTTTAATGGCATCTAATCTGATATTCCCATGAAGAGTTATGCTTTTAATGCCATCTGATCTTTATTTCCATTATAGAGGACACATAGAGTATGAAAATGACAAGATATTAGCACCAGCATTATATTGCTAGCATTAGAAAGTTAGCATTAGCATTCAAACTTAAACTTACTGTACTTGCATGTATACAAGAAGGGTTAAGCTTTAATGCCATCTAATCTGATATTCCCAGGAAGGGTTATGCTTTAATGGCATCTGATCTCTTATATCCATCATAGAGGACACGACAGTATGAAAAATGACCAGATATTAGCACTAGCATTAGATCGCTTGCATTAGCAAGTTAGCATGAGCATTCAAACTTAAACTTGCTGTACTTGCATGTATACAAGAAGGGTTCAGCTTTAATGCCATCTAATCTGATATTCCCATGAAGGGTTATGCTTAATGCCATCAGATATATCCATCATAGAGGACAAGTACAGTTTGAAAATGACCAGATATTAGCACTAGCATTAGATCGCTAGCATTAACAAGTTAGCATTAGCATTCAAACTTAAAAATTGCAATACCTGCATGTATACAAGATGGGTGAAGCTTTAATGCCATTTAATCTAATATGCCCATGAAGGGTTATGCTTTAATGACATCTGATTTCTTATTTCCATCATAGAGAACACGCACAGTATGAAAATGATCAGAAATTAGCACTAGCGGCCAGATCGCTAGCATTAGCAAGTTAGCATTAGTATTCAAACTTTAACATTGCTGTATTTGCATATATATAAGAAAGGGTTAACTTTTAATGCCATCTAATCTCGATATTCCCATGAAGGGTTATGCTTTAATGCCATCTGATCTCTTTATTTCAATCATAGAGACACACAGTATGAAAATGACCAGAAAAGAGCACTAGCATTAGATCGCTAGCATTAGCAAGTTAGCATTAGCATTTAAACTTAAACAAGACTGTATTTGCATGTATAAAGAAGGGTTAAGCTTTAATGCCATCTAATCTCATAATCCCATAATGGTGATGCTTTAATGCCATCTGATCTCTCTATATACAATCCAGAGAGACACGACAGTATGAAAAATGACCCATCATTAGCACTAGCATTAGATCGGCCAGCATTAGAAAGGGTTAGCATTCAAACTTAAACTTGCTGTTTACTTGCAATGGCATCTAATCCTAATAGAAGGGTTATGCTTTGGCTCGATCTCTTATGCCATCATAATCTGATAAAATGACCTGATAGTGTTATGCATTAGATGCATTAGCATTAGCATTAACATTCAACTTAAACTTGCTGTATTGCATGTATACAAGAAGGGTTCCAGCTTTAATGCCATCTAATCTGACCAGAAGGGTTATGCTTTAATGCCATCAGATCTCTTTTATCCATCATAGCAGAGTTAGCATAGCATTAGCAAACTTTAACATTACCTGATATTTGCAATATATGTATACAAGATGGGTAAGCTTTAATGCCCATCTAATCAAATATGCCCATGAAGGGTTATGCTTTAATGCCATCCTGATTTCTTATTTTCCATCATAGAGGTCACGTACAGTATGAAAATGACCTGATATAGCACTAGCATTAGATCCGCTAGCATTAGCAAGTTAGCATTAGCATTCAAACTTTAACAAGACTGTATTTTGCGCATATATAAGAAGGGTAAGCTTTAATGCCATCTAATCAAATATGCCCATGAAGGGGGATGCATTTAATGCCATCCTGATCTCTTTTTTCCATCATAGAGGACACGTACAGTATGAAAATGAAAAGATATTAGCACTAGTATTAGCATTAACAAGTTAGCATTAGCATTCAAACTTAAACAAGACTGTACTTGCATGTATAAAGATTAGGTTAAAATTTAATGCCATCTAATCTCATATTCCCATGAAGGATATGTTTTAATTAGCATCTGATCTCTTATTTCCATCATAGAGACACTTACAGTATGAAAAATGACCGAATATTAGCACTAGTATTAGATCGCTAGCATTAGCAAATTAGATTAGCATTCAAACTTAAACTTGCTGTACTTTATGTATAAGAAGAAGGTTAAGCTTTAATGCCATCTAATCTCATATTCCCATGAAGGATTATGCTTTAATGCCATCTGATCTCTTATATATCCATCATATGACACATTACAGTATGAAAATGACCAGATATTAGCACTAGCATCAGATAGCTAGCATTAACAAGTTAGCGTTAGCATTCAAACTTTAACATTGCTGTATTTTTGCATGTATATACAAAAAGGGTTAAACTTTCATGCCATCTAATCAAATATGCCCAATGAAGGGTTATGCTTTATGCCATCTGATCTCTTATTTCCATCATAGGACATGTACAGTATGAAAATGACCAGATATCAGAACTAGCATTAGTTCTTTTGCATTAGCAAGTTAGCATTAGCATTCAAACTTTAACAATGCTGTATTTGCATATATAGAAGGGTTAAGGTTTATGCCATCTGATCTTTCATAATCCCATGGATGGGGATGCTTTTATTTCCATCTGATCTCTTATTTCCATCATAAGAAAATACAGTAAAGTATGAAAATAGCACTAGCATTGATCACTTAGCATTAGCAAGTTAGCATTTGCATTCAAACTTAAACATACTGCAGTACTTGCATGAATACAAGAAGGGTTAAACTTTAATGCCATCTAAACTAATATGCCCATGAAGGGATATGCTTAAATACATCTGGATCTCTTATTTCCATTATAGAGGACACGTACAGTATGAAAATGACCAGATATTAGCACTAGCATTAGATCGCTAGCATTAGCAAGTTAGCATTAGCATTCAAACTTAAACTTGCTTTGTTCATGCATGTATGAAGAAGGGTTAAGCTTTAATGGCATCTAATCTCATATTCCATGAAGGCTTATGCTTTAATGCCATCTGATCTCTTATATCCATCATGAGGACACGATAGTATGAAAATGACCAGATATTAGCACTAGCATTAGATATTTAGCATTAACAAGTTAGCATTAGTATTCAAACTTTTAACATTGCTGTACTTGCATGTATATAAGAAGGGGTTACTTTAATGCCATCTAATCGATAAATGACCTGATATTGCTTTAATGCCATCTGATGCTTATATCCATCAAGTAGACGACATTACAGTATGAAAATGATGAGATATTAGCACATTGCATTAGATCTTTTAGCATTAGTATTCAAACTTTAGCATTGACTTTATACAATGCTGAAACTTAATGCATAATCTAATATGCCCATGAAGGGTTATGCTTTAATGCTATCTGATCTCTTATTTCCATCATAGACAACACGACATTATGAAAATGACAGATATTAGCAATAGCATTGGATCGCTAGCATTAGCAAGTTAGCATTAGCATTCAAACTTTAACATTGCTGTACTTGCATGTATAAAAGAAGGGTTAATCTTTAATGCCATCTAATCAAATATGCCCATGAAGGGTTATGCTTAAATGCCATCTGATTTCTTATTTCCATCATGAGACATGTACAGTATGAAAATGACCAGATATTAGCACAAGCAATAGATCGCTAGCATTAGCAGTTAACATTAGCATTTAAACTTCAACTTGACTGTACTTGCATGTATAAAGAAGGGTTCAGCTTTAATGCCATCTGATCTCATAATCCCATGAAGGTGATGCTTTAATGACATCTGATCTCTTTATTTCCATCATAGAGAACACGTATAGTATGAAAATGACCAGATATTAGCACTAGCATTAGATAGCTTGCATTAACAAGTTAGCATTAGCATTCAAACTTTCTACTTGCTGTACTTTGCATGTATATAAAGAAGGGTTAAGCTTTAATGACATCTAATCTCATAATCCCATGAATGGTGATGCTTTAATGCCATCTGTCTCTTATTTCCATCATAAGACACATACAGTATGAAATGACCAGAAATTAGCACTAGCATTAGATCGCTAGCATTAGCATTCAATTAGCATTCAAACTTAAACATTAGAATTTGCATGTATACAAGAAGGGTTAAACTTTTAATGCCATCTAATCTGATATGCCCATGAAGGGTTATGCTTTAATGCCATCAGATTTCTTATTTCCATCATAAAATGACACACATACAGTATGAAAATGATCAGATATTAGCACTAGCATTAGATTGTTGCTAGCATTAGCAAGTTAGCATTAGCATTCAAACTTTAACATTGCTGTATTTGCATATATACAAGAAGGGTTAAGCTTTAATGCCATCTAATCTAATATGCCCATGAAGGGTTATTATAGGCTTTAATGCCATCTGATCTCTTATTTCCATCATAGAGGACACATACAGTATAAAAATGACCAGATATTAGCATTAGCAATAGATTACTAGCATTAGCAAGTTAACGTGAACATTCAAACTTCAACAAGACTGTATTTGCATATATAAAGAAGGGGGTTAAGGTTTAATGGCATTCAATCCTATATTCCCATGAATGGTGATGCTTAATGCCATATGATCTCTCAATATCCATCATAGAGACACTTACAGTATGGAAAATGACCAGATATTAGCACTAGCATTAGATCGCTTGCATTAGCAAGTTAGCATTAATTAATTTAAAAAGTTATTTGCTAAGGGTTAAGTTTAAATTTCCCAATTGTTTCCAATAAAGGGAGTAAGTTATCTTTATCCATTATAAACCTTTAAGAAAATGACAAAATTACTTGCATTTTTAAGCTTAGATTAGTTAATTAAATTTCCTTGCTTTTAAAAAAATTGTTTAATCATATAATCGAATTCAATGAAGGTTATGCTTTAAGCCTTTTCATTTTTTAAAAGGGGAAAATAAGGGAAAATAAGATTACACAATGTACCTAATTAGAAGTTAAATTAGCTTTAAATTAAAATTGTACTTGCATGAAAAGAAGGTTATTTAATCCTTTATTCGATTTTCCCATGAAGGTTAGTTTAATGCCTATTTCTTATCCCGAAGAAGATGAAATGAAATATTAGCCTAGCATTATGCTAGATTAGAAGTTAGCATTAATTCAACTAACTTGTTTATTTTAAAAAGGGCACTTAATATCTAATTCGATATTCCCAAGGGTTATTTAATGCCATCTGATTTTTATCCATAAGAACGTACAGATGAAAAAAGGAAACCAAAATTAACAATGATTAAAATTAATTTTAACTTCTAATTTGTAGTTAAAAGAAGGCTTAATTGAATCCCAAATTGATTACATAATCTAATTTTAACCATTGACCCTTTTCCCATAAAGCAAATTCATATAAAGAGGGTATTAACCATTACAATTCAATGCCTTGCTTAATTAAAAGGTTATGCCACAAAGGTGAAACTTTAATGCCAATTAATACGAATTATGCTTAATCCCATTGATTTAATACATAGAATTAAAAAAAAAAATTCCAGATAAAATCATTAGTTTACATTAAATTAGTTTTAAATTAATTCTTTATCCATTTAAAAAGTTTAATTATTAATCCCGATTTTAGCTTAAGCCTATTATTATTTTTAAAATGATTAATTACAAGATTTTGGGAAAATATTCAAAAAAAATTTAGCTTGCTTCAATTTAAAATTTTTTGCATGTCAAAAAGGTATATTTTAACCTCAAATCTATAATCCCAAAAGGGGGTTTTAATTTAAGGCATTTATCTTTAATACAATAAAACCCATTTAATATAAAAAAGTTTTTAAAGCAACATTAGTGGTTATTTAAAAGTTGATCCATTAACTTGGTATTCAAAAAAAGGTTAGCTTTAATGCCATTAATCGAATTGCATGAAGGTTAAATTTTAAATTAATGCTCTTATTATAAAGAAGTAAGTAATAAATAATACCCTTTGCATTTTTAAATTACCATTTTAGCATCAAACTTAAAATTAAAATTAGCTTACAAAGTGTTTAATATTAAAATAGCCCATAAAATTACTTTAGCACCATTATTTTTTCCATAAAGAACAAAATTAAAATAAAGAAATACTAAGACAGAGGGTATTCAAGTTAAAAAATTTAACTTAAAATGGATTTGCATATTAAAGAAGTTACTTTTTTTCCAAACTAAATATGAGATGCAAAACCCAATTTCTCATTTCCAATAAGAACATGTACAGTTAAAAACAGAAGATTTAAAAGAAGGAAATTAATTAATAAAATTAAAAAATTATTTGCATAAAGGGGTTATTTTAATCCCTTTCCATTCCAAAATTTAAAAGGGTAATTCTTTAATCTTTACCAAAGGGTTATAAACCAGATTTAATAGTTTTTAAACGCATAGATAAATCCAAATTAATGCTTTAACTTAAATTTCAACATGATAAATAAATTTAATCCATAATTAATAAGTATTTAATACAATTATTTCATCAAAACCTGAAGATAAAATTGAAATAAATAATTAGCAAAATTTAGAAATTAATTAGCTTAATTTCAATACTTGTATTTCCGTTATAAAGAAGGTTAATTTTTAAGACATCTAATTAAATCCCAAAAAGGTTATGTTTAAGCCACCTGACTTTATTTCCAAAGGCAATCAGTAAAAATGCCCGAATTTTAAAGCATTAGCTTAGCTAGCATTACCTTAAATAAACTTACTTATTAAAAGAGGTTTTTAATGCCATTAATCTAATATGCACATGGGTTTGTTTAATGCCATTATCTTATTTCTTAAAAGGGAAATAAAAATGACCAGATATTAACTAGCATTAGATTTAGATTACCCAATTTAAATTTAACATTTAAAAACTTGGTATTTGCATTATAAGAAGGGTTAAGAATCCACAATTAATAAAAAAAAATAAATAAATTTAAAAAAAAAAAAAAATATAAAAGAAAAATTAATAATTAGATTAGCATTAAATAATTAAAAATCAAATTAAAAATTGAATAAAAAAAGGATTAATATTTTATTTTTTTAAAAACAAAATAAAAAAAAAAAAAAAAAAAAAACCATTAAATTACATAAAACAAAATTAAAATAAAAAAGGGTTATTTAAAAATTTATACCAAAATTACTTAAACCATTATTTTTAAAAAAAAAAGATTAATAAAAAAAAAAGAAAAGCAAAAAAATTAATTACAATAAAAATAAATTAAAAAGAATTAAAGTAAAAAAAATTAAAAATAATATAAATTAAAATTATTCACCAAAAAAAAAAAAATAAAAAAAATTAGCATAACCAATTATTTAAAAAAAAACAAAAAAAAAAAATAGCAACAAGAAGGGTTAGCAAATTAATTTAAAAAAAAAAATAAAAAATTGTTTAATAAAAAAAAAATAAAAATAAAAACATAATTAAAAAAATAATAGCATAAAATTTAAACTTGTTTCAGATTAAGGGGGGTTAGTTAATTTTAAACTTTTTTGATTTAAAAAGGGGTTTTAAGGCCTAATCCTTTATTTAAAAGGGTTAATTTTTTAAGTTGACCTTATATACATAGAAGACTTTAGCATTACAATTAAAAATTAATTTACTTTTGTTTAGCTTTAAAAAAGGGGGGTTACTTTAATTACTATCTTTATTTAAAAGGGGGTTTTTTAATATATAATTAAAAATTGAAGATAGAAATTAAGATTAGCATAAAAACCCTGCTTAACTTGCATATAAAAAATTCACTTTTTGGCATTAAAAGGGTTTCCCTTTTTAAGGTTTGTTTAATTCCATTGGGTTTTTTTTTATCTGGGAAACCTTACCAGTATGAAATACAAAAAAATTACCAGTTTAAACCCTTTAAAAAGGTTAACAGTAATCTTTAACCTATATTGCTGTACTTGCATGTAAAAAGGGTTGTTTTAATCCATCTAACTATATTCCCAGACGGGTTAAGCTTTAATCCATTGATCCTTATATCCACGGGGGAACACGACAGTATGAAAATTTTAGAATTCACGACCCTAGCATTAAAGTTACCATTGGATTAAACTTAAAATTAGTACTGCTTACAAGATGGGAAACTTTAACCTTTATTAATTATCCCATGGGGTTTTTTAATATCTGATTTTTTATTCCATCTAACACTACAGTAAAAATGTAAAATTTACATAATTAATTAAAAATTAATTAATCAAACTTAAACTTGCTTTACTTGCATGTATACAAGGGTTTTAAGGCTTAATTGAATTCCGAAAGGGTTTTAATGCTTTGCTCTTATTTCCATATGGGGAAAAAGTATGAAAATGCCCGAAAGCACGAAATAATGCAGCATTAGAAGTTGCATTAGCTTTTAAACTTAAACAAACTTTTTTTTAAAATTAAAAAAAGGGGTTAAGCTTTAATGCCACCCCAAACCCCATAATTAATGGTGATCTTTAAGACATCGATTTTTTTTCCAAATTTAAGGGGACACATACTTTAAAAAAATACCAAATAGACTATTAATGTTACTTGAAATTTAAACAAGTTAAAATTAAAACACCCATCGTAAAAAAAAAAATTTAATGCCATCAATCTAATATCCCATAAGGAATCTTTAATTACGATTTACCACATTGGGGAATACATTAAAATAGAATTAGCACACTTAAGTACATTAGAAAGTTACAAGATTAAACTTTAATTTCTTATTTTTTTAAAAAAGGGGTTTAAAATTTAAGAATCAATTTTTAAAATCCCATAAAGGGATTTTTAAAGATGACCCTTTTTTTCCACAAAAGGCAAATCAGATAAAAATTAAAAAACCCTTTTGCTGATTCCATTAACAAAAATTTTTATTATTAAAAAAAAAAATTTAATGATTAATCTAAATGCATCGTTTTTTAAATCCATCTTAGATTCCAAAAAGGACAATAAGATGAAAATGCCAGAATTAGCAAATTAGTTTTAAGCTTACAAGTTTCTTCTTAAATTAATTTAGGACTTCATAATCAAGGGGGGGTTAGCAAACCCATCTAATCTTTCCCCCCATAAGGGAGTTTTAAATGAATGACCAAACCCTAGAAGTTAAAGATAAAAAGAAAAATTAGCATAATTAAAATTGATTGCGTTACAAGTTAAACTTTAACATTGCTAATTTGCGAAATTAAAGAATTATTTTTAAACCCCTCTGATTTTTTTTTAAAAAAAGACCCATAAAAAAGAAGATTTAGCATAGCAAGTTACATTAAATTACATTGCATTCAAAAAAATTGCTACTTATTATACAAAAAAGGAAAAGCTTTAATGCCACTATTAAATTCCCAAAAGGGGGTTTTTAATGATTGACCATTCCCACTGGGGAAATAAGTTAAAATCCAATAAACCTTGCAATGACCCCAATGAAAGCTTAGCTTTAAAAATTTTAAAATTTGCTTTTTTGCGTTTTTTAAAGAATTTATCTTTACCAGACCTTTTTTCCATATAAGCCCCAAAAGAAAAAATTTTTTAAATTGATAATTTAAAAATTAAAGGGGTTTTGCATTCAAATTAAAATTTTAAAATTTTTAAAAAAAAGGGGTTAGCTTTAATGCCATTAATCTTTTTCCCCCAAAAGTTACAAATGATTGACCAACCCTTATTGGGACGTAAATAAAAAAAAATTTAAAAATTAAAAATTTAATTACAAGAGTTAAACTTAAAATTTAAAAATTCGATTTGAAATTAAAAAAAAGGGGGTTAAAGCTTTAATACTAAAAAATACCCCATGGGGGTTAGCTTTAACCATTGAATCTTATTTCCAAAATTTAATTTAAAAAAGGGCCAAATATTTTAGCAATAAAAAGTAAGCTTAATTCATTGATTCAAATTAAACAAGGACTTTTGTTTTAAAAAAGGGTTAAGCTTTAATGATCGTTCCATCCCCTAATGGGATCTTTAACCAGTTTTTATTTATCAAGAGGAGTTAATGAAATTGACCTATTCCTACAAGAATTTGCTTAGATTCAAATTAAAACCGTATTGCTGAACAATTGGGGTTGAAACTTTTAATCCCCTTAAATTTAAATACCCAGAAGGGGTTTTAAATTTCCATCTATCTTTTTTTCCCATAAGGGAAAAATTTTAATAAAAAAAAACCAATATTAATAGAACGTGCGTTAATGGGGATTAGCAAAAATTTTTAACATTGATTAAATTAGGGGGTTAATTTAAAACCTTTTCATCCCCCAAAAGGGTTGCTTTAATGCCATCACCCTTTTTTTCAATAAAGGCACAAAAAAAAATCCAAAATTTGACAGAAAAACCTAATTAGAAATTAGCATTAAAATTTTAAATTGCTTAGCTTAACAAAAAGGGTTGCTTATGAAATTAATTTTAAGGGGTTATCTTTAATCCTTTGTTTTTTAATCCATTGAACCATATAAAAAACCAAATTAAATACATTAGATTTTTTGCATTCAAGTTAGCTTTACTTAAATTTTAACAATGCGTTTGCTTTATAAAAAATTTTTATTTTAATGCATCTATCTTTTTTTCCATAAAAAAGGGGAAAAAAACGATTTAAACCGCTTTGGCCTACATTGGGAAGAAAAATTCAAAAAGTTAAATTGTTTATTGCAGAAAAAAACTTAACTTTAATAATTATTTGTATTAAAGGGGGGTTAGGCTTTAAATTTAATTTTATCTCAAAATCCCATAAAGGGTTTTAAAATGACTTTTTCACTAGGTCAGATAAGCAGATTAGAAAAATTTTGGGAAATTAAAAAAAATTTTTAAAAAAAAAGGGGGAAAAGTTTAACCCTTAATCATACCCCATAATTATGTTTTAAACCCTGATTCTTTTTTTAATTTAAGGAACGAATTTAAATTAAAAATTAACAATTTGATTTTTATTAAAGTTAGCTTAGCATTAAAATTTAAAAATTTGCTGTCTAAAAAAAAGGGGGGTTTAATTTAAGGAAAAATTTTTAAAAAGGGGGGATTTTTTAATGTTTACATATCCACTAGAACCAGTTAAATACATTTTAAAAAAAACTTTGATTGAAAGTTAAACTTAAACTTTAACTTTCTTTTGATATATCAAGAAGGTTTTTTTAATCATTATCTCTTATTTTCCATCATAGGCAATAGAAAATAAAAATTTTAAGCACAAACTTGGACTAGATTGGGGAAGTTACATTAATTAAAATTAAACGCTGTATTGCGGAATAAAAAGGTTAACTTTTCCTTTTTAAAATTTCCCCCGAAGGGTTGGGTTTATGCCATCTGTTTCTTACTATATAGGGAACTAAATATAAAAGCCCTTTTTTTAAAATTAGAGTGCTAGCTTTAAAAAAATTTTTAATTCAAAAAAGGGTTTTTTGATCAAGAATTCATTTAGGTTTTTTTTCCCCCCTAAATTATTTTATTTTTGACCTACCATATAAGACAAATATAAAAACCCCAGATTTAGCATAGCTTAGATTAGCATTCAAGTTACTTGCTTCCCTTATACGGGTTGCTTTTTTAAATTAATTTTAATCCATCTAAAAAAAAAACCCCCCGGGGGGTTAAGTTTAAACCCACTGATTTTTACCTCAAAAACCCTTCATCAAAAAATGGTATTCCCAAAAAAGTAGATTTAATTACATTGATTCAAATTAAAAACAAACCCTTTTTTAAAATTAAATTTTTAAGCCATTTAATTAAATGCCCAGAATTTTTTAATCTGTTTTTGTTTCATCATAAAAATTTTTAAAAAAATGATAAAATTTACCCTAGGCACCCTACTTGATTTAAAAAAAATTGCTTATTTCTATATACAAAAAGGGTTAATTTTAATGCCATTAATAAAATACCCATAAGGGGTGCTTTAATCCATAGATCCTTTTTTCGGGAAATTAAAAAAAAAAGTTAAAAGAATTCAATTCAAAAAAATTAGCTTTAACCAAAAAATTTTTCTTGGGAAAAAGGGTTTAGTTTTAATTTTGATTCTAATCCCATAATTAGCTTTAATACATTGATTTTTTTTTTTACAAAAGGGGACCTCAGTATGAAAATGAAATTTACCAAATTAATCTAATTGCGAGTTAGCTTAAACCCCAATTCTTATTTCTTAAGGGGGGTTAATTTCCAAATTAATCTCATAACCATAAAGGGGAATTTTAATCCCCCTGTTAATTTCCTAAAAACAAGGGTAGAAAATGCCAAAATTAGCCGAAAGAGTGTTTGCTTAAAAACCCAAATTTATTTTTCTTTATAAAATTTTAATTTTAATAATTAACGAACCCGAAGTTTATTTTTATTCATAGTTTTTAAATTAAAAGGGTAGCTGTAAAAAGAAGTTTACCCTAGCATTGTCCAAATTTAAAAGATTTTAACTTAAATAAACATTGATCTTATTTAACAAGAAAAAATTTAAATCAATTAATACCCCATGGGGTTAGCTTTAATCCCATTGATTCTTTTTTCCCATGTGGGTCATATGAAAAGAAGTTTCTTTACATTAATTATCAAAAAATTTATCTTAATTAAAAACCAAACTTATTCCTTCATAAAAAAGGGTTAGGAAGGGCAAATGAACCCCCAAAAAAGGGTTATTTTTTAAATCCAATACCTTATTCCTCATAAACAGTAATTTAAAAAGGGCCAAATTTTAAATTTTTCTTTAAAATTTTGCTTAAAAAGGTTAGAATCTTAAACTTTCCCTTTTTTAATATTTTTATAATCAAAATGGTTAGCTTTTAAAGTTATTTTTTTTTTAAACCCCGGGCTAAAATGAAAAATAAATTTAATAATCCCCAAAAACTTTGCTTAAACCCTTTTTTAAAAAATTCGTAGCATGTATAAAAAAGGGGTTTTTTAAAGGTTTAAATTTAAATACAAAATGAAGGGGTTTGTTTAATCCACATTCTTTTTTCATTATGGGGGGGAAGTATTTAAAAAAGACAAAAAAAAATAAAGTTAGCTTAAATTAATTTAAATTAAACAAGAGATTTGCGGGTATAAAAAAAATTTTGAAGCTTAAATCCTTTAAAAAAATTCCCCATGGGGGTTACTTTAAACCATCTGATTTCCATTTATATAAAAAAAGGAAAAAATACCGTTTACCTTTCCAATCAATTTTAAAAGAAAAAATTTCCCAAAATTTTTAAAAACCAAGATGTTTTTCCGGCTAAAAAAGGGGTTAAAGCAATCCAAACTGATACCCCCTGAAGGGGGTTTAACCTTTTTTCCATTTATTATAGAGGAGGGTTCTAAAAAAAATGAAAAAATTCATAAAAAAAAGCTACATTAAAATTACATTACCAAACAAAATTTTCCTCTTGCAGTTACAAAATTAACTTAAGGCTTTTTTTTAAAAAAGGGGTTATGCTTTAATTTTTGATCTCTTTTTCCATCTGAGGACCGTACAGTATGGAAATGACCATATATTAGCACTAGCATTAGATCTTTAGCATTAGCAATTAGCAACATTCAAATTTTAACATTCTGTATTTGCATATATAAAGAAGGGTTCCTTTTAAATCTATCTGATCTCTTATTTCCATCATAGGCGAACGTACAGTATAAAAATGACAAGATATTCCCTAGCATTGGCCCGCTAGCATTAGCAAGTTACTCTTTTAAACTTAAACAAATGTTTTTGCGTGTAAAAAGAAGGGTTAAGCTTTAATGCCATCTAATCTCATAATCCATAAAAATATCTTTAATGCCTTCTGATCTCTTATTTCCATCAAAGGACACATACAGTATAAAATGAGGGAAAAATTACACCTTTAAATGCTAGCATTAGTAAGTTAGCATTAGCATTAAAACAAACTTGCTGTACTAGCATGTATAAAAAAGGGGTTAACTTTAACCCCATCTTATCTTTTCCCCTGAAGGGTTATCTTTAATGCCATCTGATTTAATTCCATCTAGAGGACACGTACATTTAAAAAAATGCCCGATAACCCTACAATGATGCTAGCATTACAAATTAATTGCATTTAACTTAAACAAGACTGTATTTGGTGTAAAAAGAAGGGTTAAGCTTTAATGCCATCTAATCTCATAACCCCATAAAAGGTGATGTTTTAATGCCTTCTGATCTCTTTTTTCCCTTTGGAAAATACAGTATAAAAATGCGGAAAATTAGCACTACCTTTAGATGCTAGCATTAGAAAGTTAGCTTTAAACATTCAATTAAACTTACGCTTGCTTTATAAAAAAATTTTTAAAAAGCTTTAATGTCTAATCATTTGAAGGGTTATCTTTAATGCCATTTGATCTTTATATTCATCATAGAGGACCGTCAGTATGAAAATGATCTGATATTAATTACATTAGATGCTAGCATCATAAGTTAGCATTAGGATTCAAACTTTAACATTGCCGTATTTGCATATATAAAGAATAAAACTTTAATGCCATCTAATCTAATATGCCCATAAAGGGGTTATGCTTTAATGCTATCTGATCTCTTATTTCCATTATAATACACGTACATTTGAAAATGAAATATTAGCACTAGCTTAGATCGCTAGCATTAAAAGTTACATTAGCATTAAAACAAACGCTCCGCATCCCTAAAAAAGGGGTTAAGCTTTAATGCCATCCAATCTGATTTTCCCCAGAAAGGTTATGCTTTAATGGATCTGATCTCTTTTTCCATCATAGAGGACCGTACAGTATGAAAATGACCAAAATATTAGCACTAGCATTGATGCTAACATTACGTTGAAGCATTAAAACAAAAACATTGCAGTACCATGTATAAAAAAGGGGTGAAGCTTTTGACATCAAATCTAATATCCCAGAAGGGTTATGTTTTAATGCCATCTGATCTCTTATATCAATCATAGAGAAACGTCACTAGAAAATGCCCAGATATTAGCACTAGCTTTAGTTCGCTAGCATTAGCAAGTTAGCATTAGCATTCAAACTTTAACTTTTTTACTTGCATGTATCAAGAAGGGTTAACTTTAATGCTATCTAATCGATATTCCCATGAAGGGTTATGCTTTAATGGCATCTGATCTCTTATTTCCATCATAGAGGACGGATGAAAATGACCAGATATTAGCACTAGCTTAGATGTAGCATTAGCAAGTTAGCATTAGCATTCAACAAACATTGCTGTTTTTGCGTATATGAAGAAGGGTTAAGCATTAATGATCTAATCTCTAACCCTAAAAGGTGATGCTTTAATGCCATCTGATCTCTTATTTCCATCAAAAGGACACATACGTAAAAAATGACCAAAAATGCATAGTTGATTAGCATTAGGAAGTTAGCATTAGCATTAAACTTAAACATTGCAGTATTTGCATGTATACAAAAAATCAAGCTTTCCATCTTTA
>CM056200.1:20036659-20409665 GCA_029692085.1 Gymnothorax javanicus | reverse complement strand
AAATTTATTAGGTTGTGATCTCCTGTCTAAAATAGGAATGCGCATTTCATGTACACCTGATGGTCTAATACTTTCTGTACCCAGACACGCTCCTACACACCGCACATATGGTGAAAACATTATGCATTTAGGAATACTCTCTGACAGCACACCTCAAGAACCCTCCACACAAGTTTACTGGAGCCGACTGCTGCATGACAGTGCGTGCTCTGGATTAATGTACACATATTCACAATGGAAGCCCTACATTGATCAACAAGGTGCATTTTCCCCTCCAACTGATCCCCCGCATTGTACATATAATTTCCTGCGCACCCCTGATGAATCATATGAACAAGCTTGGCAGGCTGAAAACGAGGGCCAATCGGACACGTTGGATATTTCAGACATCTATATAGGCCCTCAAGGCGTAGCTGCCCATGTCAATCTTACAGATACTCAACGAACTTGGTACGCGCTAGCACCTGACTCTGAGCCGCATGTGACTTTGGCAGTGGCAGCAGGCTCTAAGACACAGAGTCTTGGTTCAATGGTAAAGCAAGCCCTATCTCTTACATTTGAGCATACTAGTAATCCTCTTTTACATTATTCATCAGACAGTTCCATGATTCGGATTTCAGACTCTTCCACCAATCTGGTAATTTCTGAAATGATTGAGCAAGACAGATCTTATGAAAATGACACCACAGACCATCCAGATGCGGCAGACATGCTTAAAGAAATTTCTACTTCACTGTGGTCCACAGGACCATATGACGTGGGCCAGGCAGCCGGTGTTGTTACTCTAGTGTTGATAGATCCACATCAGAAACCTCTGTGGTGCCCACAATACCCTCTCAAACAGGAACAAATTGATGGCATAAGAGACACCATAACGGGTCTGCATTCAGCAGGAGTGCTTAGGCATGCTCCGAGTTCTGGCTGGAACACCCCATCCTCCCTGTCCCTTAGGCAGGAGGGAAGGGTTGGCGCATGGGCCATGATTTGCGTCCCATAAATAACATCACTACCACGCTTAATCTACCTGTGCTGGACCCCTATGTTGCATAACACAATCTGAATCCTTCTGTTACGGACAGTTGTGTGCTCCAGATTATTCTGGAAGATTCCAATTTAGATGAAGGATTAAATTTAAACGATTTATTAAATAACTGAGCAAATGAACGTAGCAATTACAATTTTTCAGGAATGGGTAATGAAATTACTACATTGAAGATAGAAATACTGTACACTAGTCCAAACTGTCCGTCCTTGCGTTGTTCCCACAACGATGGTGAAAATCCACTGGAATCTGATGTCTTCGGTGTGGTGATCCTGATCACCGCAAAGTCCGTATCCAAGAGGTGTCTGTGTAATCCAAAGTCCAATTGCACTCGGCAAAGCCAGTCCAGCTTTCAGGTGCAGCAGACCGGAGATGATTCTCCTGTCCGTTGGCTGCAAGTTCCTTATATATAGGCCTTGTACTCCTGTATGATGTCGTAGAAGAATCCTGCATGATGTCATAAAGTAGAGTCCTGACTGACATCACAAAGAAGAATTTTGAAGGTGATAGAACTCTCCAGATGGATCTTGAAGAATCTTGCAGACAGTAGAACTTTCTAGATGGAAGAATCTATGGTGTTCCCAGGCTAGTCATAATGTTTACAAGCACTCATGAATATTCATTACCTTACATAAGTGTACAGAAACTACTGGCTGAGCAAAATAATTCAATCAGGTATTATAAATCGTCATAACGTAACACCTCCCTCCATAAAAGAAAAAGTTGGAATGTATGAAAACTTTTTATGACAACTTTTTATGAAAAAAGCAATTCACTTAACTATATACAAATTAAATGACACTGGCCTGACCAAACTCGCTTTTTGCCAAGTTGACAGTCAGATTGGCCTCACACAACCGATGGAAAACTGCCCTCAACTGAAACAGATGATCGTTCCAGGTGTCACTATACACAACAATGTCGTCTATATAAACTCCAACACCCTCAAGACCTGCAAGGCACTGATTCATCACCCTCTGGAAGGTTGCTGGCGAGTTCTTCAGTCCAAAAAGCATTACCTTGTATTGGAATAAGCCGCTGGGGGTGACGAATGCTGATACTTCCTTGGCTCTCTCAGTCAGTGGGACACACCAATATCCTTTCAGTGGATCACACTTCGTGATGCACTTGGACTTGCCGATCTGATCGATGCAATCATCAATCCGGGGGACTGGGTAGGAGTCCGTCTTGGTCATGGCATTCGCTTTCCGATAATCTGTACAAAACCTGACGGAACCGTCAGGCTTCGGAACAAGGACACAAGGTGAAGCCCAGTCACTCTGACTCTGTTCTATGATGTCATTCTCCAGCATGTAGGACACTTCCTTCTCTATCGTTCGGGCCTTCTGCGGGTTGATGCGGTAGGGATGCTGCTTTATAGGAGGCGCCTTCCCAATGTCCCCATCATGTTTAACGATGTGTGTCTTGCTGGGCACATCTGGAAATATGGCCTTATATTCCAGGAGGAGGTCCGTAAGCTGCCGTCGGTCCTCACGAGGTAGGTGACTCAGCTTCTGTGGAAGGTTGGCTAAGACCTCGGAGTTACTCAATCGGACAGGACGATCGTCTACCAGCTTCACCGCCTGAGGTTCTTCAGTCCCTCCAGTCTGGGAACAAATGCTGACAGTCGCGACCTCACCAGATCTCTGATGGTACTCCTTCAGCATGTTGATGTGACAAATCTGCGAGGCCTTCCTCCGGTCAGGAGTCCTGATGATGTAGTCCACCTCGTTAACCTTACGGATGATCTCCTACGGTCCATGGTACCTTGCCTGCAGAGGGCTTCCAGGAATGGGCAATAGTGCCAACACCTTGTCTCCAGGGTTGAGGCTCCGCTCCTTGGCATCTCGGTCATGCAGCCGTTTCATCTTTAAGCTCTCTGAGATTTGAGGTTTTCTTGTGCCAGTTCACAAGCCTGGCGTAGTCTCTCTTTGAACCTGGACACATAATCCAACAGACTAACATCCTCACTGGGCTCCTGCAGCCATCTCTCTTTCAACAGCTTCAGTGGACCTCGGACTGTGTGGCCAAACACCAGCTCAAATGAGCTGAATCCCAAGGACCCCTGCACCGACTCTCGAGCGGCAAACATGAGCAGTGGGATGCCCTCATCCCAGTCCTTCTCATTTTGGAAGCAGTAGGTCCTCATCATGTTTTTTAGAGTGGAGTGGAACCTCTCTCGTGCCCCCTGGGACTGCGGATGGTAGGCACTTGATGTTATCTGCTTGGCTCCAAGTTGACACATCACACTTTGGAACAAGCTAGACATGAAGTTGGATCCCTGATCTGACTGAATTTCCTTCGGCAGACCAAACAAAGTGAAGAAGTTGATCAAAGCCTTCACGACCTTGGGAGCTTTGATGCTCCTCAGCGGAATTGCCTCAGGAAAACGTGTAGATGCACACATAATTGTCAGCAGGTAGTGGTTGCCGGATCGTGTCTTAGGCAAGGGGCCAACACAGTCAATGATGACTGCTGAAAGGCTCCTCAAAGGCTGGAATGGGCTTCAGTGGTGTGACAGGGATCTTCTGATTCGGTTTTCCCACCATCTAGCACGTGTGATATGTCCGACAGAAGGAAGCCACATCCTGTCTTATCTTCGGCCAGTAGAAGTGCCTCATTATCTTGTCGCAGGTCTTGTTCACACCTAAATGACCTCCAAAGGGAACCTCATGTGCCAACCTCAGAACCTCCGGACGATATGTCTTGGGAACCATGATCTGATGTATGACTGCCCAGTCCTCAGAGGCCGGGACATCGGGTGGTCTCCACTTCCTCATCAAAACTCCATCCTTGACGAAGTATCCAACTGGGACCTTGGACAATTCCTCTTCAGGGAGAGCAGCATCAAACAGAGAGCTCAAATCAGGATCGATCTCTTGCTCTTGGATCAATTTCTCCCTGGACAAGGACATCTCTGTCGTAGACGGTACTGGCGTCTCTAACTTCTCATCAGAATGTTGAGCAAGATCCTTACTGGGATCAGAAGATTGACGAAGATCCTCCTTGGAATCTAGAAATGTCCCCGACAAATCCACAATGTCATCTTCAACATCAACATCCTGCAATTCGGCCATTTTCTTAGCCAGAGCTCTGGTCACCGCACAAGAAGGAAACCCTTCAGGATTCTCTTCCAGAACAATGTCACTATTGGACAACGGGACTGGCTCACGAACCACTCTGGGCTCAGCAACCACCCTACCTCCAGCTAATTCATTTCCCAACAACAAAGAAACACCTTTCACTGGTAACTCCGGAACAACCCCAACCACAACAGAACCTGACACCAAATCTGACTTCAGCACAACATAGTGTAAGGGAGCTGTCACAAAAACAGATTCAGCACCTTGCAAGATAACAAATTCACCAGTGGCAGAACTCGAATCAAAAGGCAATGTTCCTTCCAACAACAAAGAGTTGCCCCGGTATCACACAAAATCTTGATCGGCACTGAATCGGTTTGACTAACAAGTGATACAGAACCCTCAGACACAAAAGGCAGTGAATTCCCTTCTGACGTCAGACTTCTCAACATGATGTTCAGGAACAACAGGTGTCTCAGGAGAACGAGGCTTCTTGGAGGAAACAAATGCATTAAAGTTAACCTCAGGTTGCATCTTTTTCTTCAAAGTGAAACAATCAGACATCACATGACCGAGTTTCTTACAAAAGAAACAAACTGGACCGGACTCAGACTGACCCATCTCGGACTTCTTTTCCTGACCATCCTTTACATTGGACTTATCAAGATTACCAGTGGAATCAGACCTTTCACCTTGATTTTGTTTTGGTCTACTATTATCACCTTTCTTGGAAAACACTGACTTGTGAGTGAGAACAACATCATCAGCCAAAATCGCTGCTTCTTCAAGTGTGCCAACCTTGTGTTCATCAGGTAAGTTTTGAGCTCATCGCGAACACATCTCTTCAATTCTACAAGCATGATAGTTTGCCTCAATTTATCGAAATCATTGTTCACTTTACTGGAGGTACACCAGCGGTCAAACAGTACCTCTTTTTCATGGGCAAACTCCACATAAGTTTGATGATGTTGTTTCCGATAACTTCTAAACTTTTGGCGGTAAGCCTCTGGTACCAATTCATAGGCCTTCAGGATAGTGGCCTTGACAACCTCATAATCCTGACTCTGATGTAACGAAAGTGCAGTGAACACCTCCTGGCTTTTGCCCTTTAACACGCTTTGTAACAGAAGTGGCCATGCCTCAACAGGCCATTCAAGACTGGTGGCAATTCTCTCAAAATGGACAAAATATTTGTCCACTGCATTTTCATTAAACGGTGGTACCAGTTTCACATGCTTGCCAAAATCAAATTTGCTTTGGGCTTCCTCCATGCTGGCTTGATGTTTAAGATGAGCTTCTATTTCCATTCTTTTCATTTCAACCTCAGCATCTATTCGGATTCGGTGCCTTTCAGTTTCCGCCTCTACCTCCAGTCGGCGCCTTTCAAGTTTTAATTCCTTGAGCCGAAGCTCTCTATCAGCCACCACAAAGGGGTCTTGGGGATCACTATAATCCTGCAAGGCTTCTTTTACCAACAGGTCTTCATCAACCAAAACTTCCACAATCAATTTCTTGATGTCATGTTTCCGCATAGGTCTTTTCACGTCAATCTCGAGGATTTTAGCAATCTCCAATAACTGGTCTTTCTTGAAAGTCTCCAAAATATCAAGGGAGGGATTTTTAACAAATTCAGCAGGCTCAGCCATTTTGCTGCGTTCAGTGGCTCAATACACAAAAATGTTGTTCGATCCCGGATGAGCCCCCAATTTATGTTACGGACAGTTGTGTGCTCCAGATTAGTCTGGAAGATTCCAATTTAGATGAGGGATTAAATTTAAACGATTTATTAAATAACTGAGCAAATGAACGTAGCAATTACAATTGTACAGGAATGGGTAATGAAATTACTACATTGAAGATAGAAATACTGTTCACTAAACTGTTCGTCCTTGCGTTGTTCCCATGATGATGGTGAAAATCCACTGGAATCTGATGTCTAAAGTCCGTATCCAAGAGGTGTCTGTGTAATCCAAAGTCCAACTGCACTCGGCAAAGCCGGTCTAGCTTTCAGGTGTAGCAGACCGGAGACGATTCTCCTGTCCGTTGGCTGCAAGTTCCTTTTATATAGGCCTTGTACTCCTGTATGATGTCGTGGGAGAATCCTGCATGATGTCATAAAGAAGAGTCCTGACTGACATCACAAAGAAGAATCTTGAAGGTGATAGAACTCTCCAGATGGCTCTTGAAGAATCTTGCAGACAGTAGAACTTTCTAGATGGAAGAATCTATGGTGTTCCCAGGCTAGTCATAATGTTTACAAACACTCATGAATATTCATTACCCTTACATAAGTATCCAGAAACTACTGGCTGAGCAAAATAATACAATCAGGTATTATAAATCGTAATAACATAACACTTCACATACCCATTTCACGGTAATTGATCTTGCAAATGCATTTTTCTGTCTTCCATTAGCCCCAGAGGTACAGGATTGGTTTTCTTTCACCTATGAAGGTCAGCGTTATACCTACAATCGACTTCCCCAGGGCAACAAAGATAGCCCTGGCTTATTCAATCATGCTCTCAAACAAGAACTCCTTACACTTAATCTGCTCGAGGGAGCCACTCTCATACAATATGTTGATGATTTGTTGTTAGCAGCCACATCACCTGAGTCCTGTCTTAAAGCCACCAAATTGTTGTTGACCAAACTTGCGGCCGCAGGATATAAAATAAAGAAAGAAAAATGTCAAATTGCCCGCAAATCTGTGACATTTCTTGGGCGAAATATTGGTTCAAATAGCCTGTCTCTCACAGACTCCCGAAAACAAACTATTCTGAACTATGGAAAACCTGCCAATGTGCAACAAATGCTTGCATTCCTGGGACTCACAGGCTATAGCAGATCATTTGTTCCAAACTATGTCTCTCTCACACAGCCGCTGCGTGACATGATTGCTCAGGCAGAAAATCGTAACCTTACTGCACCACTCGTCTGGACTCCGGAAGGAGAACAGGCTTTCATTGACACAAAAACAAGCACTGAGTCGTGCTGCTTACCTCTGCACCCCAGACTACAGCTCAAATTTCTTTTTGGATGTTTCTGAAACAGAAGGTGTTGTAAATGCCGTTCTGTTCCAGAAAAAGGAGGGAGAAAGGAGGGTGTTGGCATACCGCAGTTCACGCTTGGAGAAGATAGAGATGGGACAAACGGAATGTGCTCGATATTTAGCAGCATTGGCTAAAGCAATTGACAAAACAGCACACATTGTGTTTTGCCACAATCTCATCATAAACACTGATCATGGAATAGCAGCATTCCTGGCCTCAGAAGCCTTCTCATTTTCAAAAGCGAGAAAAGTAAAAATTTCAAACACACTGAAAGCACCACACATTACGTTCCGCACTGAGGCATGCAATATGACATTGGGAGTCAATGGAGGAGATCTGGAACCGCATGATTGTGCGTTCAAAGCTCAAGCAGAACTGAAAATTCTGGAAAATTTGCAAAATGAACCCTTTTTGGATCCATAAATCACGCTGTTCCGCGATGGCTCGTGTTATAAGGGAGAACACGGCAATATAGCCTCGTATGCAGTGGTACAGTGGACAGGAGAAGCATTTCAGACATTAGCAGCTGATAGAATACCTCAGCCGGCGTCAGCTCAATTGGCAGAGATATATGCACTCAAACGTGCAATGGAGCTAAGTGAAGGCTTGACAGCTAACATATACACGGATTCGGCCTATGCTCATGCTGCAATACATCTAGATGGTCCACAGTGGTTGAGGAGAGGATTTCTTACCACAAAAAAAACTCCTGTAAAACATGCAGAGGAGCTGAGAGACTTGCTTCAAGCAGCAGAAAAGCCAAAAGAATTGGCTGTAATAAAAGTCGCAGGCCATCAAAAGGGAGATTCCTTAGTGGCAACTGGCAACAATGCAGCAGACAGAGCTGCAAAAATAGCAGGAGGGTATATTACTCAAATGGCGGTTCAGAACATGGGTAATGATGAGCAAGATGAGTTTCAAATAGATGAATCAGAACAAAATTTGGAGTTGGCACTTGAGAACATTACTGATATACAAGAGGCTGCAGGATCCTATGAAAAGAATCAATGGTTGCAATTCGGTGCAATACAAACAGAAACAGAGGCAGGGAAATTGTGGAGGTCCCCGGATGGGAGACTGGTAGCACCGACTAAATTGGCCTCTCTGCTAATAGCAGAGGCCCATGGATTGGCACGTCAGTAAATACAGAATGCTGGAAGCGATTTGAGAAAAATGGTGGTGTCCCTATCTAAAAGATATGGCACACAATTATTGCACAGAATCCACAACGTGCGACAAATTTAACAAAAAGAAAACGATACCACGACCAATGGGTAGCTATCCTGTACCTGAGGCACCATGAGGCACCATCCTGTACCTGAGGCAAGAGATTTGCATTGATTGCACGGACATGGGAATAGACAACAGAGTGAGAGGCTACAGATACATGTTGGTAGCTGTAGACCGATTTTCCAAATGGGTGGAGGCAATTCCCACCAAAAAAAAAGAGGATGCGGCATCAGTTATAAACTGGCTCAAAAAGGCACTGATCCTGCGATATGGAGTCCCTACCAAAATCTGTTCAGACAATGGCTCCCATTTTCAAAATTCAGATCTCCAAGAAGTAGAATCCTACTTCGGAATGACACACCGATTTGGTTCTGTGTACCATCCACAATCTCAGGGCATTGTGGAAAGAGTGAACCAAACCTTGAAAGACAAACTTGCAAAAATAACATTTGAGACCAAATTGAATTGCGTGGAGGCCTTGCCTCTAGCCCTGAATGTCAATAAGGCAGCAGAGGTCTGCAGAAACGCATCTTTCACCACATGAGTTGCTCACTGGGAAACCAATGCCTGGACCTCCTAGAGAAAGGGGGTCAGGACCAGAATTGGACATACAGAGTGTGGAAATTGATGAATATATGACTGCTCTGAACAAATTAACTGAAATTTTGTCCACACAGGTGAAAGCAGCAGCAGACAAGAAGGACTGCGACAGCACAGCTCCACTTTCAGTAGGAAGCTGGGTGTGGGTCAAAGCCGTGAAACCAAAGTGGCACGACCCTAAGTGGACAGGGCCGTGGAAGGTATTGAAAATCAGCAGTCACGCCCTGCAAATTGATAAAAAAGGAGCACTTGTTTGGCACCACTTAGCACACTGCTCACCCGCACCTACTGTGGAATCATTTTTATATTGATTCATTTAATTATTATTTGGTTCATTTAATTTTTATTAATGGTTTATCCTTGCTTGCTCTGGCTCAATTTTTCTTAGGCTATGGTAGTGTACTCTTGCCTGTTTCTGATTAGCCTAGGCCTTCATAGCTGTAGCTTCCACAAATTTGAACAATACGTAATTGTTTATAGTTTATCTGGAGCCATGCAGTCCTGACAGGGCCAAGATGTTCTCTTTCTCTGTTGTTCGATGTTCTCAGGAAAAAAAGAACAAGAAGAGCCTGGGATGCCGAACGATAAGATGTATGCATACTTTGGGGCCAGCTTTACGTGGGCTGTGTGTGTCTGCAACATTCCTGTATACCATGATGCGTAAATCAGCTCGGGGGGGGGAGGAGGATATCAAGATGGACTCCTACTTAAACCGCAGCAAAAGAGACTGTCCTTATCCTTGTATGACGGGACAAGGATCCTTCTCTGCAGATGAAGTAAACTGACTTTGGCCTGGATATTAACTCCTTTGTCTCTGAGTTCTTTTTGAGCAGGTAACACCAGGAATATAAAATCAAAATTCCTACAACACCTACGCCCTCCTGTACTTTGGAGGAGGTTAGGAAGGATTTGGCAGAATCAGAAAACACTACTGATCCTGACAAAACCTAGAAAATAATTTGGCTCAAAAAGATTGATTTAATTTGACATGCCATCAAGAGAGGCGGACGACAGGGACACTTCCCGTCCCTGGCATCCGTTTCGAAGGATCGGCTTTTGCGGCCTGCGAGGCACTATGTGTTTTTTGGGATTTTTAGCTCTAATCATTGTATTCCCATTACTCTTGGGTCTGAGAGCTATGCAGAAACCCATGAATCACTCAATAATCCCCCTTTTATACTTAATTGGGGCAACCGTCTCCATGCTGACTAGAAATCTACTGAATATACCCACCTTAGAGTTTAGAGCTAGACAAACTAGCACCCTGCAAGTTGATCTCTGTGATATAGCTATATGCGGGAAGGATGGAAAAGCTTAAACCAATGCTGAGAAATACATATGTGTAACTGGAAGAGTAATCAGCAGGATATGCCAGCAATTGTGGAGAGTGGAAGTGGGTGGCATGGAATACTGGACCTAATTGGGGTTATAAGCCTTATGCAAGCACTCAATATGGGTTAAAAAGTAGACTGAGTATGATCCGAGGACAGGTGTCTCTTCCCTGCGAAACTCGAAAATGCAATCCAGTAATACTCACTCTTCGTGACGCTTCCCCAAATGATAGAGGGCTATATGTTATGGGAGCTTATGTATCAGGTACCGATCCAAGGGGACAATTTATCGCAATCCCAGAAGGGGTAAAAGACACCAATGGCAGCCCCAACTAATCCTCCTGAAGGAGGAGTAGATTCTGCAGTAATAAAATATCTAAATGTCACCTCTGTGCGTGAAACAGTTATGATTGAGACTGGTTACACTGAAACAAATAAATGGTTAGATTGGGTGCATTATTCAGCAAAAACTCAGAAACAAATTGCCTAGTCTGCGCCAATGCAAGACCCATGTTAGGAACAATCCCATTCTTTCTGACACCCCCTAATGACCCTGAAGGATTTGCGTGCATTTTAGGATTGTACTTAAGCATAGAACCTCCATTTAATCAAATTTGTCGTGGGCTTCATTATAAATTGCCCCCTATAACTGTAACAGTGCAACCTCCTTATTCTTCTCCAACGAAAGGGGAATATGTTTGTTTCACTAAATACAACTCTAGAGGTCCTGAAGTGGGTCATAATCCTTGGTGTGCTTCCACTAGAAACATCACATTAGAAGTTGGTCATCCTCTGCAACAATCGCAGGTCACTGCCCGAGCAGATACCTGGTGGTATTGTGGAGGACGGAGATTATGGCCCAAACTCCCTGACAATTGGGTAGGCACTTGTGCACTGACAGGACTGTTGATGCCATTCCAAATATTACCACAGGGCCCTGACTTTTCTAAAATATTGCAGAAGTCTAAGGGGACAGGACTAACAAGGCTTAAAAGGTCCTGGGATGGGCCGAGAGGTTCATTTGACAAATCAATATACACCGATGCCATTGGGGTTCCTAGAGGGGTACCAAATGAATTTAAAGCACAAAATCAAATTGCTGCCGGCTTTGAATCAATTCTATTTTTGTGAGGTGGCGTTCAGGAACCAGTCGCGAGAATCCAGCAATACAGTAGAAGATCTTTTATTAAGCGAGGGGGTAAACCCCCGCAGGGCAGAAGGCAACAGTACAAAGTCCACAATCCAAAAATCACAATCCCAGGGGCAGAATCCAAAGTCGAAAAACCAGGGCAGCAAAACAGTAATCGTAGTCGGGCAGAAAAAGGGTTCGATAACAGATGCAGATAACAATACCAAATCAGAGCCAAAAATCGGAAGTCGGACGGTCCAGTCAGAAAAGCAACACTATGAATACAAGGCAAAAATGAGAGCAGCACAAGTAGACTAGGGAAACATTCTGACAGGGAACTGCTGTGAAAAGACTGCTTAAATACACACAAGGGAAGTCACATGCTATGATTAAGACCAAGTGAAGAGGATCAGACTAATTACGTGGGAGCAAACACGAGGGAGAACCTAACCACATGAAATTGGCAAAAGCCAAAACACGGACAGGGATCACGAGACAACCTATGACAAAACATACAGCTCCGGTTAGGGAGTTCTAACGTGCACAGATAATGAGAGGCAGGACAGAGTTCAGCAGGTGCGGAGGATCCGCTGAATTGCAGCAAAGACAAAGTGAAGGCAAGAGGCGGAGACTAGAACAGGGCGAGTGCTGAGAGCTTGTTAATCAATTAGTAAAGTGCAGCTATACAATCCCTGGTGCTCGTTAGTAAGTTAGTATTATATACAATGTTAGTTCTGGTTATATCTTTAACAAAATAACAAACTGTTAGTATTGGTTAGTAAAATAGAAAGGCAAGGCGAAGGAAGCAAACGAGACTAGAAGGAATGGTTGGAAACCCAGAAACCATGAAATCACCTAAGCATGTGACACACAGGACTTGGGGAGAAGCTGTAGCACAACACAAGACCAGACAGGGGAGACAAAGTGCAATGCAGGGCATGAACAAAGACATGGACCGGAATCTAACAGAATTATGGATAATGGCAAGGAATAACAAAACATGGCAAAAACAAAAACATGGCAAAGAACTAATACAAAACAGAATATGGCAAAAACAGAACAGAACATGGCAGAAACAAAACAGGACATGGCAGAAACAGAGCAGACATGGCAGAATCATAACAATTTTGGTGGTCCACAACAAATAAGAATGTAGATTGGATAAACTACCTATACTATAACCAACAAAGATTTGTGAATTACTCCAGAAATGCAATAAAAGTTTAGCTGACCAATTAGATACAACCAGCCTTATGGCTTGGCAAAATAGGATGGCATTAGATATGTTATTGGCAGACAAAGGAGGAGTATGTAAACTGTTTGGGCCTACATGTTGTACGTTCATTCCAAATAATACTGCTCCAGATGGTTCAGTTACAAAAGGATTACAAGGCCTTACCGCCTTGTCCTTAGAGCTAGCTGAAAATTCAGGAATAGATGACCCTTTTACAGGGATGCTAGAATCCTGGTTTGTGAAATGGAAAAATTTAGTGCAATCGGCTATTATAGCCGCAGGAGTGGTGGTGGGAGTGTTATTAGTGTTAGGATGCTGCATCCTGTGTGCCAGAGGAATTTTGTCAAGAATCACTGATTCAGCTATGCACAAACAACTACCTCAGCTTCCTGAAAGCCTTTCGCAAGTGGGGAATGCCCCAGGTGTGTTACATATCGCGGAAAGTGCCCCAGATGTGTTACACCTTGAAGAAAAAGTAGAAGATGAAGAATCAGAATATGTTGATCTGCTACCGATAGAAGTAGAAGCACCCTACAATGTTCCAAAAGAACCACCCCCCATTGCCATTGCATCACTCGTTGTACCACCCTACATGGGGACGCCCCCAGAAGGACCATATACCCCTAATTGCCCAATTGGGAATCCTTATTGCAAATATGGACAAGTTTCAGGTTCTGGTTGGGATTGTTGGGAATGGGCAAGAATTTATAGACCACAACAACCAAATCTGGCCACTGAATTAGCTGGAGATCCAAATCTTCTGGAATATTACTGCAGATATGTTCTGGGAGTAGTACCTGGTGAGGCAATAACCAAAGATATTAATATGCAGTTCTTGAGCTCTTTCTTACTCCCTCCACTTCAATAAAGCTGAATAAAATTGCCCCAGACAATCTTAGCCTGTCGTTTTGCAGTAATAAATTACGCCTGAAGCTGTATTGATAGCACTTAGGTATAAAGTAAAATTTTCAACAGCCAGGCTAAATGAGTGCGGTATTCTCAAAAGCCATGTGGCAGATGCCTGCTCGCGATGAATTTGAGGCAATGATGGCAGAGCCCTGCAGCCAGCAGGTCTTGGTCTTACTCTCTGGAGTTCCCCATCATACATGGACTGGAGAGGAACCTAGTTGCTCATGAGCATGTCCCTTCCCTGCTTATTGCCATAATTTTGATTTTTCTTGACACAGTAAAGATTGGAAAACATTGCTTAAAGATTTTGTAAAGCATAATGCAAAACGAGGGGAAAGGTAGGTAAACTATCGCTGGAGTGAGAGACTTGTTTAATTGATGTCAGAATTAATATTCAAGATCTTTTGTACCTAGTCAAAATTGATTTGACTGTTTTCATGTTACTCCCAAGGTAACTGCAATAGCACCTGGTCAATCGGAATCAATACATATCCATTCCATTGGGAAGATTGAGAAGATCTATCTCCTCTGCAACATTAAAGTTCAACATTAAATACCTGTGTGTGTGTGTGTGTGTGTGTGTGTGTTGTGATTCACTCCAGAGACGGATAAGATCGCCTATAGCAGTGACAACCTAAGGCAGGAGTGAGTCGACCCCCAGGTCAGTAAAAATATTTCCAGAGAATGTCTGGGACTATTGCAGAGAATGAAAATGCCATGAAATCTGAAATAAAGTTTTGGGAGAAGCTGGGTGGAAACCAATTTGAAGGTATTCTGACTCCAATTTTCAAGCAATAATAACAATAATAAAGACTGCTGTATACATCAAGCAAATGAAATTGCCCCTCGCTTTGTATGTGCTGAACACACGTGCTTGTTAAAATCTACCTCAAAAAAAAAAAAAAAAAAGCGTAATGTTTGCAAAATAAGCTTAGTATTAAGCTAGAGGGTACTGAGTGTTGCTGGGCAGCGGGGATTTAATGACACTTCTGCTACACCAAACAGCAATGCGCAGGACTGGAAGCAGAGTACAGCGGCACACCTAAGGGGTTTACAGTGCGACTCGCAGAACCTACAGGTAGCAGGGGTACTCTGGGACAGTCCAAGGCATCCATGAATGATTAATATTTTCTAGTTTGTTGACACCATTAAATGGTGTCAAGGGAGGGAATTGTGGGGAAAATATTAATCAATCTATCCAAATATATTAACCTCATTAATCAAGTGTATTCAAATGTATTAACAATCACCAATCAACTAAAGCATTATTGTATTAATTAGTCATTATATTGATCACATGTATTGATTCATTATACTTATATATTTGAAATACTGTATTAATCATATAGTTGAATCATTGTATTAATCATAGATAGATTTGTATGCCTTGTAGAAATAAGAACTAAATGCTGTGAACTAAATTAGTGTACCCAAGAAAATGTACTTGCACAATGCATATTCCCAACACATGGGAAAAGAGGTCCACCATGTAAATCCTTACCATGCACAAACAAATGACATGTCATGCAAAACCTTTGGTGTGGTCGTAAAAGTTTACTGTTGTTTTTGTAGCAAGCTTGTCTAGAATTGGAGGCTTTGAGCTGGTCCCAGCTTGTAAAAGGAGCCTTCTGTTCCTCTTATCTGAAAACACAGAACTACTAAAATAAGGTAGTAAGGAGGTGAAACAGGGTTGAGACCCCTGGTGAAAACAAATAAGATGACATCTGGATGGCAGGACCTTGAGTTATATAGGAAGAGGAAAAAGCTGCAGAGCCGTTATGTGTTGAGCAATACCATGTCAGGTATAGGTCAAAATATCTTTAGATAAGGGGAAGGGGTATGGAGGTTGGTTCTCATGGAAACTGTCTAGCTGGAAAAGATTGATGCATAGAATAGGCATGGGCAATACAAATGAATAAAATGACAACATTTCTTGAGTTGCTGAGAACAAAGATTTCATTATTTTCTAATGATTTTTTGCAGGCAAGTACAGAAGACACAGACGAAGAGTTTGCCACAAGTCCAACGCCTTTACAGGAAAGGGTCTCAGAGCCACAGGGTCCCAAAAATGGCTGATTTCAGCATTTTTCAACAAAACCCATTGTGAAAATTGGGGGGGTGAAGCCTGAGGGCATTTTCAAAAATACAGTCTTTTCAGAAATAAACCAGGCCAAATTATCCATTAGGGTACCCTAACAGAAATAATTGAAGCTCCAGTCATCTACCCCTTTTCTGAAGTACAGCAGCGCCCCCTAGGTCCTTTTTAATGGAAAATGCATCTAATTTCACCCAATTATGTTCCACAAACATTAGGTTTTGCATTGATATTAAAAAATGGTATGAATGGGTTGCCTTTGAATTTTATTTTGGATCAATGGCCTGCAAAAATGTCAAAGTTATCGGTGGGAGGGCAAACGTTAACGCTACTCGCCCATTACTGTATAAAATGCAGTGAAGTCGCTGATGCCGGCAGTTGTTTGCCCTCCCACTGCAACGAAATGAATCAAACGTTCCCCCTTCAAGTAACCCGTGGTGATTTTAAACAAAAAACTTTGCACCGTTTTTTACTATGTCCATATATCCTTCTCCCATGATAGTTTCAATGAGGTACTGTGAATAATTCATAGTAAAACACAGTGACGTGCAGTCGGAGGATAGTTTGGTGAGGCAGAAACCTCCCCTTTGGTTGATTAGCAATCAGACGATTAACTAGTTTAGTTAGACTATTTGGCAGAATGACGGGCCAATTTAAGTTTCCGCGGTGTTATTACTATATTATTTAGTACATCGAACTTGAAATGCTCACGAAACTGCAGATGTGAGCATTCTCCTTTAGTCCCCCAGTACTTTCTTACAGGAAGCCAGAGGCGTGCAGTGAGGTAAGGCAGTCACCCAAACTTTTATCACAGGATTTTGTGAACCTGTTCCCTCGTACTATTCCTGATTGACAATCGAAACAATTAAGGCCAAGCCTATAGGATGCCCGTATACTGATAGAGATAGTAACAAAAATATTCATTCACGCTTCAATTTGAGACTGCAAGGATGGAAATCTGAATAATCAATTAGGAAAAATTCTCGGCTCTCAGTAATTCTGTATATCGTTTAAACATTGTTAATCGGATTATGAAAGAAGACTGAAAATAAAGCGCCGCTTTTTTTTTTTGCAGTCGTGTAAAAGCGTATTTAAAGGAGAATACATTGTATATTGATTAAACATTGAACTCTGCATAAGTTGAACTGTTTTCATATTTGTTGATGACATTGCTTCTATGTTTCTTCCTGGAAGCAAGTATCAAAATCTGCTGTCTTTTAAACTAGCGAGCATTTCAGGTTCGATGTACTGAGTAATAAAGCCGCGCGAAATTTAAACTGGCCCGTCATTCTGCGAATAGTCTTACTAAACTAGTTAATCGTCTGATTGCTAATCAAGCAAAGGGAAAGTTTCTGCCTCACCAAACTAACCTCCGACTGCACGGCACTGGTAAGACAATTCATTTAGCACACATGAACTTTGATGTGTTTCAATTTCTACGAAATCTGGTCGAGCATCACAGCACTGGCGTCCAGCCAGTTGAAGTGGAGATGGCACAATTGTGACCAGCGGGCTTCAAACGCCTGGCGCCGGTTTATTCCTTGGTGTATTTTACTGAAACTTCACAAATAGGGTCACAGGATATTCTGTCAACAAACTATGTAGGGTAGAGTAAAAATACGCTCACCTTTCTTGCTATTGTTGAGAAGAAATCACGGCGAACTCGTGACGAATTTCACCAACTTCTGTCTAACTTATTTCACATCCCCTGGAGGTCTAGCCTGGACGAACAGACTCGTAATTTCTCAAATTAGATAGCTGTAAGCAAATCAGGGCCGTAGCTGGGATATCACGTCGGCGCGGGCTATTTGAAATCTACCTCCTAAATGGATATATTTGCCACGCCATGCACTTGAAGATTTGTAAACACGGCGTAAATTGAGGTCACGCATTCATCCAATGGGCGAACAATAGCTCTGTTCAAATCGCGTTTTTGGCCGTAATACGCAGAGTTCATGTATGAAATGCGGGTGTCCTATTGAAAAGGTTGCTTTTGATCAAACCATGGTGTTCTTTTTGTATGAAAATGGTATTTATGTCATTTTTTATAAGTTTTCTGAGGCTTGTTTACCGCCCCAGTTCAGCTGTTACGCATTGCATTAGAGTTTATGCAGAGCGTTGCCCATGCCTACATAGAATATGAGTGATGTGAAAGCACCTAAAGGAAAGCAAGAAGGAGACGAGCTATGAAGATGGGGACTTGGAAAGTCACGGGGCACTCAACCTTCGATTGCCCTCTGATCCTGCACGACCAGAGACTCTTCACCCGAAGATGCTTCGCAATCCTGCTTGCTCTACTTCAACTCTTTGCTGAAGATCATCTGACTTTGTATCATCTGATGGTTTGATGCCTTTTACCTTTGTCTAATTACATGCATATGAATTTATCTGATTGTATGCTGATTTGCTTCCTGATTAAACACTAGAACTATTATGCTGCTAAAAACTGTGTTTGGGTCCTTCATTTAAAAGGTCAACGCTAACCAGTACGAATTCCTCAACAGTCATCAAGTTAATTACTGTGATTCCACACAGGTGTGGGGCAATTAGCTATTGTTTGGTCTTGAAGGCAATTTTTCATTTCCTTAGTTTATGGGATGATTCAGTAAAGGGGGTGGATACTTATCAAATCAATTTATTGCAATTGTTCATTTTTAGTGAATGTTAAAACAATTTTTTAGTTGGTTTATCACTTTGAAAAGGTTAAGTACTGTTTGTTGAGTTGTAGGAAAAACACAGAGATTAATTGCACTTTAATTACAGGCTATATGTCAAGTAAATCTGAAAAAATGTTCAGGGGGTGTATTAATTTTTTCTTCACCGTATATATATACACTGACCGCAAGACAGTTACAGACTGTCCAAAATGCAGCTGCTAGACTCCTAACAAGAACCAAAAGAATGGACCATCACAAATCAATTAAGGGCTGGCAGACTGGCTTATTCGGTTAAGGCGCCGCATTACACAGTAATCGTGACCCCCCCCACGATGCGGGTTCGATCGCCGGTTGTACCAATCAGCAGTGGTCAGTAGCCTTTTCAGAGTGGCGCACAATTGGCTTCGCACTGCAGGGAAATAAGTTGGGAGGGACTGCTGGGTTGGGATGTCAGAATAGTAGCTTTGTTCATTGCTCAAGCGCCTCCTTGTGCTAAAATATTGTGTATTTTAAAATAAGTTGTATAACTATATATCGTTCAACAGTTTGAGAACTCAGCATTCTAACTGCATGAGCCACTTTAAGATGCAAACATGATAACGAAAATCACCTCACCTCACCTCACCTCTTCGCGCTCTGTTGCGCATAAGGCCTCCACACTATTTCGCTATTTTGCCCTGTCCTTGGCAAGGACTCTAACCCCCTCCCACGACCTCCAGCCTGCTTCATCCCTCTCCTTTTCCACCGTTCTTCGCCACGTTGTTTTCTGTCTACCAACTTTCCTTCTGCCTTCTGGTTTCCACGTTTATGCTGTGACACAGTGGTGATGTCTCTGCATCCTCAGAACATGTCCTAACCATCTCCAACGCCTTCTCTTTACCACAGTGCTTATCCTTTCGCATCCACATCGCTCATTTAACTCATCTATTGATATAATGTATGGCCAAAAAATCCCCATGATCCTCTTGAGGCATTTGAATTGGAACGAATCCAACTTTTCATTGTCTGATACATTAACTTTCCATGTTTCACATCCATACAACAACACAGGTTTGACTAATGTGTTATAAAGTAGAATCTTGATCCTCTTGCTGTACATCTTTGAGCTCCAAATCTTCCTCAGCCTACCAAAAGTTGACTTTGCTTTTCCTAATCTGTTCTGCATATCCCTATCTGCTCCTCCCTCGTCGCTCACTATTGCTCCAAGATATACAAAATCTCTGACCTCCTTTATGTCCTCGCCATCCCTAAACTTGATTGTATCTTTCCCCTTGCAGTTAATCTTGAGGACTTCAGTTTTCTTACGGTTGATCTTTGAGCCGACCCTGTTCACTGGGTCTGCTAATCTATCTGTTTTCCTCTGCATCTGGCTAGTTGTTGTGGAGATTAGGGCGATATCATCTGCAAAATTGAGATCTTCAAGCTGTTCTGTCATCTTCCACCTAATCCCTGTGTTAGCTTTCTGTGTTGTTTGTCTCATAACCCAGTCTATAGCCAATAAGAACAGGAATCCAGACATCACACAGCCCTGCTTCGCACCGGTTTTCACCTTGAACCATTTAGATGTCTGCCCATTATCAAGGACGGCACATTCCGCATCATCGTAGAGTAGCTTAACGATCCCGATAATCTTCTCTGGAATGCCATATGATCTCATTATGACTCAGAGACTGTCTCTGTGGAGCGAGTCAAACGCTTTTTCAAAGTCAATAAAATTGATTATTAGGGGAGCTTGCCATTCACATGCCTGTTCGATAATATTACACAAAATGAAGATCTGCTTTATATAGTTTTCTCCTTCCAAGAATACTGCTTGTTCTGGTCTTAATTTCACGACTGTGCCTTCCTTTATTCGCCTGATGAGTATCTTGCCAAGCACTTTGCTGGCAATTATCAGAAGTGTGATGCCTCTCCAATTGCCACAGTCCCCCTTAAGTCACCTCTTTTGGGAATCTTGACAATTAATCCTTGCAACCATAGATCTGGGATCTCCTCTTCCTCCCAAATGTACTTGATGATCTCATGCAGGTTGTGTGATGATGTCTCTAAGTCTGCCTTCAAGAGCTCGGCCACAACATTATCTACACCGCCCGACTTTCCATCTTTAAGAGATGTAATTCCTAGTCTTACTTCCGCACTACTAATTGGTTCTGCGTTGATATTTGCGATCTCCGGGATTATGTTGACGTCCATCTCCATCGGATTCTCTGGTGGTTCTCTATTGAGAATTTCTTCGAAGTGTTCCTTCCATCTTTCCAGCCTTCTGCTCTCCTCAGTTATGATTTTATTATGTTTTTCTTTGATTGCAGCATTACTGTGATGCTTATCATTGATGATGTTTCTGGTGATCTCATCTAAGGTCTTCATATTACCACTGTCAGCAGCTCTTTGGGCCTTGTTCATCTGGTTCTCCATCCAAGTTCTTTTGTCAGCTCTGATGCTCGATTTTACTTCTTTATCCTTCGTTCTATACTTCCCTCTAAGTTGTTGTTGTATTCTCTCTGATTTTGCACCTTCTAACTTGCTCTTTAGAAGTTTTCTTTCTTCAATACATGACCAGGACTCTGTGCTTATCCATGGCTTGCTGCTCATCTTTTTCCGACCCAGCACTTTTTCAGCGGTGATGTTGTATGCCTTGCTGAATTGGTTCCATCTAATGTTAGCATCATGGTCTTCATCGATAGCCTCGAGAACTGCAAATCTGTTGCGAAGTTCCACAGAAAAGGTATTCTTGATTGCTCTATCCTTCAGCTTGCTGATTTCATACTTAATTCGGGAATTAGGGGGTTTGACTGTCTTCCTTAGCTTCAGCTTGATTTTGGTTCGAACAAGTTGGTAATATGCTCCAACATCGGCACCTCGCATAACTCTCGTATCACGAATAGACTTCCTAAACCGCTTACAAACGAGCACATGGTCAATTTGGTTGTGCGTTCTTCCGTCCGGGGATGTCCAGGTGGTTTTATGTATCTCCTTGTGCGGAAATATGGTACCGGTAATAACCAGATTGTTCTTCTCGCAAAAATCAATAAGCTTTTCACCATTTGTATTCATATCACCGGTCCCGTGACTTTCCATGAATGACCTCCTCCTTGTTTTGGTTAGATGTTCCAACCTTGGCATTCATATCACCGCCTATCAGGAGAATGTCGTGCTTCCTAACTTTCCCTAGGACACTTTGGAGCTGTTCAGAGAACTGATCTACCTCTTCTTCCTCGGCTTCCATAGTTGGAGCATACACTTGGATGAATGTTAGCTTGATAAACTTAGAATGGAATCGTGCTGTAATAATACGCTCGTTTACTGGCAACCACTCTTGCAAGGCTGGCTCTGCTAGTTTGGACATCATTATGGCAACTCCGTTACGGTGCATCCCATCGTCTCTCCCGGAGTAGATCACTGTCTCCCCTGTCGATAACTTCAGCTTCCCAGACCCAGTCCACCTGCATTCGCATATTCCTAGTATATCGATGTTATATTCTCTCATTTCCTTGGCAACTTGCACTGACTTGCCTATTGCGTACATTGTACGTACATTCCAATTTCCGATGTTTAGAACTTCTTTGGGTGTCAGAAGTGACCTTGTCAGTCGACGGGCTTCTGTGTAGCTTTCACCCGCCGATGTCATATTGCGCTGGTAATCCATAAAACGAATATCATTATCTGGAGGCACCTGGCTGGTCTCTTCCTTCTGACTGTTATAACCCTCTTGAAGAGTGTGTCTGGTTTCAGTCATGAATATTTTTTACAGGGATGGGACATTAGCCCATCGCCCAACCCCCAACCTGGAGGACCAGGTGCTGCATTTCGTCTGGCCTTTCACCTGTAACCTGCCCAGCATGGTTGAACCTACCAGGGACCGGGTCCCAGCTGATATAGCTTCTAGGATCATAAAGGCTCAAAACCTCCCCACCACTTTAACCTTTCAACCCCAGATATTCTAGCATCACTATACCTTCAGGGACCCCACAGGTCCCAGAGGGCTGGTCATACATTGTATCTTACTGCTATCTCTGGAATCCCATTAAATGTAACCTCCCCAGATTGTTTGAATTTTCCACTTTAGGGCTGTGGTGCAGCACTTAGGGAGGATAACAAAAATAGTACAACCCCAATTCCGAAAAAGTTGGGACAAAGTGTAAATTGTGAATAAAATCAAAATGCAATGACTTTCAAATCACACCAGCCAGTATTTTATTCATAATAGAACAGAGATAACATAGCAAATGTTGAAACTGAGAAATTTTGCAATTTTATCCACAATATGAGCTCATTCCAAATTTGATGGATGCTACAACTCTCAAAAAAGTTGGGACAGGGGCCTGTTTACCATGGTGTGGCATCCCCTCTTCTTTTTAACACAGAGTGGAGGCGTCTGGATCCCACTCTTGTTTACTACAGGCTTCTAGCTGCTGGAGAGTTTTGGGTCTCCTTTGACGGACTTTTCTTTTAATTATGCGCCAAATGTTCTCAATCAGTGAAAGATCAGGACTGCAGGCAGGCCAGTTCAGCACACGGAGTCTTCTACTACGAAGCCATGCTGTTGTAATAGCTGCTGTATGTGGTTTTGCATTGTCCTGCTGAAATACACAAGGCCTTCCCTGGAATAGATGTCGTCTGGAGGGGAGCATATGTTGCTCTAAAACCTTTATCTATTTTTCAGCATTCATGGTGCTTTTTAAAACATGCAAGTGTCCCACACCATATGCACTAATGCATCCCCATACCATCAGAGATGCTGGCTTTTGAACTGAACGCTGATAACAGGAGAGGTGGTCTTTCTTCTCTTTAGCCTGGAGGACACAACGCCCATGATTTCCAACAAGAATGTCAAATTTGGACTCGTCTGACCACAGGACACTTTGCCACTTTGCTACAGTCCATTTTAAATGAGCCGTGGCCCATAGAACACGGCGGCACTTCTGGATCATGCTCCACAATGGCTTCCTTTTTGCATGATAGAGTTTTAGGTGGCATCTGTGGATGGCACGGCAGACTGTTTCTCCAGACAATGGTTTCTTGAAGTATTCCTGGGCCCATTTAGTAATGTCAATGACAGAATCATTCCGCTGAGTGATGCAGTGGTGTCTGAGGGCCCGAAGATCACGGGCATCCAGTAAAGGTCTTCAGCCTTGTCCCTTACGCACAGAGATTTTTCCAGGTTCTGTGAATCTTTTGATGATGTTATGCACTCTCTATGATGAGACCTTCAAAGCCTTTGCAATTTGACGTTGAGGAACATTGTTTTTAAAGTATTCCACAATTTTTTTTATGCAAGCCTTCACGGGTTGAAGAGCCTCTAATTTTTACCAGGAGGAATTTTGTAAATGGTTTCTGGCGAGGGGGATTTTGTCAATGAAGCAAAGGTTTTTTGGAAGCCACTTTATTAAGCAAATCCTCTCGTACACCAGTGCTGGGAACTGGAAGGGTATATTTGGGTGAAAATTTAGCGACAAATGGGGGAAAAGATCTGAAATAAAGAAATTGTAAAAAGCGAACTTACTGCGAAAGCGAATGTGACCGTGGCTTGGAACACAGGGAAATTTGGACTCTCCAAAAGTGTTTGTTGAAACACGCATGAAAATAACCAAGAAAAAATCTGAAATATTCATTTTTGGTTAAAGAATCATAATATTTGTACCTGCAGTTGCTTTGGCATCTGGCTGTGGCAGTATTATTTTTCTAGGTGATGAGGCCTATAGTAATGTGTAATTTTTCTGTCTGAAAACAGGCCCTTCAATTGGCCATGTAAGCCGAGAATAAATAACTGAAAACTAAAATAAATAGGCCTATAGCAGAATTAAGATATTTGACAGACCATACACATGACAATGGGCTCAGAATGGGAAGAAATGTGAGCGTCGATATTGTTGTTATGGTCACACACACAACTAGGCTATTTGTACATTGATGGCAGGTTTTTTTTTTTTTTTTTTTTGCAAACATAAGCATTTGTGTTTTGGATGCTGGTTTTGGTTGTCTTCTTTTTTTGTTCTTTGCGTCATTTTCAGCTGCGCAACCATGCCAAACATTAAAGGATCAGTGTGTAAGATTTAGAGCCATCTAGTGGTCAGATTATAGATTGCAACCAACTGACCATTCCTTTTCTCAGAAAATCTACGGTGGCCGCAAAACTTGAGAAAACGTGAAAGGCGCTTTCTTATGTCAGTGCTTTATTCATTAACTTTTTTCCCGTTCTGGGCTACTGTAGAAAAAATGGCGGCGCAACATGTTGGCCTCCACGGAGGTGGACCCACTCCCATGTAGGTTTAAAGGGCTTATTCTAAGCGAAATGAAACTCAAAGATTATTGTTTTCACGTGATTATACACAACTAAAAAAGTAGTTATGGATGTTATATTCCATTTCTGCCAAAATATCAATCTAAATTCTGTAAAGGCTGGTAGAGGGGAGTTCAGATGCGGCGGCCGGCAGTGGTGTACCAAGCACGGAGCCAAGCACAGCAGAAAGTGATAGAGGGAATGGAAGGAGTAAGGCTCCCGTTCTGGAAACACGAGACGACTAAGTGCTAGAAACAAGGCGAGCCTAAATAGAGAAAAATAAATCTCAACAAACGAGAAAAGAAGGCACCACACAGTAGTGCGTGAAAATACCTAAAGAAGCAGAGCTTCCCAGGAATAATAGAGAATATCAGAGTCAAACTAACCCTGACTACAAATATATTCAGCCGAGGCAAATAACTACAAAGCAGACACTCCAGCAAAGGAGGCGTGGCGGACCTCCGGCTTATATAGACTCCGGAGAAGCACCGCCCAGTAATAATCAGCCAGCTGGGGGAAAAATCCAATGGAGAGAGAATTTGATGTCGTCAGGGACGAGAGTAACAAAGAAAGCAAAAAGCACATACACAAACCATGACAAATTCTACACACTGCTCCTTTAAATTCATAACTGAGAGGTTAACAGGCCGATAGGAAATATGTGCTACGCTGATGCCAACAGGGTTCAGCTTTTGATCAAGGGGATTTACCATCCTGTAAGTTATCAACTCAACCCCAATAAACCTGACTCTACTCATCAGCAGCTGTGTGAGATCTCACACCTTTGATTGTGTTCTCCTGTCTAACGATCGACCTGAAAACATACAGGACAATAGATCTCCTGTAACAGATTCCAGGCTTTAGTGAAGTCAATGCAGTGAATGTAAAGAAAAAACTTGTCCTTATTCCTTAAAACATTTAAATGAAAGTCAAACCATCATAAATGCAGCTAATATTATCTGCAGAAATGTAATTGATGGCTCAATTTCTTTTCTTTGTGAGGATGAAAGAGAATTGTTTGAGTGTGCTTTGATGAATGTTGTGGTTTCATGAGTAAGACCTTACACCAGGTTACAGTCTCACTTGTGCTCCAGCTGGCTGACTGCATTGCGTCACTTGTTTGTCTGGGATGCACTTCTTGGATTGCATCACTGACAAATAATATATTGTTAGAACAGGGATGGGGGGCACTCATCTACCCCTCCTTTTAGCCCATCCTCTGTTTTACTGCATAGCTGTTTTTCATAAATGAAACCCGCGCCCCAAATCTAACCCCCATTTACGCAAAACTTTTGGCACACCCACCCATCCTCAAATATAATCCTGTGGTGACAGGGTATTGTGCTATTGCTCCCTCACTGGATTTATGATTGGCTAGAGGCTGCACTGCTTGCATACCACACAAATGTATACATTTACATGAAGAAGAACTATATTGAATAAAAACATAACCCTCCTGGACACAGGTGATCAGGATAAAGTTGCCCTCTGGCCTATCTGACCTTAAGGAGTGTATGCTGAGCCTCTGCAGTTTCTCAGGTGAGTCACTTATTCTTTCTTTCAAGCTGATGAATCACTCTTTCATTTCTTAAGCTGTGCTTGAGTGAGAGCCTGTTGCAGGCTGTAATACAGTAAACCCAAAGGGCAAACCTAGTCTTCTGGGAACACTGTCTCCAATCTCGGGAAGCAGCTGTGCAGTTTCGAAGAGTAAAGAGTGGTTGCTCAGAGGAAAGGTAGTTTTTCCAGCAAGGAGGCCGTCTTCCCAGAAAAAAAAATTATCCGTCACTGCCACAATACTACAAAATTCTGCAAGGCTCCCTTCACATGATTAATTTATTTATCAATAGAGCGAGCTTGATTTTGTGCAAATTGGCCAATGTGTTGCCAATAGTATTTTTTGCAGGAAATGTGTTATGATGAGAAATACTTTGGAGAAAAGAATGACGTAAAATAATGCAGGAATCAGCATAAATATAAGAACATTTCAAATTTTGCCTTGCAGTCAGGTTAAGTGGTGAGGACCATTGCTCTGTTCAGTTAGGCTTGACCATTTAACTCATATTCACTCTCTCTTCTCAAGACATCAACCCTCAGACCTGCTTGGTAAATAAAAGCCAAAATGAACAGCTCTGCCATCAACTCCATCCTACTGTTCAACCACTCCTCTTCAGGATCCAGTCTCCAGCTCTTGAATGTGTATAGAAGGATGTAGAACACCAGATTTTGTGTATGTTCTATATCATCAATATCATTTTTTTTATGGGCTACCCTGCCAATATCATGGTAATTTGGCTGGTGGCCAGAAAGGAGATCGACTCTTCCACCTCTGATGTCTTCTTTGTAAACCTGGCCATTGTAGATGCCATCTACTCCCTGATTATGCCACTGAACACCCTTAGCATCACATATTCAACTCAGGAAGTCAATGCATATTTTCTGGAGGTGATGTATGGGATAAAAGACACCTCCCCCCTCTTCCTCACCTGCATTTGCCTGGACCGCTACGTGGCCGTGGTCCACCCTATTGTATTCACCCGCATCAAGGATAACAAGGTCAGAGCGGCCATTTCGATGCTTGTTTGGCCATTTATGATAGCCTATGGCTTCATGAGGGGATGGATGGGATTTTTTGCAGGTACCATCTTCACTGGAATGATCCTGACCATCAGCATAATCATGGTTTTCTGCAACATTTCTATCATGTGGAGTCTGAGGAAGTCAGTCTTGGGCAAGGAGAAGATTAGCCCCATGAAAAAGAAAGCCCAAAGAACAGTGCAAAGCACTCTGGCCATCATAGTGTTTCATTACCTGTCTCTAGCTGCTATCAGGCCCCTCCTCTATCTCCTTGAGTCCAAAACCATCTGCGTCGTTCAATTTATGGCCTACAGTATCATGGACCTCAGTTGCAGCATTGAACCCCTACTCTGCATCTCCAAGGTGAAGCAGCTACCATGCCTTTATAACTTGCCCTGTATCTGCTGCCAAAGCCCTTCCCCTGAGCAACATAATGTAAGCACATGAGATGTATGCTTGTGATTGTCAGTTAAATTGCATATTCATTCTATGTAAGGTTGAGAAAATGAGTTCACAAAACAAAGACAGAACGTGAAGTGAGTGACAGATTTAAGCCCTGATATGAGTGTAATATACAAAGAGAAAACAAATTACATGATTCTAACCAAAGGCATTGATGAAAAAACATAAATTGTTTGAATCAACTTAATGCCTTTATCACCATGATTAAATAGTATGCAAATTAAACATTTAACATTTTATGAATATGCATAACCTATCAATTCAAGGTAAAGTGACCAGTTTTTCTCTAATTTAAATATTTAATCTCATTATGCCAGCAATGGGATCTAGTTTTGCTTCAGGAAGAGCCTACAGTGACTACAGACCTTTCTGGAGGCACACCCTATATGCAAATACAAAATGATTGTATTGGCTATTCCTGTACTTAAAGTCAACAATTAGTTAGCGTCTATACTGTTCAAAGTATTTTAGTCCCAGAAATGATAAAACGCATTAAACATGGAACAAAGTGAAATGTAACCAGTATAAAAATCAACTTCAGAAAGACAGTAAAAGAATACAAATTTAATGTTCAGTTCTTGAACAATGCGTCTCGAACATGTCCATTGTCAACCAAGGGAAAAGTGTCCATTTGTAATAACCTCGACTGTATCTCTGATTTCAATGCTGCACCGTTATGAGTTTAGCTGTAAGTCACAGCTCCAGGGAACGAAAAGGAAGAAAAGTAGTCCATCAGCCTGTAAAGGCAGCTTTATTTCACTCATGATATAATGCTTTTTTTCAGAACTGATTCAGTTCCTCTGTGATATTTTTAAGCTGTAATGTACTGGTTATTAGCAACCATCAAACAAAAGTGTTTTAAGCACCATATTAAATTAGTCATCTGAAAGAACACAAAATTTATTTGGGCTCCATGAAATTTTGCTTTTTGTTTAGGACACTAATCAGTTCCTTTGTACAGTATTTTTTTAAAGCTGTAATGCTCATCTTTCTCCAGTTAAACAACCATCAAACAAAATTAACCCTTTAAGGCCTGCCATAAAAATTGTCAGAGAATCCTGCCAGAAGAACACAAAATCTGTTTTGGGCTCCAGAAATTTTCAGGAACTGTTGGAATTTATTTCTAATCAAACTTTTGTACAGTATCTTTCAAAATTCTGCGATATCTTTCTCCAGTTAAACACACCCCTACTGCTGTCAGTTTTTAATATTAATAGGAATGACACTGGTTTGCTCAGTCATTAGGTTTTGAGTCTTCAAATTTAAAGCCTTTTTTTCAGGGGACTTCAATATTTTGTCCACCCCCTATACCTGCAGTTAAAAGCTGAGAGGGGACTTCATCCAGGATTGTAGTACTCTGATGGAAATTAGGCATGTTTCACAGTCCAAATTCAACTGTACCATTGCTGCAACTTCATCTCTGCAGTCAAGCACTGTTACATCCCCATTGGTCTAGGGGTGAAGGAAGTAACAAATAACCAGATGGTCATAGGTTGAAGTGAAAATATTGGTTTAATGCAGGTGTTTCGTGCGAAAATTGAATAACAAATGAGTGGCTGGTACATGGGGGAATGGGAAAACAGAGGACCGAAATGGTGCTACTCAAATAAAATAAAGAACCAAAAACGGGCTTAACCAACTGTACAGAAAGAAAAAGGAGAAAATAACCAACAGCAGTGAGTAGCACCACTAAACTAAGATTAACAAATTGCAAATCAAGTGCTTTTATCTAGTCCGGTCTCCAGAATAAAAACACAATCGATTGACAGAGTTAAACTCCAGAATTACAGATTCAAGTCATTATACTTTGTACGGTTGTCTAACAATCAGTAAAGCAACGAGTAACCACTGGCGAACGAGTTATAGATTCAAGTCCTTATACTTCATATGATTGTCTAACAATTGGTACTTACAAAGACAACGAGTAACCACCGGAGTGTAAGTTACAGATTCGAGTCATTATAATTCATATGACTGTCAAACAATCAATACTTCATACAACTGACAAAACAACGAGTAACCATCAGAGTGAAAGTTACAGATTCAAGTCCTTATACTTCATACGATTTTCAACAATCAAGGCATGCGAGACAATGGGTAATCATAGAGTTTAACAGAACGGGATGGACTGCTCACATTAAATCACAGCCGTCTCGAATGCGCATTTGACAGATCGCTTTTTAGAAGAAACATGGTGTGTTGATCCGGGATTGGAGGAGGACAGGAACACCGGACCAATCAGGCATGTCAGCGAGCAGGCAGCAGAGCAGACAGGAGGCTGGTGATAGGCTGGGCTGGGTTGAGCACCAATGAAAAACAAGGGCTCGCACAGAGTAATTCACAGAGTAATTCGAAGGGGATTCTCCGGTGTCATGGCTAAAGTCCCAACCTGGCTCTTTTGACCTGCCACCTAATCATCCCCTGATCTAATTGGCTGTGCAATTCCTCCTCTCCCTCCCCACCTCAACCCCCAGGGCTCCCTTGAAAAAGAGATTTCAATCTCAATGGGACTTCCCTGGTTAAATAAGGGTTAAATAAAAAATAAAAAATGAATGACAAATATTTGAAGACAGAGAGATTAAACCACAGGGAATGGAGAGCGGACCCACTGGGGTCGTAACAGGCACACAATGACTGTTTAAATTATATAAATATCAGTCCACATCTATACACCATGAATTAAATGAATTGCTCGGTTTTATCCCAGGTATGGTCGTTTGATCAGAGCTATATAGGCTGTTTTCCCTTCCTGCTGTTCAATGTCTAAACACTGTATCTCCTGAAAAATCATAAATGGCACTGTCATCTACCCAGCATTACAATTAACAACTAAATATATTAATTGGCTGCAAAATTTAATTCTCTCATATTAACTAAAGGTCGACAGGCTTCCCACCAGCTGATGAAAATTTTGCAGGAAAAGAATTTTATAAATAGGCCACGTAAAATTGTAGTTAAGTCCATACACTCCACGGTTTTTGATAAAAATGTTTTTGAATATGCATACTGTATGGATGCAGTGCATTGTTAACATGAAAATAGACACAGGACAGCTAAAGTTCAAACTTTGGTTCTCCCAGACCAGACCATGAGCTATCTCGAATTTACATAGCAACGAATGCAGTATACTAATTCTGATTGTTCATATACACAGCTTAGCTAAAGTTCATAAGCATGTTGCAAATTTTTTGGTCTTTAAAATAGATATTAAACATTTCAAAACATGTAAAATGCAATTTTCTGCATTTGTGACTGCTTTTCATTTCCCAGACCTAGTCCTGGAAGACCCTGTGATTACACTTTATAGCTGACAAATTAATGAAGGCCGAGCACCACAGTGCCACGGGTAGATGAGCACTTTTCCACTGCATGGTACGGATCTACTTGACTCCTCCCTCTTTTCAATAGCATGTACTCATTTTCCAACAGCATGCTCAGTTGTATGGGATTGACAGTGGAAAGTGCATCTTGTCATCTTCTATGCAGCCCAAAACATAACATAACCTCACGTGTCAGAAACACAGTAGCAATGGAGTTGTTGAAGGGCTTGTGTTCCTGGGTAACAGTGTTTGCTGGCTATTTATCTGGCTGCTTATCGATTTTGACCAAATTGCTTTAGTGCCGTGTCTATTCTGCATTTCTGGCTAGTGCCCAACTTCGCTTGTGTTTGACTGCTAATTGTTGGCAAGCTGCTGTGCATTTTTCTTTGTATACCTTAATCGTTACATGATGATGATATAATTGTCTTGTCTGAAAGTTTCTATCTTTTTTATGTGACCCCAAAACATTCATCTCATGTAGATAAGTTACAATGACATCAGTTTGGATATGTATTTTTTAACTTTTTTATTTTTGGTCCACCACTACCCCTCCTTTTTGGTGGATAACATACCTTCATTTCAAACTGAAAGTTCAAGGACATTTATTGGAACTCCGTAACGACAACTTACCCTAATACTGTGACATGACATATGATGAAATAGACAAGTAGACAGACATATACAACTCTGAACGAACCATAGCACTGAAACTGCTTTACTTCAGGTTGTAAATAATTTAAGAATATCAAATGATTCAAATAATGTGGCAATCCTCTTTTTGTTAGACTTGAGTTCTGCTTTTGACACAATTGATCATAACATGTTAATGAAACGGCTTGAAAATGGGTGGGTCTATCTGGTAAGGTTCTTGATTGGTTTTTGCTCGTACCTGTCAGAAAGAAATTTTTTTGTCAGTTTAGGTAACTGTGTGTCACAAACATTTGATATTGAATATGGTGTTCCTCAACAAATTCTTGGCCCTGTTCTCTTTTTTTTGTATATGCTTCCGTTAACAACATAATTAGTCATCATAACGTTAAATATCAGTGTTATCGGGATGACACACAATTATACATATCTGTCCCACCTCATAACCCCACTTCTTTCAACAATATTTTCGACTGTCTCACAGATGTTAATGATTGGATGAGTTGGAATTTTTAAAAAGAAATGAGGAAAAAACATATTACTTGTAGGCTCAAAGGATAAAAGGCAAAAAAAATAGAACCAATTTTTTTAAATTTGTCTCAGCAAATAAAACCCATGTGACAAATCTGGGTGTGATTTTAGACTCCGATCTTTTTATTAGTCATTTCAACAAAATTGCTAAAACATCATTTTTTTTTTTCATCTTAGGAATATAGCCAGAATTAGACCATTTTTAATTCAGAACGACGCTAAAATGCCAATTCATGCTTTTATCACAAGCCGACTAGACTACTGTAATTCTCTTTTTACTGGCCTGTCTAAAAAGTCTCTCAGGAAGTTACAGTTGATTCAAAATGCGGCAGCCAGGATTTTTAACAATACAAAAAAAGGATCACATTACCCCTCTGTTTGCATCGCTGCACTGGCTACCTGTTTCTTTTAGAATCGATTTTAAAGTCCTTTTAATTATTTATAAAGCCCTACATAAACAAGCACCAGCGTATATCAGTGATTGCCTTTCATTTTATATACCCCCAAGAGCCTTCAATCTTCAACTGCCCGTCTTTTAGAGGTTCCCAGGGGCCTCCCAAAAAAAACAGGGGAGGCTGTTTTTTTTTGCTTTTATGGTCCTACACTGTAGAACAGCCTCCCTCTGGATCTTAGAAAAGTTGACTCCTTGGAATTTTTAAGAAAAAGTTAAAGACCTATCTTTTTAATTTAGCATTTAATATGGATTAATTCTATACATAGGTGCCATTGCATTGTAATGTATTTTAATGTATTTGTTTTTATGTTTTATGTCTGTTAAATTTCTGTTTGTTAAGCATTTTGGGTTGCATCTCTGCATGAAAAGCGATATACAAATAAAATTTATTATTATTATTATTATACAGAGAGACAGACAGAAGTATGTCGACAAGACAGACACAGCGGACAAGTATACAAACATACTTGACATGCTGGACTAATGCAGAGACAAGACTAAACTGGACAAGACAGGACAGGAGAAGACAAATCATGACATCACAGATAATATTCAAGGAAAAAGGCAAGGATAGGCAAACAAAATCAACAAAAGCAAGATACATGGGCAAAGCCAAGCAAAACAACCAATAAATGAATAAACAAATAAACAAACAAAAATAAACAAAACAGAAAATTGATGGGGAAATTGAAAATGATATTAAAGAGAAAGGAAAAGGAAGTAAAGAGAAAAAGAGAAACTTCTTTCTTGTTATAATTCTGTGTGGGTGTGTGTGTGTGCGTGTGTGTGTGAATACATGTGGGTCATTCCATGTCAAATCACCCAATGAGCTAAACCTCACCATTTCCAATTTTGTTCAAAATTTGTGTGAGAATTCGTTGTGACCCAAAACCCCCAAATCTCAAAGTTCAGCTCAATCGGACCTTCCAGTGCAAAGTTGCGGCCTTTTGTTTTTTTTGATATTTCACAAAAATGGGCATGGCCGCCAAAATTCAAATGGCCATATCTCCAAAACTTCTTAACCGATTTTGACAAACTAGGTATTGTTGGAAAGGGAATCACACAAGCATTCCAAATCTGTCATTTTACTCATTTGGGTAACTCTGGGTGGAATGAATTATTGACCTATATTTTGACCCCAAAATTGACCTTGAGGGTCGCGTGACCTTGAATTTTTTTAACACCAAATTGTACCCTGATAAGGTATCTACAACATATCAAAAACTTAGAAGCATTTTATTTTTAGTTATAGAGTAATTCAATATTAAAATTCATGTGTCCAGCCATTTTCTGAGAATTCTTGTGCAATTAGCGATGCACTGGGACTCCCTGGATTAGAAAGTGGTGGTCCCTTAGTCATCACAGCATGCTTAAGAAGTTAGACAAAGGAAATTCAACCCCAATTTCAATTTTTAGTATTTGTAAACAACTGAGAGCATTAAAAATGTAAGTACATGTACAACCCCAATTCCGAAATAGTTGGGACAAAGAAAAAATTGTGAATAAAATCAAAATGCAGTGACTTTCAGATCACATGAGCCAATATGTTATTTACAATCGAACATAGATAACATTTCAAATGTTGAAACTGAGACGTTTTTACATTTTTTATCCACAAAATGAGCTTATTTCAAATTTTCAGGCTGCAACAGGTCTCAAAACAGTTGGGACACAGGCAAAAAAAGGTTTGAAAAAGCTATTCATATATAAGAGAATCAGCTGAAAGAACATTGAGCAAGTAATTAAGTTAACTGGCATCAAGTGTGTAAAATGATTGGCTATAAAAGGGATGTCTTAGAGAGGCTGAGTCTCTCAGAAGTAAAGATGGCCAGAGGCTCTCCAACCTGTGAAGGTTTGCGTTAAAAAATTGTGGAATACTTTAAAAACAATGTTCCTCAACGTCAAACTGCAAAGGCTTTGGAGGTCTCATCCTTGACAGTGCATAACATCATCAAAAGATTCAGAGAAACTGGCGAAATCTCTGTGCGTAAGGGACAAGGCGGAAGACCTTTACTGGATGCCTGTGATCTTAGGGCCCTCAGATGCCACAGCATCACTCACCGGCATGATTCTGTCATTGACATTACTAAATGCGCCCAGGACTACTTCAAGAAACCACTGTTTGTAAACACAGTCCGCCATGCCATCCACAGATGCCACCTAAAACTCTATCATGCAAAAAGGAAGGCATTGTTGAGCATGATCCAGAAGCACCGCCGTGTTCTGTGGGCCAGGGCTCATTTAAAATGGACTGTAGCAAAGTGGGAAAGTGTCCTGTAGTCAGATGAGTCCAAATTTGACATTTTTGTTGGAAATCATGGGCGTTGTGTCCTCCGGGCTAAAGAGGAGAAAGACCACCCCTCCTGTTAACAGCGTTCAGTTCAAAAGCCAGCATCTCTGATAGTATGGGGATGTATTAGTGCATATAGTGTGGGACACTTGCATGTTTTAAAAAGCACCATGAATGCTGCAAGGTATATAAAGGTTTTAGAGCAACATATACTCCCCTCCAGATGACATCTATCCCAGGGAAGGTCTTGTGTATTTCAGCAGGACAATGCAAAACCACATACTGCAGCTATTACAACAGCTTGTCTTCGTAGTCGAAGAGTCCGAGTGTTGAACTGGCCTGCCTGCAGTCCTGCTCTTTCACCGATTGAGAGTATTTGGTGCAAAATGAAACAAAAAGTCTGTCAAAGGAGACCCAAAACTCTCCAGCAGCTGGAAGCCTGTATTAAACAAGAGTGGGATCAAATTCCAATGGCTAAACTCAAGAAACTTGTCTCCTCAATGCCCAGACGCCTCCACACTGTGTTAAAAAGAAGAGAGGATGCTACACCATGGTAAACAGGCCCCTGTCCCAATTTTTTTGACACCTGTAGCAGCCATCAAATTTGAAATGAGCTCATTTTGTGGATAAAATTGTGAAATTTCTCAGTTTCAGCATTTGCTATGTTATCTCTGTTCTATTGTGAATAAAATACTGGCTGGAGTGATTTGAAAGTCATTGCATTTTGATTTTATTCATAGAAAGTTAACTTGCGCTCAAGTTTGATAAAGTTCACTGGTGGTGCAGCCGCCCCAATGCAACATACAACAAATTTGAGCAGGACTTTGTGTATGGTAATAATCCTTGTTAATCACCTGAAGTTCTATGGGAGATCCATTGATGATATTCTATTGATTTGGTCTGGGTCTGAGTAACAGCTCATGCAATTCTTGGACTTTTTGAATAGTAGGTTTGCATCTATTAAATGCACTTGTGAACTTAGTAAGAAGGAAGTTATTTTTCTTGATGTAACCCATTACAAAAGCCATTCGACACTGAATACCACGGTATACCTGTAAGGGTTTTGCCTTGCAGTCCCTCCCCCTCCTGCTGTCTTCGCCTCCACTTCAACAGGCAACAGGTGTTGCTCATTGAAGAGGAGGCGAAGGCAGAGTATTTAAGCACTGCAGTTGCCAGTGGGCAGTTGCAGCTGCATTCTGTGATTTTAGCCCTGCTCTCTTGTGCTGCTGCTCTCCTGAGCTTTTGTCAATTCTTAATATTTATTAAATTTTCTTTTATTTTTGGATCAGCCTGTGCGTGTGGGTCCTTTTCCAGCCTTTGGGCCCATGGTCCCAGTCCCCGCCGGATTGCAGGTTGCATCCGGTGAGACTAAACCATGACAATACCGTAAGCCAACTGATAGAAATACACTTTTATTGGCTAGTAGTTTTCATCCGGCATCACTTAAGCGAGGTCTTCCCCTTAGCCAATTGTCTAGAATTTGTCTGATCTGCAACACGGATACTGATTTCAATAGAGAGGCTGAAAACATGATTAAACGCTTTTGGGAGCGGAACTATCCTGATAAATGGTTAACTAAGGCTAAAAATACAGTTATGTCCAAAGACCAGCGTGACAGGACCCAGAAAGATGAAATTTTCAGTTATTTGTTCTCTAACATATGGTCTTCAAAGTTCATCAGTACAAAGTATTATACGTCAATATTGGCATATTTTGTTTTCAGATCCACAATTGTGTGAAACGTTTGAAGATCCTCCTCTGTTTACTCATTCCAGAGCTCGTAACTTGAAGGACAGACTAGTTCATGCTGATCATTTTAAACCTAAGTTGCCATATTTTCTTATACCCTCGGGTTGTTTTCCTTGCCATAACTGTGCCTCCAGTAACAATTTAATTAAAACTGATCCATTTAAACACCCTATGACGGGCAAGAAATTCAAAATTTCACAAAGGATAACTTGTTACACGAGCAATGTTATTTATTTCTTGCTTTGTCCCTGTGGTTGTGGTAATATTGGCCAAACCACAAGACCACTCAAAGTAAGGCTAAGTGAACATAAAAGTTCAATTTGACGAGGCGATCTAAATTCATCAGTGGCAAGACATTTTCGTGAACATAGACATATGGTTCTATCTCTCAAATGTATCGGCATTGAACGTGAAAACTGGAAGAAGGGGTGGTGATCTTAAAAAATGGATTCTTAAAAGAGAGGCATATTGGCAAATTATGCTAGACACAAGAAATTCTGGGATGAATGAAGCCTTTGAATTGTCATGTTTTCTATAATTCTCCTTTAGGTGGTTCATTAGACCCTGTGCCACCTGTTGGCTTAATATTTTGTGCCATTATTAAACATCTTCTGTAATTTATTTTTATGAAATTGTTCACGTCTTCCTAATTGGATGTGTCCAAATCGGGCGCGATTATATTACACTTCAATACATGGGGGCTGTTAGTCTTGATTGAAAAGCTGTTCTTGATTGATATGGTGATTTAATTGTTGGTAATTTAATAGCTTTAATGGTCTTCAGTTTAATGGGCCATTGACATGGAATTGTTCTATCTCCTTATTCGTGTCTGATTTGATCATATTTAATTATGTAACAATTCAAAATGTTGGGGCTACTCGTCTTTATTGAAAAGTTGTTCTTGATTGATATGGTGATTAGCGTGGTACAGTGAAGCATTAATTGGGAAGTAAACACTTGGATGCCTGTTGGAAATGATTACCACAGAACATCCCCTCTGTCCTCTTTCTTTCGATCCTGGAGAGTGTATGAATCTAATAAATACACTTCTCCAAACATTTCACATTTTTTATTTTTTCCCAATGCATTAAAGGTTATTTTAAATAGATCTACAAACATGATCACTTACTCTTTTTAATTTAGATATATGGATCTGGGAACAGAAAATACTTGCAAAATAATTCTGATTGAATTTTTTTTGTTTCGAAAACATTCTTATCAATAAAAAATTGTGCCCAGCTTATAATGTACGCTGTAAGTTTTTATTTCAAAAATATTTTCATTACCATGTTAAACCATGTTTCTGTTTAATTGGCAACTGAAATAATACCATTCAATGGTTGATTTAAACAAAAGGACTGAAAAACTTTGGTGGAGTGAATGTCCAGGTGAGCTACAGTGCCGTGGCCCTATTTTCTTTAATTGTGGAAAGGTTTCCCAAAGACTCAGCTGCCAATAAAGCATCCGGATTAGTCACTGGGCAATGAGCGGGCGGGGCGGGACTTCTGTTGAATCTGCGACCTTGTTTCTCCTGCACTAAAACATGCTCATCTTGCGCGTGTGCCAAACGTGGGCGAGATCGTTCAAGCATTACTGTTGTATTTTATTGTTTTTAGCAGAAAATAATCGCGTTTCTAGAGTACTGAGGATATGAGTGGACAAAGCAGACTTGGACTATACTGGACGATGCGTTGGACGATGGTTTGAAAGTTTGTCAACGGACGTTTTGTGTAGTTTTTCCGTTGCTACCTGGTGGCTCCCATTGGTTTACAGCAAAAAAGGAATTTGGATAATTTTTCAAAACCCTCCAGTGGCCATAAAGTTGCGCCAGGTGAAAAACAACTTTGTCCGTTCGAGACCTCTAATGGTGAATAATCGATATACAAATTATGGTTTTTGGGTGGAATATCCCTTGAAACGAAACAGGGGAAACCTTTCACCGACAGTGTTTATTAAGTGAATGACCCAGTACTTTGGCACTCTAAAATACACCACATTACTTCAGTCTTTCACTCCTGACAGAAATTAACATGTGTTATTACCTTTGACAGATGGAAGCCCTGTCCTTGTGATTCCTCCATTGCAGCCAATACACTCATAAACCAGTAACCATCTCCAAACAGGCCACAGCTCTATCTGTTAAGTTCCTGATGACGCCAACTTCAGCACATTGTTGTAACGTATCAATCTTGACTTATAGCTGTTTAAATCATTTCATTACTAGTAATTTATTCATTAGAAGATCTCCATGGACTCTCACAAACAAAAATTAACAATCTAATAATTGAAAATTTCCCGTCTGAATTTTTCACAAATACAGAATGCATGTGAACAACAAAAAAAAAACAATTCATAATAAAGTGTTTATATTTTATTTCCAAATCCTGTGATTTAATAAATTTAATTTATATGGCCATAACCTTATGTTCAATAATTCAATTTTGGATGAACAGAAGTGTGATTTTCTGGTGGCTGAAGATGCCTTGTAACAAAGGTCACCAACTGATGTCTCTGGAAATGCAACATTTCACAATGAATGGAAAGAGAAAGTAGAATAAAAGTTGTTTTGTGATATTAAGCTTGATACTACTGTTTATTTGTGCCATTAGTCTTCAAATAATGGGGTTAAGAAATTATTGATAGATTTTTTTTTTTCCGTGGGCATTCATAATTTTGGTGGATTTGTAACACATTGACAAATTTTGACTCAGATCTCGCACCTTTGATTATGTTCTCCTCTCTAAGGATCAGCATGGAAACCTACAGGACAATAGACCTCCTGGAACAGATGCCAGGCTTTAGTGACGTCTATGTAGCGAAAAGTAAAAGAAAAGTACTTGTAAACTGCAACTTTGTTTTTGCCAAACATTTTGATGAAAATCAAACTGTCGCAAATGTACCCAATATTATCTGCAGAAATAGATTTACTGTAACTGAGTGCTCAATTTCTTTTCTTTGTGAGGATGAAAGAGAATTGTTTGAGTCTGCTTTGATGAATGTTGTGGTTTCATGTGTAAGACCTTACCAGGTTACACAGTCTCACTTGTGCACCAGCTGGCTGACTGCATTGCGTCCTTGTTTGTCTGGGATGCACTTCTTGGACTGCATCACTGACAAATAATATATTGTTAGAACAGGGATAGGGGGCACTCATCTACCCCTCCTTTTAGCCCCTCCTATGCTTTACTGCAGATCTGTTTGTTACATCACAAACTCCCTCTGCAAACCCAACCCCCTCTTGCACACCCACCCATCCTTAAATATAATCCTGTGGTGACAGGGTATTGTACAGTCACTCCAAGTGCTGTTGCTTCCTCAATGGATTTGTGACTGGCTGTCATCTGCCCTGCTTACATACCACTCAGATTGATTTATTTTCTGAAGTGGAATGATATTGAATAAAATCATAATCCTCCTGGAAACAGGTGATCAGGATACAGACATTGAGAAGTGTATGTCAAGCAATTGCAGTTTCTAAAGTAAGTTACTAATTATTTCTTTCGATCTGATAAATTTCTTAAGCTGTGCTTGAGTGAGGGACTGTTGCAGACTGTAATACAATAGATCCAAAGGGCAAACCCTGTCTTCTGGGAACACTGTCTCCACCTTGGGAAGCTGTCTGAACTTGAGGAGTGTATGTCAAGCTATTGCAGTTTCTCAGGTAAGTTATTCATTTTTTCAATTTGATAAACCACTCTTTCATTTCTTATGTTGTGCTTGAGTGAAAGGCTTTCGCAGACAGTTAAATATAGACCCAAAGGGCAAACCTTGTCTTCTGGGAACGCTGTCTCCACCTTGGGAAGCTCCAGTGCAGTTTCAAAGAGTAAAGCTGGTGTTTTAGAGGAGAGAGAGTTCTCTCTGGATGGAGGTCGTCTTCCCAGGAAACAAAAACTATCCTTCAGTGTAACAATGCAACAAAATTTTCCAGGTCTTCTTTGACATGAATACCTTCTCAAAAGAAAGAGCTTAACTTTGTGCAAAATAGGCCAGTATAAGTGTTTCCATCTCTATTATGCAGTAAATGTGTTATGATGAGGAATACTTTGGAGAAAAGAATAATGCAAAATAATGCTGGAGTCAGATTAAGAACAGAATTTAGCCTTGCAGTCAGTTTAAGTGGTGAGTTCAGTTAGGCTTGACCATGTAACTTACATTCACTCTCTTTTCTAAGGATCATCAACCTTCAAACCTGCTAGATAAAAGAAAACCAAAATGAACAGCTCTGTCATCAATTCTAGCCTACCCTTCAACCACTCCTCTTCAGGATCCAGTCTCCAATTCTGGGAGGCAATAACACCATGCATATTCCACCCTGCTGCGTTTGTGTTTGAGTTTATTCAAAATATCATCAACCTAGTCGTGGGCTACCCTGCCAACATCACGGTAATGTGGCTGGTGGCCAGAGAGAAGAGTGACTCTTCTACCTCCAATAACTTTATCTTCAGCCTGGCCATCGCTGATGCATGGCTTTGCATAATGAGCCCCATCTGCAGCTCTGGCCAGTTATTTTTCGATACCATGTATTTCGATCACATATTAAACTTTACGGATGGGATCAAAAAACGGCTCCACACTCTTTCTCGCCTGCATTTGCCTGGACCGCTACGTGGCTGTGGTCCACCCCATTGTGTTCACCAGCATCAAGGATAAAAAGATCAGAGTTGCTATTTCCATGCTTGTTTGGGGGCTCGTGATAGCCTATGCCGTCAACGTGTCATTGCTCACGGACTTCCAACAATTCTCCGTTGGGCTGATCATGGCCAGCTTCACTATTATGGTTTTCTGCAATGTTTCTATCATATGGAGTCTGAGGAAGTCAGTCTTGGGCAAGGAGAAGATGCACCCCATGAAAAAGAAAGCCCAAAGAACTGTGCAAATCTATTTGGGCGCCATACTGTTTCATTACCTGCCTGTAGCTGTTATCAGCCTCATGCGTTATGATCCTGATTTCCCAGAATACTGCACAATTATTATAATTGTATCCAGCCTTAATGACTACTGTTCCATCACTCATCCCCTTCTCTACCTCTCCCTGATTAAGCAGCTGCCATGACTGAAAGAATTGCTCTGCATCTGCTGCCGAAGCCCTTCCCCTGAGCCACATAATGTAAGCGCATGAGATGTATGCTTGTGATTGTCTGTTACATTGCATTTACTCTCCTTATAAATTCGTGAAAATGAGTTCATGAAACAAAGCAAGAATGTTATCTGAGTTATAGGCAAATATATTATCTTTAATTTGACTGTAATTAGGAAAGAGATGACAACACAACTATAACCATATGCATTGATTAAAAAGTGAAAATTATTTGAATCACTGACATGTCTATATCATCATGATTTAAAATTACGCAAATGAAACTTTTTTTATTATTTAAAAATGAGCATGTATGATCTATCAAAGAGACCAATTTTTTATGTCATGTGTAAATGATACTTATCTCCGTACTTCCAAGACTGTTTTATTATGTCCATTTTATTTTGTTATGCCTGCATTGGGTCTAGTTTTGCCCAGCAAACTTCAGATTTTCTGGGAGCACATGAGTTTAGCTGTTAGTTACAGCTCTGGGGAACAAAGGGAAGCACTGGGGTTTGTCATCAGAGACAAGGCCAACTTTGTTTCCATGATGTGGTACAGTTTTTCTTTTAAACTGGTTGAGACATGAATTTATTCAATGCTGTAGTGACTTCTGGAGCTGCAATTGACTGGTTATTAGCAACTATCAAACAAAAATGTTTTATTGTGCTGCCATAATTGTGCCCTTCAGAAGTAAAGTGGGCTATCCCACATCTCGGTAAATATGAGTTTGGTGCACTACTGCGTATTAAAGGTCAACGCAACTTCCCATGATACCAGCATTTTCAGGACTATGCTGTGCTGCCATCTATTAAAAGTCATAGAAACCATTCTGAACATGTTGTGACAACCAGTGAGAGGCAGAGTGGGCTATCCCACATTCCAAGATGGCAGCCCCCATGCTGACTGGAGCTGAGGCAGTTCTTGAGAAGATTTTTGAGTCTGAAAGTGACCCCAACCCCCAGTGGAAGCCTACAGGTGAATCTAGTGATGTATCTTCTACAGGTAATGACTGTCTAGTTTCCAGGATTTAACAAAAGATATTGAAACATCCATATTGTGACAACTGCTCATTTTACAGACTTCAGTTAAGTTAAAGACGGGCGGTAAACAGAGCTCCACTCTCGGCCACACATAAGCACCACGATTTATAACAATATGCTGCCTGTTAGCAGACACACGTACTCTACTAGCGATTTTTGTTACGTTTGTTACGAACAAACTGTCCATAAAATATTAAAACGCAACCGAACTGAGGTGATCCAGTGGTTTTAATATTTCATTTACCAGGAAATTATTTACATTTATCGTTTCTTTTTGGTGCCTCTGTGGGCGTTGGTAACCATCTTGCCAATGATTCGCGAGGTACTGTGGAGACTAAATCCCCTCCGTTTGTAGTGTGCCCCTGAAAAATCTCCATTTGATAACAAGCCCTACCACCTCACCCGCCCCTCTGTCTCAACAAGTATCGGGACATCACTACCCCTACACATGAACGCCAAAAAACGATGGGGTAGGGCTAAGTGGTAGGGCCAAGGGGTGAAATGGGATTCACTCTTACTTCACCGAACCAATTTGCTTCCTACGACTATCACCCTGGCTTATTGACTGCGATGGCTAGGACTGAAAAAAATCGTAAATTGGGACTTAGCATAGTGTTTCTGAAATAAAGACAACGGTTTATATGTCTTTTTTATTTATTATTTTATGTTCCGTGTCTGTAAAGGCATGTTTCCCCCCAGAATGAGACGGCTACTTGAGACTATTGGGAATACCAATATGGCGGCACGGTTACTTCAAAATTATTACGTCATCAGCTATCCAGTTTTTCTATACAGATCAGTGGTTTTCATGCGTCCGCTTTGTCAGAGGGTGCCGAATTCTTTCGATCATTGTGATTTTCCCACTCTTTACGGGAATTATCCAAGAAACAGCCCTTACCTTTCGCTTTCCGTTAATGTATGAAATGATCTGTTTAATTTAAACTGTTGACGTTTTTTAAATTTATTTAATTTTCTTTTTGAGTTTTATAAAGTGCAATAATGTTTGTACCTATGTAATTAAATTTCACGATTCTCAAATCTTTTTCAGTCGGGCTTGTAAAATCTTGAAGGCTAGTGCCTTCTTTCTGTCACAAGCCCGACTGGCTTGTGGCAAAAAATGGGAAGATCGAGCCCTGCCGAGATATCAAATTTATAAAACGTGAATCATAATTTTCACGTATACCTCGCCAAAAGCTCGGAATAAATGGAAATTACTATTCTCGTTTAGCAGATGCTTTGCAACCATACCTCATCTGCTTTTTCTGCCACCTAACAGCCATGTTGAAAAATGTGTTCCCGAGTCGCCTATTTACATGTGAAGAGTTTGTTACCATAACGCAGTACATATATCCATTTTACTCACATTGAGTAAATTAGCTTTTTTAATACTGGCGCCTATTGTATTTTACAGAACAACACACACTTTGACCATTAAAACAGAAAGAATTTCTAAAAACTGATTTTTGCACCATGTATAAAAAGCACAGGGTTACCGGTCTATGGTATCATCTCAGTTTTTGAACTTTTGGCACTTATTGCGTTTTGGAAACAGCTCTTCATGTGTCCCTGATTGTGTTGGGTCGGATAGAATAAGATATAGGTGTACCCGTTATTTTACAGTTGACTGCAGTGACTATCTGAGAGCCCCTCGACAATGCTCTGCCCCCTCTGGGCTGAGAGCCTCGCTCCGCCCCTGCCTGGGACCCATTAATTATCTATTTACTGAACTCTACCATAACTTAAGCCACATACATGACCATAATAACCAACCATAACAGCATGACCATGTCCACTCCACTCCACTCCCCTTCCCCCCCTTCAACTCAACTTACCGTACACACACACACCCTCACACACACACACGCACACACACACGCGCGCGCGCACTCACACCCACGCACACACACACACGTGCGCGCACACACACACACACACACACACACGCACTCACACACACACAAACGCACGCATGCACATGGGTCATTCCATGTCAAATCACCCCAAAAAAATGGGATTCTACCCCTCACTTGAATTGATTTTCTTCAAATTTGGTTTGCAAGTTGGCTATGGCCCCAAACGCCCAAATCTCAAATTTCAACTCAATCGGACCTTCCAGTGCAAAGTTACAGCCTTTTGTTTTTTGTTTTTTTTTCCGGTAATTTGTGAAAAATGGGCGTGGCTGCCAAAATTCAAATGGCTATATCTCCAGAACTACTTGACCTATTTTAACAAACAAGGTATTCCTGGAAAGGGAATCACACAAGCATTCCATATCTGCCATTTTTAAACTCATTTTGGTAACTCTGGGTGTGATGAATTATTGACCTATATTTTGACCTCAAAATTGACCTTGAGGGTCGCGTGACCTTGAATTTTTTTTTTTACACCAAATTGTACCCTGCTGAGGTACGTATCTACAAATTATCAAAAACTTGGAAACATATTATTATTTTTTTCAGCAATATCCAATTAAATCTGGTATACCCTTGCTGAAATTCAGGTCTGTGTACACAAAATATACACAAAATGTACTATGTACATACTTATCCCTACAGTTGAGTTCTGTTAAATGTAGTCTTGTTCCATGTATGGTCGAGTAATGTTTTTTACCCTGATAGCTTGCACACTTTTGGCAACCTACATTGGAACTTTTCATATGCCGTCAGAGTCAGAACTTGCAAAGACTTATTCCTAGCCTTATCAGGATTAATGTCAAACGGATCACAACACATTTTCCGGAAAACCGAAAACTTTTTCAGCAGCAGTTGTTCATGGTGGGGGCAGATTGTTTTGATAGCACTTTTTAAACTTGAGTTCTTAACATTAACAACTTGATTTCCTCCTTGTCAGTAACTTTTCGAGTTGTCTCAACTCGAAGAGTTGTCTCTTGTGTAGTGTGATTGATGGCACGGATTTTCATCCTTGCGAAAACTGCAGTTTTTCCCAGCAAGGGCGAGATCCTCCTACTGGCACTGGCAGGCAGTGGCACCGTAGTGGCTCACTGTGGCGGCCACGTGACTCCTTGTGGCATGCAAGCAGCACAGCAGTGGCAGATCCGTGGCAATCTGTGGCAAACGGGTGGCAGATCGTTGAAATCTGTGGCGTAGGGTGGAGCTTATTGTTGTCACGGCAGGCTGACCTGTCTGTGTCATGAATATTTCATCGATATAGGCTAAATATTTGATTTTTTTTCTCTGCCAATTACGTTGGTTGTGGCTTGATCCAACTTCTGTCAAATTTTAAGTTATTTGTTCCAATTCTTGTTCTTGCATTGTGGAAAATATGGCACATCGCCTCGTTCATGACATTCGGTTCCACGATAACTCATACATTCGGCATGCATTCGGAATTGTCATTTTACTCATATTAATATTCACACAAAGCGGCTAGCTACCTAGCTAGCTAGCTCTGTTTATGCCCAGTTATTGGCTTTCGTTAGCTAGCTCACATTAATAGGTGAACGTGAGAAATTCGAACGTCTTGTCCTCTGAGGTAACTAGCCTACTGCAATTGCTTGTAATTAGGTATTGATTTAAATAAATAATTTGGAAAAGATGGAAAATCGCCTCGTTCATGTCATACGGTTCTTCCATAATTAACATGCTTTCGACATATCATAGGTATTGTCATTTTATTCATATTAAAATGTACAGAAAGCAGCTAGCTGGCTAGATCTAGCCTATTTGTGCAGTTATTGGCTGCCCTTTGCTAGCTATCATTTTCAACATGGTAAAACTAGGACTTCGAGCGTCTTGTTCTGTGCGAAAATAGATAATGAACCCTAATTAATCTCTTGTCGAGAGATTAATCTCTTTTCGTAATGTAGCCTATTTTTTCTTAATGTAGGCTTTAATACAGTGCTAAAAGTGAAAAGGAACAAAGAATATGCTATTTATTGATAATAATATTTTAATAGCAAAGTTACAATGGTGAAAACACAAATCCTTTGCTTTTAATGAAAAAGTAGATCTTAACAACGTTGGCTGTTTAATAAACGGAAAATAACAATATGCAAAAAAATTTGGCCACAAATTTGCACGTTTTTATTTTATAAATTTGCTGTTTTTTTCTTCTGAACACATGTAGTAGAAGACTGACAACAAACACCAACTAACTTCATTGTTCTTCAGTGTAAAATATTAAAATATTTGATGACATACAATATTGTGAAAATGTCATTCTATTTTTCACAGGAGTGCCACTAGGTGTCACAGGTGTACCACATGTGCCAAAGTGGTGCCAGTAGCTGTCAAAGGAGTGTCAGTGGATGCCATGGGTGTGCCTGTAAGTGCCACTGGAGTGAGAATAGCTGCCACGGTCGTGCCACTTGTTGCCGCAAATGGAAAGGACCAAAGTGCGCAATTCTTTAATGTACTTTACTCACGTTTAATATACATTACTTTAATACAGTACTAATCAGTTACAATAATGAATAACAAATCCTCTGTTTCTTTACTCGGGCCAATAGGCACCGAGTCTGAAATGGGCTCTGTTTTTTATTATTATTATTATTATTATGTATTTATTTATTTATTTACCATGTCGCGATCTTCCTTAGGCTTGGTTACCAATGCAGCACATGCGCAAATTTTAGTTGCCAGCACGAGGAGAAAAGCTCATCGGCCCGAGTAAAGGCAATCAGAAGCCTCTATTGTTCATTTGAAAAACAAAGCGTGGACTACTTAATTTAAAATAAAAATATGAGAAAACAATGGTTGCAAGTTTACATATTATTATTTACAAGGCTGTTGTATACCGTTCTGTATTTGTTTTCTAATTTCTTTATAACAACTGAGCAGTAGAAGACGGTCATCAATTGCTGACACGGTTTATTGTTATGTGTTGTAAAATGCTAAGATATTTAATAAAAATGCAACTGTGAAAATGTCTTTATATTTGCTACAGGAGTGTCAGTGGATGCCATGGGCGTGCCAGAAGCTGCCACGAGAGTGTTTCTAGCTGCTACAGCAGTGCCAGTTGGTGCCACCAATGAAGAGGACAAAAAATAGGCTATTTACTAATTACTACTTTTATATAATAATCAGCTACAAAAATGAAAAACAAATCCTCATTTTTTAATTTAAAAATATCTTAAAAACAAAGCATGGACTATTTAATAATTTTATTTTCAAATGTGAGAAAAAGTTGGCAACAAGTTTACGCATTTTCATTTATAAAGCTTTTTTACCATTTTGTATTTTTTTTATTTCTTTGTGACATGTAAGCAGCAAAAGACTAACATACACTGATATACGTAATTGTTATGCCATGTAAATATTTTATAAAGATGCAATTGCGAAAATATCTTTAAATTTGCCACTAGAGTGCCATTAGCTGCCACATGTGTGTCACTAGGTGTCACGAGTGCCACTAGCTGCCACATGGGTGCCAGTGGCTGCCACAGTAGTGTCACTAGGTGTCACAGGAGTGCCAGTTGCTGTTACAGGAAAGCCATAGGTGCTACGAACGAAATGGGTCAAATTCTACTATTTACTACTTTCATGTAGTAATCAGTTACAATAATGAAAAACAAATCCTCCATGTTTTAATTTAAAAAATGTGAATAACAAAATGTTGACTAATTAATAAACATTAAATAAGAACATGAGAAAAATTATCTATATGTTGACATTTTTATTTACAAACCTGTTGTTTTGTCATTTGTAATGTCAACATTGGGGAACACTGACAATGGACACTGACAGTGCTAACTCTTATGTGGTTAAAAATATTTACATTTTTTCACAACGGAATTTTTTATTAAACAGGAGTGCCACTTGGTGTCACAAGGGTGCCATTTGCTGCCACCAGGATATATGTATCTAACAGAAAATTTACTGAACAATCTATCTAATCTTAATATAGCTTACTTCTGACATAAAATAAGTTCTTCACTATCCATAAACATTCACTTTGTGTTATTATACCTGCCTGGATTTCAATATTTTTTCACTGGTGAATCTGTTTAGTGATTGATTTCAAATCCCTCTTGAATTTATTGCAACTTTGCAGTGCAATCAATGTTGATGGAATGAGATGTTAGTACAATAATAATAATTGAATCAGGACAGACAAAGTACGAGAGAGAGTGATGGAAGTTGAACCAGGTGATGCTTCTTAACAAGCATAGAGTATTGTCCTTGGTGCTGAGACCCCAGAAGAAAATCTATGTAAATCCTTGTACATAACTGAAATGGAACGTGGGAATCCCTCGAGGCACACACACTGGTGGTTGTGAATGATATAAAATTTAAGGAACTCGCAGGAGAAGGGCCACGCTTTTTTCATCAGTTGAGGAGGAGGAGAGGGGTTGCAGAATACGTCAGTACTGGTTTGATTGCTGAATGAGCACCGTGTACTTAAAGTTTATAAGCAGCTTGCAATTGGTTCATGTTTATTTCATCAAGCTGTGATTGGTTTAGGACTGGAAGGGCTGGCAGAGTAAACTGGAAATCGGTGATGAGAACTTGCAGAGGGGAGATGGTCTTCCTGCTTGAATTTTCCCTATGTTTCATAAATAAATAATAATAATAATAATAATAAATCATCATCATCATCATCAGTAAAGCCATGCTGTTACCATTGGAATGATGCTTAATCTTCAAACAACCCTATCCCCAAAAGTTACTTCGTTTTGAAGGGCAAAAATTAAGCCAATCAGCACAAGGTTTGGGGCTTCATCAATTAAAAATTGACCCTTTTCTGAGTCCAGCAACCTAGATCCCAATTCACCACAACAAATGCTTCAATAGTTATGATGGATCAAATACTGACCAGTCATGAAAGGGGCAGGGCTTCATATTTTGGTTTGTTCCTTTCCTGAGTCCAAAAAACAAATTGTCAACTCTTTATCAAACAGTTCAATAGTTAAGAAGGATCAATTATCATCTAATGCTGAGAGAGAGTGTGGAAGTATCTGTTTACCTTGTGATACTTTCATGAGTTGAAAAACCTAATCTCCAACTTTCTGTGACAAATGGTTCAATAATTATAAATGATTAAATGTGGACTATTTAGGAAAGGGGTGGGGCTTTATCAATTAAAAAGTGATCCTTTCCTTCTGAGTCCAACAACCAAATTCCAAAAAGTTGTAATGGACTGAGGATCATCCATTCGAGTAATATATGGGATGGGGTGATTGAAAAAGAGAGAAAAATGCGGTGGGTTTGTGTCTCTGTGTGTATGGTGGGGGGAGGGAAGAGGCATCTATCCTTTGGGGAAGTTTTCAATGTGAAGTAAGTCTGAAGGCTCCTGCTGGAAAGTTGCAGGACTTGGTAAATGAATGGAGTTTAATGGAGGATGACATGATGAAAAATGAAAGAAAGGGGGTTATGGCTACAGAAACATCGACATCCATACTCCGGGGCAGTATAAAGTTACAGGAAAAGTTTGCGGGCTCTAGCCTTTAAATTGTGGGGGTATGAAAACCTTTGAAAATAAATGGAAGTATATGGCGCTGAAGAACTTGCTGAAAGAAGAGGGTCATATTAAAAACCTGAAAATGACATGTTTGACCCAACATGAAGCTGCATGGCAAGTTTGATGTTTCTAGCAACGAAATTGCATGAGTATGATCTGTGAGCCAAAAATGGCACATTTTAAATTGTGGCGGAAAAGTGATGAAAAAACGAGTGAAGCAAATAATAGAAGTGAGCCATCCACTCAGAAAGCACAGGCAAACTGCTTTGGCACATCCCGAGGCTGCCCTCTAATTTCTGGACTTGTTAGTTTAAGGATGTGGGGGGAGGTGCTTCGGCAAATTCTGTGCAGAATAAGAATAATTATAAGATTAATAAAAAGATCAGCAGTAACTCTAAAATAACTTCAAAAGCAAAAAATTATTTTGCATGTTGAAGAAGACGTTATGTTGATTCCAAGCAAATATCCTGATAAGATTTCATTCTTTGCTTTTCAAGTATTTTGTTAACATTGTTACAACCATTTAGCATCAACGTACTAAATGCCTTTTTATCAATCTTGGGGCGATTATTTTATTATTACATTATTTCAACCTTATGTTGAAGGCAGATCACGTGCCGGATGTCAAAATTTATCTCATACTAGTAAAAGCAGCCAGGGGGAGGGGAGGGAAGGGGGGTTGCGGGGGACGGGACGCGACCTCCAACGAAAAACTAGGTCTTACAGAATACGGCTTAAAGTCATTGCGTAAGTTTCATGTGAGAGTGTGAAGGAGCTTCGGACACCTTTTAATTGACACTGCAAGAGCGGTATGGATGAATAATAATAATAGGCCTAATAATAATAAATGTTGATGTCATAGAAACACTAAAGAGGTGTATTTGAGAAATTTTGAGGCCAGTTCAGAAGTTTTTTTTCTCTCAGCTGCAACATTGAACAGAGCTGGAGAGACTCCATCATGGCAGGTAATGGATACAGATCGACATTCTGCTTTGACGCTTGAATACTTCAACTGTTCTTATCTCTATTAACTTTTTAATGACATATAACAGACCGAGCAATTTTTGTTCGGGTAAGGATTACCATGTCATTACTTTTTAAATTGTAGATGACCATGTTGGCTTTTGACGCACAAAATTACAGTGACCTCATAATCCGTGGAAAAGAGGGGGCTAGGCCCATGGATGTATTAGACTAGGCCGGGCCCAAGTTGGTTAAGTTTCTTCATTTAATAGAAAAACTAGGGCAGTTTATCACTTGGTTTTAAAAAGATTAACATTTAGTCCATAATGAGCTTTGATGTGTATGAGCTAATGGGCCCAATTACTTTCCAATGTAAGACATGTATCAATTTTGTCTCCCATTTCGTTTTTCGTTATTTTTTCAGCATTAAAAAGTAAAATAAATATGTGTTAGCCTATTAATATCTTGAAGTGCGCAATAATGCCAAACGATTCAGGTTACATTTGTCGTTGAGATTTTTTTCTGAATTTTTATTTATCACTTTTGTTCACCGGGAGCATTACCAGATATTGACTGCTGCACGCACCTCACGGTTGCGCCTGCAACGAAAAAAGAAAAAAATTGCTTCCAGACATTTTGAGAATTTCCGGGGATATAGCGTTTTAGTGAATTAGCTAATTATAATCAGCGTTTCTGACCAATAGTAACTGTAAGGTCTATAAGCGCACGTCAAACCCGCAAGTTACAAAACTTTCACTATCCGGTTCACCCGCCCACACAGACCTCCTGGAGCCGACATGCTAATCATGTTGACTTTATTTGACCAGTAATAGCCTAAATATATGTTCTAGAAAGCTTAGCATTCCTCATAAACCCGACGGACCCAACTGCGGTATTCAAACCTGTGGAACATCGGGCCTATTTTAAATTCTGGTGGAGATTCCAAAGTTTTCAACGATCCCAGATATGTCCTGCTAAATTACAGGAAAATGGGTATTAAATGATGTACAAGAGATAGATATTTTCCATTTGATGGAATGCAGTGGCCATAAAAACGTGGTGTCCTTGATTTGAATATTTCTCGCAGTATAAGAGCGATGTAGTATCAGTGATATTGCAAGCTCCAGACACAGATGGGGCATTTTCCTGCAATATAGAAAGAATGTTTTTTTTCACGTTGAATTTTCCTCAGGGAGAGCTTAACGAAAACTCCAGTGACACTTATGGACACTCCACTGACACCTACTGACACATCAAAAATAAAAAGTCATCCAATTATGACAATAAAAAGTGATTAACATCTGATATAATGATTAGGACGTGAACTCCAAGTTCTTGGATGTGAATCCTTCATTGAAACCTACTGGCACTCCATTGACTCCTACTGACACTCCATTGACACCTACTGGCACTCCTGTGGCACCAACTGGCACCCCACTGACACCTACTGGCACTCCATTGACATCTACTGGCACACCACTGACACCTACTGGCACTCCTGTGGCACCTACTGACACTCCATTGACATCTACTGGCACACCACTGACACCTACTGGCACTCCTGTGGCAAATTTAAGTGTGCCATCACAATTGCGTTTCTTTTTAATATTTGACACGGCATAAGAATGAACTACGTCAGTGTTTGCAGTCAGTCTTTCGCTGCTTTGATATTACGAAGAAATTAGAAAACAAACGGAACAGTAAAAAAAACAATTTTGTAAACAAAAACTTGGAAATTTGTTGCCTTTTTTATTATTTAATATTTTTTAAAATGAAAAAGGGAAGATTTATCATCATTGTAACTGATTACTGCACAAAAGTAGCAATTAGTAAACGGAGAATTTTTACTCTCATTTCTAGCACCGTGTTTAGGTCTACATGAAGAATCAACAATACATGAAAAAAAGTCAACTAATTATGACAATAAAAAGTGATTAACATCTGACATTATGATTAGGACGTGAACTCCAATTTCTTGGATGTAAATCCTTCATTGAAACCTATTGGCACTCCACTGACACCTACTGGCACTCCTGCGGCACCTACTGGCACCCCATTGACATCTACTGGCACACCACTGACACCTACTGGCACTCCTGTGGCACCTACTGGCACTCCACTGACACCAACTGACACTCCATTGACATCTACTGGCACACCACTGACACCTACTGGCACTCCTGTGGCAAATTTAAGTGTGCCATCACAATTGCGTTTCTTTTTAATATTTGATACGGCATAAGAATGAACAACGTAAGTGTTTGCAGTCAGTCTTTCGCTGCTTTGATATTACAAAGAAATTAGAAAACAAACGGAATGGTTAAAAAACAATTTTGGAAACAAAAACTTGTAAATTTGTTGCCTTTTTTATTATTTAATATTTTTTTAAATGAAAAAAGGGAGGATTTGTTTATCATCATTGCAACTGATTACTGCACAAAAGTAGAAATTAGTAAACAGAGAATTTTTACTCTCCTTTCTAGCACCGTGTTTAGGTCTACATGAAGAATAAACAATACATGAAAAAAAAAAATTTGTTCTTCGACCAGTGTTACTTGGGGTGCGTCATTTCTTAACGTCTAAACCCAATTACCAACAATCGGGGAAATTTGCAAGTGTAAAATTCACCCCAGAGAGCAAGAAGCTCGAACTTCCGATGTTAATACATTCAAAATCTAAGCTAGCAAACGTCAGCGGATATTTCCGCAGAAATAACTAGCTAGCTAGCTCGCTCGCTGCCGTATGTAGCTATATTTAAATACAAACAAAATGACAATGCCGATGATACATTGAAAAAGTTGATTATTTTACAACCAAACTGTTGTATCAATACCAGCTAACGGTATCAAAGGCAAAACTGTACTAGGCGATAATCCTCTTTCCTACAAAGCCAGACAAAGATAAATTATAAATAACGTCACATTTAACTGAAGTTGGATCAAGCTACAACCAACGTAGTTACTAATTATGCCTTACGGATATATAAACTTAAATATTTATATCTTTGGAACCTTCATGAGACAGATTTACGGCAGCTGACCTGTCGTGACTACAAGGCACCACCCTCGCTGACAGCGAGTCCAGGAAGGCGTCTCTCAGTTGCCAAATGAGAGTCGCTCGCAAGTCACAGATTGCCATAAGCTGCCACTGTGGTGCCACTCACCTGCCACAGAGAGCCACGATGTGCCACTGCGGTGCCACTGCCTGCCAGTGCCACTAGGAGGATCTCGCAGTCTCTCGTTTTTCCTCCTGCAAATGAGATTAACAAACAAGCATGAGAGAAGTGCATGTTCCCTATAATCAAAAAGTCAGCCCAATCTTCATTATTTTTTTATATCAGTTTGGCTTTTAATGTAGACATGCTAACTTTGAGGCAGCCATTCAAATGGACAATCAAATTTTGTCGATTTCCATCTGGTACTTGAGCTGGATATTACCCCAAATTCTTGCTTCTTAAGCTCAGAATATACACAATCTTAAGGATACACATGCACAGCGCAGGAACACATGCTTTGTTTATCTAGCCACTTAGTGTACAAATAGGAATAATTACTCCATGCATGCTGTTTTGATTGATTTGTCTCCTAATACAAACTGTAAACAAGATTTATTGAAGGAAGGCATCCTGAATAAAATGAAGATGTACAACCCCAATTCCGAAATAGTTGGGTCAAAGTGGAAATTGTGAATAAAATCAAAATGCAATGACTTTCAAATCACACCAGCCAGTATTTTATTCACAATAGAACAGAGATAACATAGCAAATGTTGAAACTGAGAAATTTTACGATTTTATCCACAAAATGAGCTCATTTCAAATTTGATGGCTGCTACAGGTCTCAAAAAAGTTGGGACAGGGGCCTGTTTACCATGGTGTAGCATCCCCTTTTCTTTTTAACACAGAGTGGAGGCGTCTGGGCATTGAGGAGACAAGTTTCTTGAGTTTAGCCATTGGAATTTGATCCCACTCTTGTTTAATACAGGCTTCCAGCTGCTGGAGAGTTTTGGGTCTCCTTTGACGGACTTTTCATTTAATTATGCGCCAAATGTTCTAAATCGGTGAAAGATCAGGACTGCAGGCAGGCCAGTTCAGCACACGGACTTTTCTACTACGAAGCCATGCTGTTGTAGTAGCTGCAGTATGTGGTTTTGCATTGTCCTGCTGAAATACACAAGGCCTTCCTTGGAATAGATGTCATCGGGAGGGGAGCATATGTTGCTCTAAAACCTTCATATACTTTTCAGCATTCATGGTGATTTTTGAAAACATGCAAGTGTCCCACACCATATGCACTAATGCATCCCCATACCATCAGAGATGCTGGCTTTTGAAATGAACGCTGATAGCAGGAGGGGTGGTCTTTCTCCTCTTTAGCCCAGAGGACACGACGCCCATGATTTCCAACAAGAATGTCAAATTTGGACTCGTCTGACAACAGGACACTTTGCCACTTTGCTACAGTCCATTTTAAATGAGCCTTGGCCCACAGAACACAGCGGCACTTCTGGATCATGCTCAACAATGGCTTCCTTTTTGCATGATAGAGTTTTAGGTGGCATCTGTGGATGGCATGGCAGACTGTGTTTACAGACAGTGGTTTCTTGAAGTATTCCTGGGCCCATTTAGTAATTTCAATGACAGAATCATTCCGGTGAGTGATGCAGTGGCGTCTGAGGGCCCGAGGATCACGGGCATCCAGTAAAGGTCTTCAGCCTTGTCCCTTACGCACAGAAATTTTTCCAGTTTCTCTGAATCTTTTGATGATGTTATGCACTGTCGATGATGAGACCCTCAAAGCCTTTGAAATTTGACGTTTAGGGACATCGTTTTTAAAGTATTCCACAATTTTTTTACGCGAGCCTTCACAGGTTGGAGAGCCTCTGGCCATCTTTACTTCTGAGAGACTCAGCCTCTCTAAGACATCCCTTTTATAGCCAATCATTTTACACACCTGATGCCAGTTAACTTAATTACTTGTTAAATGTTCCTTCAGCTGATTCTCTTATATACTAATTGCTTTTTCAGCCCTTTCAGTTGTGTCCCAACTTTTTTGAGACCTGTTGCAGCCAGAAAATTTGAAATAAGCTCATTTTGTGGATAAAAATGTAAAATGTCTCAGTTTGAAATGTTATCTATGTTCTATTGTAAATAACATATTGGCTCGTGTGATCTGAAAGTCATTGCATTTTGATTTTATTCACAATTTACACTTCGTCCAAACTATTGCGAAATTGGGGTTGTACATTTCAGCAGTTTTTCAACATTTCTTCAGCAATTTCCTTTGCCTCTCAGTTTCCAAGCACCTTCATTTTATCAGCCAATCTCTTCAACTTTTCGCGCTGAAGCAAGCACACAAATTTTCTTCAGAAAATTTAGCCTTTTCTAGTTTATTTTAAGATTGCATTTGATCGAAATGATTTCAGCGTTCAAAACAGCAGGGAAGCGCAGTTGCACACTGGTTGCTGCGACGCAATAATTTATTAAACAATGTGAACTCTGATTTACGCATTGCATAAAATATGTACCCGCCGAACCAGGTGGATGATCTTTGACCCCCCACCTGTATGGGGCATATGTGCCTGGCTGTTGGGTGTCATAACACTTGGGGGGAAAGTAGAGACTTTGAATGTGTAAGGAGTGTGTTGCTATTTTGCTTTGGCCATTAAAGAGCAAAACGACATTTGACATCAATTAATGTGAAAATGTCAAATTTTTTGAGTGTTTCAATGCAGATGTTTGAGTATTTATCAAGCAGTTCAGTTCTGTATCAGCTCCCTACTGCCCTAAGTCCCCTTGGTGGTAATGCCAGCATTACATTTTGTACCTCTCGCCCTTAAATACATAATTGCTTTCGAGTTGTCTATGTTTAAGAGCACTTGATTAATAATCACACAATTTATTTACTGAATAATCAAGACCAATGTATAAACCTGGAATTATTAAGTAAGTATTATGAAATGACAGATCACCGAAGGGTGACAATGACAACGTGCTTTATAGTGGCATTGTTGGGATGGGAAAAAACCAAACAAATAATTAATTAAAATTAAATTTAAACAAGGTGAAATATGTGAAAAGTTTGTGTTTAAAAACACATTTTTTAACTTCTTTTCTTCTTCAGAATACATTTGTTGCTTTCAAACACCAGCTCTTTACATAGTTTATCTCTTTTTAATGTAATTTTAATATACCTCATGAAGAAATGTCAAATAATTAATTCAGTATACTTTCTCCAAACATCTCCTGCTCTAGAAATTTTTTCAGTTGTGCAACCTAATTGTGTGCTTACTTCAGCAGAAGCTTGACGTTGTTTATGACTATACTTACTTGGGAACACGACTTAATTACAATGGTCTGTATAATAAAGCTATAAGTAAGCAGGTTGACCAGGCAAGAAAAGCAATGTTTAGTCTTCAGACAAAAGCCACCAAACTGGATCTGCCTATTGATATCCAGTGTCAGCTGTTCGATCAAATGATTACTCCAGTTCTGTTGTATGGCTGTGAAGTTTGGGGATTTTCAAATATCTCTCACATAGAAATTTTTAATAAAAAATTTTTGAAAAATTTACTGAGGGTCAACTACCGCTCAGCCAATTGTATTGCGTATAGTGAACTAGGTAAATTAGAACTTAAACATACTGTTCATATGCGAATGTTGAATTTCTGGCTTCTTATTGTAACCACCCCTAACAGTCTTTCAAATACCATGTATCGCCTCATGAGGTCTTTGTTATGATTCTGTCATGCCTGCTATGTTTCTGCCATGTCTGTTCTGTTTTTGCCATGTTTTAGTTCTTTGCCATGTTTTTGTTTTTGCCATGCCAGATCCATCATTCTGTTAGATTCTGGTCCATGTCTTTGTTCATGCCCTTCTTTGCACTTTGTCTCCCCTGTCTGGTCTTTTGTTAAGCTACAGCTTCTCCCCAGTCCTGTGTGTCACATGCTTAGGTGATTTCATGGTTTCTGGGTTTCAAACATTCCTTCCAATCTCGTTTGCTTCCTTCGCCTCTCTTTTCTATTTTACTAACCAATACTAACAGTTTGTTGTTTTTGTTAAAGTTACTAACCCAGACTAACATTGTATATAATACTAACTTACTAACGAGCACTAGGGATTGTATAGCTGCACTTACTAATTGATTAACAAGCTCTCAGCACTCGCCCTGTTCTAGTCTCCGCCTCTTGCCTTCACTTAGTCTTTGCTGCAATTCAGCGGATCCTCCACACCTGCTCCACTCTGTCCTGCCTCTCATTATCTGTGCACGTTAGAACTCCCTAACCGGAGCTGTATGTTTTGTCATAGGTTGTCTCGTGATCCCTGTCCGCGTTTTGGCTTTTGCCAATTTCATGTGGTTAGGTTCTCCCTTGTGTTTGCTCCCACGTAATTAGTCTGATCCTCATCACCTGATCCTAATCATAGCATGTGACTTCCCTTGAGTGTATTTAAGCTGTCTTCTCACTGCAGTTCCCCGTCAGAACGTTTCTCTTGTTTACCTGTGCTGCTTTCGTTTTCGCCTTGTACTCACAGTGTTACTCTTCTGACTGGACCGTCTGACTTGCGATTTTTGGCTCTGCATTTTGGATTATTGTTGCATCTGTGTTTACGAACCCTTTTTTGTCCGACTACGATTTTGTGATTGCTGCCCTGTTAACGGTTTGGATTACGCCCACTGGTTTTTGGTTTTTGCTTCTCTGACAAACCTGTGCCTGGGTACCGAACCTATTTTTGCCTGACCACGAGTACTGTGTTTGCTGCCCTGGTTTTCGACTCTGTTTCTGCCCTCCTGGATTGTGACTTTTGGATTGTGTGGACTCTGTACCTTTGCCTTCTGCCCTGCGGGGGTTACCCCCCTCGCTCAATAAAATCACTTTACCTGCAATCCTGTGTTCTCGCGACTGGTTCCTGAACGATACCTCACAGTCTTTGTTTGATTTGAACATTGTTAATTCAAAATGGATCTTTTGTATTAAGACCTAATTAGATGACATTGGATATTCAGTATTGTGGAATGACACCAGTATTACTTTCTCAAAGTGTAATTTGAGCAAATGTTTTGATCGTAGATTGAAAGATATTGCCACCCAGAACTGGCACAGTGAAGTATTAAACAATAGACTATGCACTTTCTATAAAACTGTTAAAATGAACCTGAATTTGGAGAACTATTTTGTAAGTCTGACCAACCCACATAGAACGATTTTAGCTCGATTCCGATGCGGAAACCATCACTTGCCTATTACTGAATTCCGTTACCTTCCTACTGATTAATCCAATGTCACACAGTGTCCTCTTTGCAAAGAAAATATCCTCTGTGATGAATTTCATTATGTTCTTGTTTGTACCTCACTTAGCCAAGAGAGGTTAACATTAATTAAGAAATTCTATTGGACACGCCCAAGCAAAGAAAAACTCAGCCTACTTCTTAATGTCAAAAGCTCTACCCAACTGTATAACCTTGCCAAGTTTATCAAGATTATTATGTTGCAATTTCCTTAATTATATGTCAAATTTGGCAATCAGTTTTTTAAAATATAAGTGTAACATAGGGTTATTTGTTCTATTAAACAGTATATTAGGTTTTTTTTTTTGTACAATTATTGTTAACATGTCCCATCGTTTTACTTGTTTAATGTAAGTTTTACTGGCTCTCATACCCCATCTGGGGTCATAGAGGTAAATAAATAAATAAATAAATAAAATAAATAGAAGCAGCACACTCTATTCTCTTACTTCTTCTTCTTCTTTTTCTTCCTCCGCCTAAATTTAGCCGACTAACTCCTCCTACACCGTTTAAGCTATTGATTCTGTTCAAACTTTAAAAAATTCAGCTTGTTCTGAATTACGTTGCCTACGTACAGATCTTTGATTTTCTTTTTAGTTTTTGAGATTTTTTAATTTTTTTTTTTGGGGTCCTATCAAATCAAGCCATTTTTGTGCTGTTCCAGTAGATTCAGCTATTTTCTGCTATTTTTTCTTTACTCTGTTATACTTTTAGCTAGAAATGTCATTCAAACTGCAAAATGTTAAGTTAAGCTTGTATAATTTCTAATTTCAAATTTTTTGTAACTTCTATAATTTTTTTATGAATGATAATTTTTAAAATTAATTTCTGTTACAATACATTCTGGGAACTTACAACGTGGTGACGTCACTGTTAGAGTGGCGAACAGCTGTAAAATCATCAAGAAGTCTTCTCTTAAATTTGCTCTAACTCCCACAGTTTTCACTCCACATAAAATTTTTATATCCAAGTTGTAGGAAAAGTTGTGCTGGTCACGAAAATGTAACTATGCAAGCAATCGGGCTGACGGGTTCGGCAGTATGTGTCATGTCAAGAAAATTATGTTGAGTGTTGTGGTGTCTTGTCTCGTGACTTTCTGTTTCATTTTGAAATTTTTACTCTCCTCTTGTTCAGATCACCTGCCCCTCCCTCGTGTTTCCCACGGTCTGATTGTTTGCCCCGCCCTGATTGTTTCCACCTGTTCCCCATTTCCTTGTGTGGGTATTTATAGTCGGTGTTTCCCTTTGTCCTGTGCCAGTTCGTCTTTGGTCTTCATACCGAGAGTATCTCTCCAAGTCTCGTCAGGTTGTGTCTTTGTTTCTTGTCTTGCTTTTTGCCCTTTTGCCAAGATTGTTTTCTGTTGTCAATTCGCCTAGCCTTATCCTTGTTTCTTTGTAATTACCTCGTTAGAGTGATTTTTTCTTTATGAGTCTTTTTCCTCTTCATGAGGGATTTTTCAATTTAACTATTATTCATTCGTCGAAAGAGTGTTTTTGGTTATTTTTCACTTGGCCCTCTGAAAGAGTGGATTTAAGTTGCTACTTTTATGAAAAGACTGTTTATTGGAACTTGTGTCTGGAGTCGAGCTTTTGGGTTCAACACTTTGGCTCAGCCCTGTCAGTACGAACTGGCCAGCATGAACCCAGCCGACTCAAATCAGCTGACGGCAGCCGTGCGCTCCCAGGGCGCTCGCCTGAATCAGCAGGAGGAGTGTATGTCTGCTTTGCAGCATGGAGTGAAAGAGCTGGCAAACTCTCAGGAGGAATTCAAAACCACCATGACCAACCAAGTGAACCTCCTAGGAGCCCAGGTACAGCAAGTCCTTTCTCACCTGACCAAAGAATCCTCCGCTGCGGATCCCACACCCTCTCCGGCAGTTGCGGCTGCCCCGTCAGGGTCCGTGTTTCAAGTCGCTGCCCTCCGCCTTGCTCCCCCAGAGAAATACTCCGGTGAGTCGGGGGAATGTCGAGCATTTATTGTTGACTGTGAAATGCATTTTGAGTATTTGCCATCAGCCTTTCCCACAGAACAGTCCAAGGTGGCATTCATGATCTCCCATCTCACTGGGAGGGCGAGGGCGTGGGCTACAGCTGAGTGGTCCCGTGGCTCAGAGGTCTGTGGTTCCCTCGATGGGTTCATCCGAGCCCTGAGGAGGGTTTTCAAACCCTCATGACAGACCGGAGAAGGCACGGGAGCTGAGTTACATCAAGCAAGGTCGGGACTCTGTATCTGATTATGCCATTCGTTTCCGCACCCTAGCCTCCGACAGCGGATGGAATACTACAGCATTGTATGACATTTTTCTTAAAGGGCTCTCTGACCAGGTTCAGGATTTGCTGGTGCCCATTGACCTGCCATCTGATCTTGACTCACTAATTACCTTAGCGATCAGAACTGATCACCGTTTGCAGGAGCGCAAACGGAACCGCAACCTGACAGGATCATCAGCGCGTCGTCATCGGGACTGCTCGGTAGCCTCTGAATCTGGTGGACGGGCCTTCTCACATCTTCCTTCTCCAGCGCCCCGACAAGAGGATTTCTCAGAGGACAAAGAGGAGCCCATGCAGTTTGGTCGAGCCACATTATCTTCCGAGGAGCGACGGCGTCGGCTGCAGGAGGGCAGATGCTTCTACTGTGGTCAGTCAGGTCATCTGGTCGTGGCATGCCCAGCAAAAGGGCAGGCTCGCCAGTAACCGGGAGGGTACTGGTGAGCCATTTCTCCTCCTCCAAACTTCCTCCCAGAGCTTTAACTGAGGTCCAGGTAAAGCATCTTGACACTACTGTCCCTACTGGGGCTCTCATTGACTCAGGGGCGGATGAGAGCCTCATGGACTGGGATTTTGCCAAGAAACTCAAGTTAAAGACTGATCTACTATCCCAGCCATTAGAGGCTAGTGCCCTCAATGGGAGCCAGATATTTGAGGTTACACACAAGACTGAACCTGTGGAAGTGTTTGGTGGTGATCTCCATGAACTAATGTATTTTTACCTGTTTCATTCCACCCAGCATTCCCTTGTTCTGGGCTTTCCTTGGCTGCGGGAACATAACCCACACGTGGACTGGAAGACGGGGAGAATTTTGAATTGGACTGAGAACTGTAAAGTCAAGTGTTTTAAGTCATGTCATGATTCTAAGATGAATACTGTTAATGTTGATTCTGTTCTTGCTGATGCAGACTTTGAACCCCCAGATCTGACATCTGTTCCTAGCTATTACCATGACCTAGGGAATGTATTCAGCAAAACCAAAGCCACCTCTCTTCCACCCCACAGGCCATATGACTGCCCCATTGACTTGATCCCAGGGCTTTCTATCCCTAAGGGTAGGCTGTACTCCATATCCGGTCCAGAAAGAAAGGCTATGACCGAGTACATTGAATCCTCATTAAAGGCAGGCCTCATTCGTCCCTCTTCATGTCCTGCAGGGGCGGGATTCTTCTTTGTGGGGATAAAAGATGGGTCCCTCAGGCCATGCATTGACTATGGGCCTCTGAATAACATCACTGTAAAAAATAGGTACCCCTTGCCACTCATGTCATCAGCTTTTGATCAGCTTCAACAGGCAAAGATCTTCACCAAGCTAGATCTTAGAAATGCTTACCACCTGGTTCGAATCAGGGAAGGGGATGAGTGGAAGACTGGCTTTAACACCCCTAGTGGCCAGTACGAATATTTAGTTATGCCATTTGGGTTGACTAATGCCCCTGCTGTTTTTCAAGCCATGATCAACGATGTGCTGAGAGACTTTTTGAACCACTTTGTATATGTTTACCTTGATGATATTTTGATTTTTTCCCCAGACCTGGACTCTCATGTATGCCATATCGCCAGGTTCTCCAGCGGTTGCTGGAGAACCAATTGTATGTGAAAGCAGAGAAGAGTGAGTTTCATGCCGATACAGTATCTTTCCTTGGCTTCATAGCTCCTGGAAAGATACAGATGGATCCGGCTAAAGTTAGCGCTGTGGCTCAGTGGCCCACACCCGATAGCATAAAAAGGTTCAGCAATTCTTGGGATTTGCTAACTTTTACAGGCGGTTTATCAGGAACTTCAGCGCCATAGCTGCACCTCTCCATGCTCTTACCTCTCCACAGAATCCATTCCAGTGGTCTTCCCAAGCGGAGGAAGCCTTCCAGCAGCTCAAGTCACGGTTTACCACCGCCCCCCCATCCTCACAGTTCCTGATCCCAGCCGGCAGTTCGTCGGGAGGTGGACGCCTCCAATGAGGGGGGGGGAGCAGTGCTCTCCCAAAGGTCTGAGAAGGACAACAAGCTACACCCCTGTGCCTTCCTGTCTAGAAAGCTTTCATCGGGCTGAGCGCAACTACAATGTGGGAAACCGTGAGTTGCTGGCTGTCAAAATAGCTCTGGAAGAGTGGAGACACTGGTTGGAGGGGGCGCTGCACCCTTTCATAGTTTGGACTGATCATAAAAACCTTGAGTTAATTCAGAAAAGCAAAAAGACTGAACTCACGCTGCCGTAGATGGACCCTATTCTTTAACCGTATTAACTTTGTCTGTCTTACAGGCCGGGGTCCCAGAACACCAAACCAGATGCCTTGTCCCGCCTGTTTGACCCTGAGCCTAATGCCAAGGAACCTGAGCCTATCCTACCACTGAATCGTGTGATAGGAGCGGTGACTTGGCAAATAGAATCTGAGGTGAAGCAAGCTAATGGTGATAGCCCGACACCTAGTGGTTGTCCGGTGAATCGCTTGTTTGTCCCTGTTGATATGCGTCCACAGGTAATTCACTGGGCTCACACCTCACTGCTCACCTGTCACCCGGGAGTCAAAAAGAACTATGCATGCCATCTCCCAGAGGTTCTGGTGGCCCTCCATGGTACGGGAAGTGCGGGAGTATGTGGAGGCATGTTCCGCCTGTGCCAAGCAACAAGACCTCCTCCAGAGCACAGATGGGGTTGCTGCAACCACTTCCCATTCCCTCCCGCCCATGGGCCGAATCTCTCTGGACTTCGTCACGGGCTCCCGGTCTCTGAAGGTAACACCACAGTTCTCACTGTGGTGGACAGATCTCGAAAATGACCCATTTCATTGCTTTTGCCTAAACTTCCGCCTGCCAAAGAAACAGCGGAAGTCATGATGACTAATGTTTTTCACATCCATGGTTTTCCCTAAGGACATTGTTTCTGACCGGGGCCCCAATTCATATCCAGGTTCTGGAAAGAGTTCTGCAAACTCATCGGAGCCACTGTCAGCCTCACTTCTGGGTACCACCCAGAATCAAATGGCCAAACTGAACGTCTCAATCAGGCATTAGAAACATGTCTTCGATGCCTGGTGTCGCAGAACCCAACATCCTGGAGCAAGCACCTGGTGTGGGTGGAATATGTCTGCAATTCCTTCCCACTTCAGCCACAGGCATGTCACCGTTCCAGTGTGTCTTTGGGTACCAGCCCCCAGTTTTCTCTGAGTCTGAAAAGGAGATCACCGTTCCCTCGGCTCATGCCATAGTCTGGCGTTGTCACCGCATCTGGGCAGCCGCCCGCAAGATCCTCCTACGAGTGCGGATCAAATGAAAAGGGCTGCGGATAGGAGGCGCCGCCCAGCTCCGCATACCAACCTGGACAAAAAAGTATGGCTCTCCACTAAAGACTTACCTCTCCATGTCTCCTCCAGGAAACTAGCTCCATGTTCGTGGGTCCATTTCCGTGACCAAGGTCATCAATCCCTCCTCGGTTCGTCTACATTTGCCCCGGTCCCTGAGAGTCCACCCCACTTTCCACGTCAGCCGAGTGAAACCGGTTAAGGAAAGCTCCATGGTCCCCGCCGCCAAACCCCCTCCACCCCCCCAAATGGTTGATGGAGGTCTGGTCTACTCCGTCAAGGCTCTTATGGCAGTGCGCAACAGGGGCCGGGGAAAGCAATTTCTGGTGGACTGGGAGGGCTATGGTCCCAAGAACGGTCATGGGTCCCTGCAAGCTTTATCGTATGCCCTGACCTCATCAAAGACTTTTTACAGGCGTCATCCTGAGTTGCCCGGTCCGTCAGGAGCCGTCCCTAAAGGGAGGGGTACTGTCATGTCAAGAAAATTATGTTGAGTGTTGTGGTGTCTTGTCTCGTGACTTTCTGTTTTATTTTGAAATTTTTACTCTCCTCTTGTTCAGGTCACCCGCCCCTCCCTCGTGTTTCCCATGGTCTGATTGTTTGCCCCGCCCTGATTGTTTCCACCTGTTCCCCATTTCCTTGTGTGGGTATTTATAGTCGGTGTTTCCCTTTGTCCTGTGCCAGTTCGTCTTCATACCGAGAGTATCTCTCCAAGTCTCGTCAGGTTGTTTCTTTGTTTCTTGTCTTGCTTTTTGCCCTTTTGCCAAGATTGTTTTCTGTTGTCAATTTGCCTAGCCTTATCCTTGTTTCTTTGTAATTACCTCGTTAGAGTGATTTTTTCTTTATGAGTCTTTTTCCTCTTCATGAGGGATTTTTCAGTTTAACTATTATTCAATCGTCGAAAGAGTGTTTTTGGTTATTTTTCACTTGGCCCTCTGAAAGAGTGGATTTAAGTTGCTACTTTTATGAAAAGACTGTTTATTGGAACTTGTGTCTGGAGTCGAGCTTTTGGGTTCAACACTTTGGCTCAGCCCTGTCAGTATGAGTCGAAAAGTGACGGGAGCACAAACCGAAACTCCATTAACTCCAATATTAAATGAGACAGAAAATTCTGGTTGGAAAGCTGAAAAACACAGTTTTATAACTTGCTCTTGTTCCACATTTTTGGCACTACACACACAATTTTGACATATTTTGTTCAGATTCTCCTTTTAGTATGGTATCTCCATTTCGGAGACTGGACTTACAATCTTTGAGATAGATGCAGTAGTATGTAAAAGACACCTTACCTAAAATTTCCGTTGGACCAAATGCTTTAACCTAGGGGTTCCCAAACTCGGTCGTGGGGCCTCCCTGTGTATGCTTGTTTTGCTCCACCCTGGGTTTGCAATCATAGGATTTTAACAAGCTGTTAATTTTTCTTAATTAGGTGCATTTTTGTTCAGAGCAGCAATTTATCCTCTCTTGACAAACAGTATTTTGACAAGTATGCATACAAACAGTGAGGAATAAATTCCACAGAACCGCCTGTTAAATCCCAAGGCAGAAGTGTGAGTTCTCCGTCAGCACCACCTCTTTCCTGGGATACATCGTACTAAACACCATCCAGATGGACCCGGCTTCTGAATAGAGGCTGTCATAAGCTGGCCCAAACCAACTGATCGTAAGTCCCTACAGCGTTTTCTGGGGTGCATAAATTTTATAGAAGATTCATTACGTAGTTACAGTTCTGTGGCGGCTCTCCTCGCCTCACGTCAAGCAAGGTCCCATTTCAATGGTCTCAAAAAAGCAGAACAGGCCTTTACTGACCTCAAAACAACGTTTCCTTCTGCTATACTAACCATTCCTGATCCCTCCTTCAGTTTGTGAGGTGAAGTGGGCCTTACTCTAACGTTGGTGTAGGGCGTTCTCGCAAAGATCCTCCAAAGACGGAAAAATTCACCCCTGTGCTTACTTCTCCCGTCGCCTCAGCCCTGCGGAGAAGAAACTACGACATCGGCAATTGGGAACTACTAGCGGTCAAGTTGGCATTGGAGGAATGGAGACAATGGCTGGAGGGAGCCGAACTGCCGTTCCTGGTCTGGACCGACCACAAGAACCTAGAGTACCTCCAGTCTGCCAAGAGATTGAATCCCCGACAAGCCAGGTGGGCCCTATTCTTCTCTCGATTCAATTTCCACCTTGCCTATCGCCCCGGTAGTAAGAATGTTAAACCTGATGCCCTCTCACGATGCTTTGAAACGGACAAAGATCCACCCAGTTCGGAACACCATTCTTCCTAAAGGAAACTTTTCATCAGCGCTGTTAGCCGGATATAAAGAAACTGAAGTGAGAATGCCCAAGATAGTTCTGCTGCTCCTAGTGCCTGTCCTGAGGGCAATATTTTTGTGCTAACAACTCGCCCCAGGTCCTCGACTGAGGCATGCCTCTATTTCTCTCGTGCCACCCAGGTATCCGCCGCTACACTGGATTTCATAACTGGAAGTAAGCCTACAAAGGTGGCCGGCATTGCCGAAACGTCAGTTGTATCTCCGCCTGCTCGGTCTGTGCCCAAAGGCAAGCATCACACCAACCCCCTCACGGTTTATTACAACCTCTGTCCACTCCACACCGCCCTTGGTCACACACAGCCTTAGATTTTATCACCGGTCTTCCCCCTTCCAATCACTACACCACCATCCTCACCATTGTCGATAGTTTTTCCAAAGCTGTCCACTTCATTCCCCTCTACCAAGCTCCCCACTGCCCAAGAGACTGCCAATCTCATCATACAACACGTCATCAGACTTCACGGTATCCCCACAGACATAGTTTCTGATCGCGGTCCTCAGTTCTGGCCAAATTTTAAATCATTCCTGTAAATCTCTAAGCACTTCTGTCAGTCTTTCATCCAAAAGCTTCCACCCACAGACTAACGGCCAGACCGGGCGGGCAAACCAATGCGATACTGTTCTAAAAGATGCCTTTGTATAAGAAAAACCCTCCTCCTGGGTCATCAACTTCCATGGGCTGAATCATGCATAAAGCAGCCACACCCCTCCGCTTTGCCTCTGGTCTCTCCCCATTTCAAGCATGCCTCGGCTACCAACCTTTGTTTCCCTGCCAGGAGGAAGTATAGCTGGCCCGTCTGCTTTCTGCGCGGTTCATGCGCTGTCGGCGGAAACCTGGAGGACCACTTGGGAAAGCGCTGCTCGGGTCGTTAGCCGTATGAAGGCCGCGCCCGACAAGAAATGCATCGCCGCTCCATCGTACCGACCTGGGCAGCGCGTATGGTTATCCTCTAAGGATATTCCCTTAAGGGGAAATGGGGGGAAACTCTTCCCTAAATTCCTGGGTCCCTTCTCAATTGAAAAAGTTATTAGTCCCACTGCTGTTCGCCTCCGTCTTCCCCTGTCCATGCGCAGAATTCACCCTACTTTTCATGTGTCCCAGATCAAGCCTGCTGTAACCCACCCCCTGTCTTCTGGTCCTGATCCCCCACCACCCGCCCGCATCATCGACGGAGGCGAGGCATTCACTGTGCGAACATTGTTGGACTGTCGTCGACGAGGTCGCGGATACCAGTACCTCGTCGACTGGGAGAGCTACGGTCCTGAACACCGTAGCTGGAATTTTTCTGCGCACATCCTCGACAAAAGCCTAATCCACCCAGACTTTCGTATGCACCCCAGACCCTTAAGTTAGAAGCAGCCTGGAGGCGTTCGTGGAGGAGTACTGTTATGATTCTAATTTGTTCTGTCATGATTCTGCCATGTTTGTTATGATTCTGCCACTCCCTGTTATGTTTATGATTATGTCTGTTAGGTTTTGCCATGTTCGGTTTCGTTTTTGTACTTTGCCATGTTTTCGTTTTTTGCCATTCCCAATCCACTATTCTGTTAGATTCCGGTCCATGTCTTTGTTCATGCCCTGCATTGCACGCTGTCTCCCCTGTCTGGGAGTCTTGTTAAGTTACAGCTTCTCCCCAGTCCTCGTGTCACATGCTTAGAGTGATTTCATGGTTCTGGAGTTTCAACATTCCTTCAATCTCGTTTGCTTCCTGGGCAGTGGCTTGCTCTGGTTGGCAGGGGAATGATCTTTTGACAATGTGTTGCATGTACCCACGAAGGCTTGTCTCACCAGTTTTTTCTCTTCACCTTCCTGATCAGCACCCAGTCACCATGTTGGAGCTGGTGGAGTGTCTCCTGTGCTGGTTTCGGTAGGGCTGCTGACCTGTGAGGACACTTGGGGCAGCTTCAGCCTTCTCCAGCACCGGTTCTGCAGGTGGCAACCGATTCTGTATGTGCGACTCAAACACTTGGAAAAGACTGCAGTTGTCTTTGTACATAGAGAAAGATTGAGGTTCTGAATTTAGCTGGTGAACTTCTACATTTTCAGGTGTGGATACCAGAGCTATGCCTAATTTATACATTAAGTCTCGTCCCAAAAAATTCAGCTGACATGCAGGGGAGAGCACCAAGGAGTGAGTGAACTCCCTGCCTTGGTCATTTTTGCACAACAATGGTACAGTGAAAAATTCATTTGCACAATGCCCTGACACACTAGCAGACATTAACCATTTAGGATTCAATGCCGGCTTCGTAAGTAAGGTACTGCTGGTGCGGCATGAATGAGTTGCACCTGAGTCTACTTGGAAAGTAATGCTTGTTCCATTAATCAAGAGCTGAAGTTGGGGTAGGCCCATGAACAGTTGTGTGGTGTAACCTATATGTGCTACGGATGTCTGTGTGTCCTGGCAAAGCAGTTCTTCGTTGCTGGTGCATGTGTCAATTGGAACTAAATATACTATTCAAAAAAAGTAGGGTATATTTTATTTTGAGATCAAAATTTTCACATATACAAAGGGATACAAAACCATGTTGTATAGCTCCTTACTGAGGAAGCATTTCCAAAGAAATTCATCACCCAAACACATCAATGACACTCTCACGATCTGCACGGGATGCTATTGATGATCAAGGGGTTAAAGCACAAATTTGCATGACTCTGAATTGGAAGGTTAGAGCCACTGTAAAGGAAGATTTTGAAGAGAAAGCATCAGATTATCAGTGGTTGAAGTCGTTAATTAAACAGAGACCATGCGCCGTCTTACACAGGAGGAGAGGTTACGTGCCCTTGGCATGCTACAGGTTGGCACAAGACAGGTCGTTGTGGCAAGGGCAATGAATGTTTCCCAGTCTGTCATCAGCAGATTATGGTCCAGACATCATGCTACAGGGTCTGTTCAGGATAGACCACGATCCGGTCGACCAAGGGCAACAACTCAGGCTCAGGACAGATTCATCCGCACTATTGTCTTGAGAAATCGTATGGTAGCAGCAAATCAGATAAGGTCTCAACTTCAAAGGGATACTGGCTTGGTAGTGAGTGGCCAGACCATCAGGAATCGTCTGCACAGATTTCACTTACACGCCCGACGCCCCTCGTGTCATTCCCTGTTTGAGGGATCGTCACATTAGGGCCAGACTCCAATGGTGTCGTCATCATCAACGCTGGGATAATCGCCGATGGAACAACGTAATGTTCTCAGATGAGTCGAGGTTCACTGTGGACTTCCTTGACAGACGCAGGAGGGTTTGGCGCCGACGTAACGAATGTTTCCATGACGTTAACGTCATTAGACATGATCCGTATGGGGGTGGATCTGTGATGGTGTGGGGAGGCATCGCTGCTGCCGGCAGAACAGACTTGCATGTTATTGCTGGACGTGTCACAGGGCAGTACTACCGGGACAACATCTTGGCACCCCATGGTGTGCCGCTTGCACGCCGTTATGGCCGCCGTTTCATTTTCCAAGATGACAATGCCAGATGTCATAGGGCCAGGATCGTTACAGATTACCTCCAGCAGCAGAATATCACCACATTACCATGGCCAGCACTCAGTCCGGACCTTTCCCCATCGAGCATGTCTGGGACATGCTTGGACAGCGGCTACGCCTAACGCCAAAACCTCCTGCCAATGTCCAAGAACTTGCTGCAGCATTGCAACAGGAATGGAATAACGTTCCCCAAAATGACCTGGGACGCCTCGTTAGGAGTATGCCACGCCGAATTCGAGCTTGTCTAGCCAACCGAGGGGGTTTTACCCGCTACTGACTCTGTTTCACAATGGTGGTAAATTTGCTGTGTGACCCTGTGTTTGTGTCGACCCTTATTCTGGAGAATCTGTCCTTTACTGACTGTACACAGGGTTTCGAATAAATTGACAAATGTTTCCTTAATGTTTTTATGTCATTTGTTTCCTTCCTGACCTCATGATCTGCATTTCATGGTACTTGTAAATCCAATATCCCCTACTTTTTTTGAATAGTATATAAGGAAGACATTCAACCTGTGTCAGTAGAAAACGGTTCCATCGAGTCCAACAGTGTAACCACAGACCCGTGCTCCGCCCGTCAGTCCACCTCCTAGTGGTCCTCAGGTGCCTCGTAGTCATTGTGTCGCGGGTAGGCAGAGCTGTCTAGTCCTCCCCCTCTTTGGGCGGGGTGGATGGGGGCAGTCATGGGACCAGTGCCCGGTTCCGCTGCAGTTCTAACACGTGTCGTTTGTTCTGTCCCGTGGCCTCCCTTGCCATGCTTCTCGTCCCTGGCTATGGCCTCTTCCTCTGCCGCGCCCTCCTTCTCTGCTGGCCACAGTTTGCAGAAGTGTCAGCGTTGCCTCGTGGAGGTTGCTTTCCCTTGCCTCTGCTTGCTTGGCCTTGGCATGGCGCAGCATGTGTTGCGCATGGATGGCGTGTCGTTTGATCTCATCCAGGCACGCTTCTTCCGGCAGGATGCAGGACTTGCGGACTGCAGAGACAATAGCAGGTTGTAATCCTCGCAAAAAGGCAGTTACCATGTGACTTTCCCAGGCCCCTGCGGTGGTCCCAAGGTCCCTTGGGTGCGGAATGCCTCCGTAGGTGTTGAACGTCAGGCGGGTCAGGAAGTCCTCTGCGCCCTCGTCCAGTTTCTGCTTGCAGGCATGGATCTTGTCCATGTCCATGCGACGTGGAAAACTGGTCTCTATTTTGGCTGTTATTTCTGTAATGACACTCTGTAAGCAGCATTAGCCTAACTGTCCCAATCTAAGTGCATGACATCTATGTGAGCCAGCAGTGCGCTGCAAGTGTTGAATTTACGACCGCAACAATGAAATACAGGCTTGGGTGCCTCAGAGGCAGAGTCAGAATGAGAGACAGGCGATGTACCAGATGGTTCTGGTGACAGCCCTTGTTCCAGTGGGGATGGTGAGGGCGGTGGGGCAGGCGCCGGTGTTCATTGGTCATGCCTGGGATCGGCTGTCCGGTCGGTTGAATCCGGTGACTGTTCTCTTCTGGCGACGGGTGGTGGCTGTTGGTCCGGAGGTGGGACGTTGTTTGATGGCTGACGAGGCGAGTAGGCGGGGCAGGAGTCGGTGTCTGGGTCCCACTTCAGGGCTGTCAGGACCGGATATAGTCCGCTACTCTGTGGTGGAGCAGACGGAGAAGAAACAGAAGAGACAGAGACAGGTACCGCCTTCGCATATGCAGGCGGCATTTCTGCTTTGTGTGTAATATTACTTAATGCATCAGTCTTTGGTAATGTTTTACTGTCTTGTTTTCTGCTACGTACATCAGCCTCTTTCTTTCACATATACAATAACCTTCTATTCAATTTTATGACCTCAAGATCTTTCACTTTCTTTTTCTTTCTCAACTTGGACTCTTCGTCTGACAATGTACCTACCAAATCCTTCAGCACCGTTAGTCAATTCAAGTCTATTTATTGAGAACATTTAAAACAACAAAGTTGAATCAAAGTAGTGTACAATGATAACTGGCAGATAATCAAATGGGGAAACTAAAACATCTATAAAAATTAATAAATCTGTTAAAACGAAATCAACCAAAAGAGTTGATGGAATTCACTTAGATCCTTTCTTTACCTGCCGAATAAATCCCAATTCAAGAACTTTGTCTTGTGTATTTTGTCCCCTCGGTCTGAGTGTGTTTTACAAAATCGTCAATTTCATTGGGATTGTTTGGAATACACTGCCTTGTCGATCACAGTGCGTGTGCCACCTTGATAAATTAATATTATTTAAAAATTCATCATTACTAAATTTGCTCATCCTTGCTACTGAGCTCCTGTCAATTTTGCATTAATATTTTTTGGCAGTATATTCATGATTTGGTATTCCTCTGTATTCTGGGTCAAAAATGGGGCAGTAACAATAATATCTTTTCAAAGTGTTTTCAATTAATTATGTTTGAGCAACCCATTTCAGTTTAGGGTTCCGCTAAAAGCATGGAGGAGATGCACAGTCTGGGCTTATTAGCCCCAGCCATTGTGTCAATTCTCCCATGTCATCAGCAGAACCATGTGGAGTTGCTTTAGACTGTTACAATATGCAATTTCATTTTTTTTATTAATTATTCACAAAAATGGGCATGTATTGAACATTCAACTGTAATAGTTTTTCTGTTGGGCTCCCAGCACATAAAGGTAAACAATTGTCCCAAATCTGATCAGCTCAGTCTGCTTCTGTTATTTGAGCACTCAAGACTCAAGTTGCCGTCACTGTCACAGTCATAGTTACCGTCTCTCTCGCTATTTGTAGGAGGAAAAGACTTTGTCAGCCTAATCAAAAATAAATTGAGAACCGGAAGGAAAATAATATGTGATCACGTTATTAGTCGACTTTTTCAATTATATGGTGGTCCATCTTTTGAATTTAGTCTCGTGTTAATACTCCAAATTGCATTTCCCCAAATTTATTTTAGAAGGTAAACTTATAAGTTGCAAACCCGCAGTTGAATCCTTAGCTGGCCAGCTTATCATTTTCATTCAAGGTTATTTTCATCTCTTATCCTCTGCAGTGAGCACTCTGTGAAAAAGTTTCAATTGAATGAGTTAGATGCATACAACAATGAACAAAAAACTCCATCAACATAGTTTTGTTGCTTTTCCTCTCGCTTGGGTCCTTTCCTGTAAAAGTTAAATAAACAGAGGAAGGTTATTAGCCACTCAGTTTCTTTGCCATGTAGACCCTTAGTTCCTGTTCACAACGGAGAAAGGATCTTTCATTAAAGCCCATGGTGCAAGTTGAATACCCCTGCGAATGAACGTGTAGATAAACATTGTAGGAACTCTATTTGCTGAAAGAAATTTATCAGATATGTGCATTAAAAGAGTTTTTGAATTAAATTGTGAGTAAAATGACTTCCGCGTCTCAAAAACGCTCCGACCGGACGTGACGTAACGACAGGTAAACATCTCTGCTGAAGTAAAGGGGTGTTAAAGCGGCGTCTGCAAAAAAAGTTGGCTGCGAGATTCGAAAAACGCGAGAATCTTGCCAAAAGTTGCGCGATAAGCCCTCAAACCCCGCGATAGCTGCAGCCATCGCAGGGTTTGGAGGGTTTATCACGAAACTTCGCAAGATTCTCGCCATTCTTTTCGAAATCTTGGCGCAGCTGGCTTACTTGCAGACGCGCTCGAACGCATCCAAAGTTCGGAATGGAATCAGACAGTGACTGCGTTTACATGCACACCATATTTCTTTATTAATCAGAATATGAGAATATTCCGATTGCGTACCTGTCATGTAAACGCGTGCAATAACCCGATTAAGGTCATTTTCCGATTCAAAATATTCCGAATAAGACCCCTGGCATATGCCTGTTTTAATCGGATTTTGGCTCATGTATACACCTTAATCGGAAAATTCCCCCAAACAGAATATTCAACTACGTCTGCGCCTGTTCAATTCGCAAGGAATTAGCCTTCTTGGAGGGAAGAGGAGACGACTGTGTGCATTCAGATAATGAAAGACATGAATATATTGGAATATATCGATGGGCGAAAGCACCGTAACAACCATAATGTGCGAAAAGTGGAGAGAGGCTGGTTTTGTGTTAACTGGCAGCCAAGTTATGCATCTCTGGAAAACTCTGAAGGCGGCATATTCCAAAGTGAAAAAAATACAGGCAGTGGCTATTTTTACGCCAATCGTAATCTTACTCCAGTCTGCTATTCTTACGAGCTTCCGTATGTTCATGCACAATGTTCTATGCTTATACCACGGCATCAACTATTATGTATCAGCTGACGTTAGCTAGCGGGACGGCTGTAACATTACTTATGTTTTCTAGCTAGTTGCTTAACTTAGCTAACGGGTTAGGTAGTTATGAGAGTGTAATTTTAGGTTCAACGTTTTCTCCCTAATATTTGGGGAACTGTCAGGTCGTCAATCTCCACAATCAATAGTCTGTAGTGATTCGTGTCGTGTAGAAGAGCTGATAGCTGCACAAAGTTTGTCCTTGCAAGAAATTTTAGTGTACAAGTTGGCTAATGAGTTAGATGGCAAGCTGGCAAAGTTAACTGGCTAATAACTAACCCTACTGAACTTGAGTAGAGGACATCCTGACTGTAACTTAAAGTAAGTAAGCAGGCTAGCCGGTCTAGTAATGTGAACCACAAGGCACGCAGCGAAAGCGGGATGTTTTCAACCCAGTTGAGAAGCATTTTTTTCCGAGGCCAAATTTCCTATTGTGCATGCGGACACGGAAGCTCGTAAGAATAGCAAATTACAGTTTGCTCACGACTGACGTAAAAATAGCTAGGCTACTGCCAAAAACAAAACAATACCAGCGGCCTTAATCCAGCCAGTTTCATTTATTTCGCGGTCATGGATGAAATTCTGGGACAGAGACCGCTGTCGATGGTAATGGCCAAGAGAATGGAGTCGATGTCGGCTTTGAAGCTCTAACTGAAGGCAACCAAAGCCATGACGATTACTTTCGACCGTTATATTTGCTAAAAACCCAATGTTGAGATTGGACCAAAGTGGTGGATATGCTAATAAACATGTAAACGGAATATTCCCATCGCTCAGCGCATGTAAACAGCTTATTCAGAATATTACCTTCACCCGAATATGGACCTTAATCGGAATATGGCGTGCATGTAAACGCAGTCAGTGAAGAGGTGAATGTTGTCAATTCATATGATGGGCCACTGCCTTATAATTATGAGCCACTGAGGCGAGAGAGGGAACAGGCAGAAGTAAGGGGAGGGGTCAATGGACAGAGGAGAGAGATAGAGCTGTGGTGTGAGAAGAATCGGTGGAGGTGTCTTGGTGAGTGACCAAGGGCTAGCTAATGGTGGCTAACGTTGTCTCCATGTTCATCGTATTGCAGTATCTTTAATAAATGTTCTTTAGCAATATTGCTGTCGACTTTATTGTTTTTCAAGCATGTAGATTGTCACCATTTAAGCCAGCAACATTGCATCTTAAAATGTTTACTTTAGATCTCATACTTTTAACGAAGGCTGTAGGCTATAGGCTAGGCTAGCTTACGTCTGTGACGGTCGGCTAGTCCATATAGAACAGCGATACTAACGCAGTTCTGCACACCGTAGTTTATCGTGAAATTTTGTTGAAACTGCTAGTGGATTTTTAATCTGCGTTCCGGTTCGGACGGGAACATGCTGTTGTTTCAAGGATATTTTATTGTCACATGCACAGAGATACTGGGTGTAAGGCATGCAGAGAAATTGCATCTAATTGACAGCCGATATTGTGCACAAATGGAGGGGGGGTATTTTTCACAGTGCATATTTACTTTTTGGAAATAAGTAGTCTGTAGATCACAGGATCACGACAGGCTCTCTCTTCTCTTACCACCACTCAGACCACAAAAACCCAGAGTGAGAACCTGGGCAGAGGCGCCAATGTTTGCCTGTCGTTACGTCATATGACGCGTTCTCCGGGAAAGGGCCGTTTTTTGGGAGCCTATCTTAGAATTGGTACACTTCTCAATTTCTGCCCGTGGGTCTTGTAAAACATATTTATTTTTTGTATTTCTTTTTAAATTGACATTTTCATACAAGATTATGTGTAAATTCAGTTATAAAATCAACTTGCAAGTTGCTCTTTAATCAGTAATTGTATTTCTTTGGTCAGGAAAGCTTTCAGTCACATTTGTTCACCTCATTTGGAATAAAACTTGGACTTCATGTTACTCCTTTTCAGGGGAGAGCTTGTTAAATTTATGAAGAAAATTTCATGTGTAATTGCATTGGTTAGACATGAGAAGAGATAATTTTAACTGGTACACATGTATTATATTAAATCATTTATCTCGGCCAGCTTCAAAATAGGAAAAAAAAAAACTCAGCATCTCTGATCAAGCATAGCTCTTTTATAAAAAAAAAAATTCAGTACATTCTATATTGTCATTACTCGATGATAATCTAATTATTGTGTTTTTAATGTGTAACCAACCGTTTTCAAGTATTCTTCCGTCATCCCCTAGCTTATACAAAATATGCTGTCTGTTGTGACCGACAGAAGTATCAAATGAGTAGCGTAACTTTTCACATAGAGAAATACATGGGTTTTCACTTTGTTTTATACTCATATAGAAGCTCAAAAACCGCAAATATAATTGACAATCAATATTGGGCCCACCATACAAATATTTTAAGAAGATGCCGTGTGTATTGCAAGGAAGTTTCCATAACCTTCTTACGCATTTACGACAAGCCACATGAAAACGATTAATATTTTTATCACTCAACTTCCACAAAGAACAACCATAAAAAATAATGCAAAATGAGCGAAATAAACAATTCATAACATTGCTGCTACAGCCTCTAAATTTAGTTAAAACACAGTTCTATAACAGAGCTCATCAACCGCTTTTTAATAACAGGCTTTGTTGAATTATTTTGCATAACAGAATGGCCTAAATGCTGGATAGAATTCTCATGCTTGATCACCTCTCCATTCAAGCATAAACTTATATATCAGCATATCCCCTTGATGTGTTTGGAAATACTATTACATGACTTTTAAGTGAGTTAAATTTAACACTGTACTCAAGAGCAAATTCCTCGCAAATTCCCAGCAAACGTTTGTTTGAAGGCACACCAATCTCACACAGTCTAATTATGTATTTACAGAAAACTGCTTAGATTTTCTAACTCTCTGGAGTTCTACAAATATTTGACAAATTCAAATGGAGTAATTACTTAAAGCTCATAGAGGATATTACTGGTGGCCTTCCTGCAGTGGGCTACTACTGTCAAATATTAGGGCATTTAAATATTTGGCCTTGTCCTGCATCAAATGGTTCATTTTTGTTTTATTCCTAATCTTATATTTTGATCTCATTTTATGTCCATTCTATGTTGTTTTGTATGTGAAGCTCTCAATACATGTAATAACTTTATTTTAAAGGACAAGGCAATGTATTTCTTTCTCTTACATTAATCATTTTCCCTGATCCTCACCTTTTAATCAAAGCAATTCACTTAGCTACAACATTAGAAACATCTTTCCACTTTGGTGCAATTACTGTTCACTTTTGCAACTTTGTCCTACTACATAGGCATGGGCAATACAAATGAATAAAATGACAACATTTCTTGAGTTGCTGAGAAAAAAGTTTTTATTATTTTCTAATGATTTTTTGCAGGTAAGTACAGAAGACACAGACGAAGAGTTTGCCATAAGTCCAACGCCTTTACAGGAAAGGGTCTCAGAGCCACAGGGTCCCAAAAATGGCTGATTTCGGCATTTATCAACAAAACCCACTGTGAAAATTGGGGGGTGAAGCCTGAGGGCATTTTCAAAAATGCAGTCTACTCAGAAATAAACCTGGCCAAATTATCCATTAGGGTACCCTAACAGAAATAATTGATGCTAAAGTCATCAACCCCTTTTCTGAAGTACAGCAGCGCCCCCTAGGCCCTTTTTAATGGAAAATGCATTGAATTTCACCCAATTATGTTCAACAAACATTAGGTTTTGCATTGATATTAAAAAATGGTATGAATGGGTTGCCTGTGAAGTTTTTTTTGGATCAATGGCCTGCAAAAATGTCAAAATTATCGGTGGGAGGGCAAACATTAACGCTACTCGCCCATTACTGTATAAAATGCAATGAAATCGCTGATGCCGGCAGTTGTTTGCCCTCCCACTGCAACGAAACGTTCCCCCTTCAATAACCCGTGGTGATTTTAAAAAAAAAACTTTACACTGTTTTTATAATGTCCATATACCCTCCTCCCATGATAGTTTCAATGAGCTACTGTGAATAATTCATAGTAAAACACAGTGACGTGCAGTCGGAGGTTAGTTTGGTGAGGCAGAAACCTCCCCTTTGCTTGATTAGCAATCAGGCGATTAACTAGTTTAGTAAGACTATTCGCAGAATGACGGGCCAGTTTAGGTTTCCGCGGCGTTATTACTCAGTATATCGAACCTGAAATGCTCACAGGACAGCAGATTTGTGCGTACTTGCTTCCAGGAAGCCGAAGCAATGTCATCAACAAATATTAAAACAGTTCGACTTATGCAGAGTTCAATGCTTAATTAATATACAATGTTATTCTCCTTTAAATACGCGCTTTTACACCCAAACAAAAAGCGGGCGCTTATTTTCAGGCTTCTTTCATAATCCGATTAACAAAATGTTGAAACGATATACAGAATTACCGAGATCCGAGAATTTTTCCTAATTGATTATTCAGATTTCCATCCTCGCAGTCTCGAATTGAAGGGTATAAGTGAATGAATCTTGTGACCGGTGTTCGCGAGGTGGCAGAGGTAGCAAAATTTGTCAGAACACTGGTAGGTTTTGAACGCCTGGCGCTGGTTTTTTACTTGGTATATTTTACTGAAACTTCACAAATAGGGTCACAGGATATTCTGTCAACTAACTATGTAGGTTTAAAGTAAAAATACACTCACCTTTCTTGATATTGTTGAGAAGAAGTCACGGCGAACTCGCGACGAACTTCAACAACTTCTGTCGAACTAATTTCACATCCCCTGGAGGTCTAGACTGGATGAACAGACTCGTAATTTCTCAAATTAGATGGCTGTAATTCAATCAGGGCCGTAGCTGGGATATCACGTCATCGCGGGCTATTTGAAATCTACCTCCAAAATGGATATTTTTGCCACGCCGTGCACTTGAAAGTTTGTAAACACGGCGCAAATTGAGGTCACGCATTCATCCAACGGGCGAATAATAGCTCTGTTCAAATCGCGTTATTGGCCGTAATACGCAGAGTTCGTGTATGAAATGCGGGTATCCTATTGAAAAGGTTGCTTTTAATCAAACCATGGTGTTCTTTTTGTATGAAAATGGTATTTACATCATTTTTTAATTAGTTTTCTGAGGCTTGTTTACTGCCCCAGTTCAGCTGTTACGCATTCCATTAGAGTTTATTCAGAGCGTTGCCCATGCCTATACTACAACTCCACAGCCATTAAAATGGCTACACTCCTGCTCTCTGTTTACCATCCAAATTAATTCCACTTACTTTAACCAACCACAGCCATTAAAATGGCTAAACTGCTTTAACCAACACCACTTACTCCAACCAACTTCACTTACTCTGGCCAACCCTCCAACAATGTTGCACAATGCAGATTTAATGCCTCCATCAGTCGTCTCGCACTTACATGACATGCTTACCAACTGCCAAATCCACTCTAATGACAATAACCAGCTGATGTTCTTATTAGCAAAATCATCATTCTTGCCTCTTTCAGAAACAATGTAAAACATTACAACTTAAATCACCATGTTCAACAGATTCCCTCATCATCAAACTTCAGACACTTCAACAACTTGCCAGCTCTCTCTAGTCAGTTTCACTTGTTCTTCTCTCTCCTAAGGAATGTTTTGAACCTCTGGCAACAGATAGTGTTTGGCTACGCACTCCTAAACTAGTATTTTCTCAGAAAATGTTGCCTGATCTTATGTTTATAACCATCTACTTGTCTAATCAATGATATCTCTTGTTTAGTTCCATTTGCCTTTTTTTGTCTTTTTTTCAGAAGTTAGACTTAAACTACCCCCTTCAGGAAAACCATATTTCTTTTACCAGAGATTTAATCTGCTCATTCTCTCTGAACCATGTTTCTCAATCATAATTTTGACAATATTACTGCTTGGCATCATTTAGCATTTTGATTGACTTGTCCCCATTTTGAAACCCTGACTCTAGTCCCCGACTAGAGACAACTTGTTCTGTGTCAATGTAGACGTCTCTACAAAGGGATTTTCGTTTCTTTAGTATAAAATCCTTAAAAACTTTAACCTTATTGTCCCCGACAATATTCAGAATACAATTGTTACGACCCGGTCTAGGGCAGGCAGCAACAGGTAGAGAAAGTAAGGGAAGGACAGGCGGGGAGAACTGTAAAAGGCACAAATAGCACGCTGCTCAGTTACTCTGGTCCCTAACTGCCTAAACAGAGCTAAACTAATCCTCCGGCTAATCTTCAAAGGGTCGCCGGGCTCGGGGCGGCTTTTAAACACTGAGCTCCCGAACTCTCAGTCCGCAAATAAAGACTGAGGGAATGAATAGTGTACCCCCTATGGAAACAAGTTTCCGCCCAGAATCACCTTCAAAAATAATAAAGGAAAAATAACAAAGCAAAATAACAAAGAAGTGCCCCGATGGAAGGACCGTGAGATCCATCTGGGAGCACGCTAACTAACCAGAGTAAACCTAACAGAGTACAAAAGGGCAAGACGAGAGGGGTAGTCAGATACAGAAACCGAGGTCCAACACCAGGAATTCACCGAGCAACCAAACCAAAACGCAAGGGCTAGAATTCAAGTCAAATGGGACAGGCCAAGGGTCAACCGCCACAATTCAAACAAGCCAAATAAAGGGCACGGCGAGAATCGTAAATCCAAAGGCAACACAGAAGGCAGTAAAATACTCACAGGTCGTGAATGCTAGGTACAAATCAGAAGAGCTAGTCTCCGCGGTTTCACACTAGACCGTGCTTTTTCAAGGGGTGAACCGGAAACGGAAGTATCAGACCTCAGGCGAACCAAAAAAAAAAACCAAAGATAGCAGATTCACAAATGTACAACAGGGGTTGTAACACCCACACCCTTAAGGGAAAACCTAGGGTCTAGGTTTTCCTTAAGTTAACAACGTGAAAGGGCATCAGCAACAATATTCTGTGCACCTTTCTTATGCATTATTACCAGATTGAAACTTTGCACTATTAGGGACCAACGCATGAGTTGATGATTAGAGTTGCACATGCGTTGAAGAAAAACAAGGGGGTTGTGGTCTGTATAGACCTGAACAGGGTTTGAGCTTGAGCCGAGGTACACCTCAAAATGCTGGAGTGCCAGAAGAAGCGCAAGAGCTTCCTTTTCAATGGTACTATATGCAATTTGGTGACGAGCAAATTTCTTTGAAAAATAAGAGACTGGATGATCAACACCAAGAGGGTCCTCCTGAAGCAAGACAGCTCCGACACCAGATCCACTAGCATCCACCTCCAGTTTGAATGGTGTGGAGAAGTTTGGGGCAGCCAGAACTGGAGCACTACACAAAAGGCTTTTTACAGCATCAAAGGCTTTCTGACAAGTTGGAGATCAAATAAAATTCTGTGTTTTCCGAAGATCTGTGAGAGGCGATACTACATCAGAGAAATTTCTGCAAAAACTACGATAATATCCAGCCGTGCCAAGAAAGCATCGCGGTTCTCGCTTTGTCTTAGGAGGTGGGAAGTTGTTAATAGCCTGAACCTTAGCATCCAATGGACGAACAGCTCCCTGTCCAACCCTCTTACCTTAATAATCAACAGTTCCATGGCTAAATTCACATTTAGCTAGATTTAGAGTAAGAGAAGCATCCTGAAAGCGTGAAAACACCCTTTTTAATGTACAAAGGTGGTCCTCCCATGTGGCTGAATATATTACAACATCATCCAGGTAGGCTTTGCAATTTTCAATATTAGCTAGAACCCGATTCATCAGCCTTTGAAAGGTTGCTGGGGCATTTCGTAATCCGAAGGCCATCACCGTGTACTTTAGGAAAGAGTCAGGAGTGGCAAAGGCGGAGATCTCAGAAGCCCGATCAGTTAACGGAACCTGCCAGTAGCCTTTTAGGAGATCCAACTTTGTTGCATAGTTTGCATTTCCAATTCGGTCGACAAAATCTTCCATTCTTGGAAGGGGAAATGAATCAGCTTTGGTAACGGCATTAACCTTTCCATAATCCGTGCAGAAACGGAAGGTTCCATCAGGTTTAGGCACCAGCAAACATGGTGAGCACCAGGGGCTTTAACTAGGAATAGCGAGGCCATTAGCAACAAGACCGAATCCTAATTTTGAGTCTGTAGGATCTCAGCAATGGAGGTCATGGAAGCCAGTCCGAGGCGTCCTCATATCGCTTAAGAGGAAGCAGTATACCTAGAGCGGGAAGCCTTTTCGTCCCGAAATGATCAGTCTCTCCAGGTCCGGTCCGATTCTGTCCAGTTGTGAGATCCCACTTCTGACACCAGATTTGTGGAGGATTTTCTCAGCTTGAGTCATAATAAGAGAGTCTTAGAAAGAAACATGATCAACCGTTTATTGAAATATAATTCTGCAGAATGAGAGAGCGAACAGGGACTCTGTGTGTACAGCAGTCAGAGGTCAGTCTCTGCTGAATAATTTTCACAAGCAATTCTTATACCCTTCTAGCCAGGCATTCTTCAAGCAATCAATCACAAAATTACACAAACATTTATTTCTTTGAAGATTTCTGCTCTAGGGATGCGCTTAGAGGAGTCACATCTTGTGCTTAGGGGCTCAGTTTCAAGGCCTGGTACAGATAGAAACAATTCTGTTATCTTGCTAAATTAGTACATTTCCCAGACATGAGTCGATAACTCCTATCCAGGTGCATGCATCCCTCCTATCAGTACTTTCCCACAGACAGGTTTCTTGGAGCATAATGCTGAGAACAAAATAAGCATTTACATTTCTAACAAGTATATATTATTTTTTTAAGCAGTAAAACTATAATGTTATAAAATCAAAGTGCACTAAACACTACAACAATGAATTTTAAAAACTATAACAGTAACAACAAAAATTCATTCAAACCTGTAATAATCCACTTATACACAATTAATATTTTTTTAATTATCCACTTCTTGTAATATCAGAGTACTTTTACTCTGTCATTTATTGGTTTCTAAGCCTTGCTCCTTTTTTTAATTGGACTATTAATTTACTACTTAGGTTTACTTAAAAAAAGACTATGAACTTGACAACAATGCCACTTTTGCTGTATTCTATTTCTCATAAAATGATGAACTATTCATAGATATCATGTGACATCAGCGGTCACAGTGCCATCTTGGGTACTGACTTACAACAGGCCGTCTATCTGTCGCCCCGTGGGCTGTGTTAGAAGTCTCACAAAAAGAGTGAATTAACATTTTTTTCTGATACGGCTCTTTTGAATGCTGCATTTTGATTAATGACTTACACTCTGATTCTACATTTTACGGTCTTTTATTTCTGTATAACAGACTGTTGCTAAGTGAAACAGGCCGTTGCTAGGGACGCTGCTCTGATCGGAGGAGACAGAGGAGATGAACTATGCAGGATATTTACCTTATGTTTCATTTTTACCTTCATTAAACAGCTTCGGACTAACTGTGATGTTAGATAAATGACTTGTAACTTGTTACAGGGAGAGTGGAGGCTCCTTCCACATTGTGGCTGGAAATCAAACCTGCGATCAGAGCCTCGGACCCGGTGTCACAGCTCTCGTCTCTGTGGCACCGCGAGTCCACGACACAAACGCATCTTGTAAACCGTAATCTCTTGTTTATGACAGATACGACTACACAAATAGACACATCTTAACATTTATATGATAATCCATCGATCCACTGATTGATTATCAAAGGCTTCATTGAAAATAAATGCACACAACCAAGGAGGGTGAGCAAAACAGCGGAGAAGTGATCAGACTTGCAGATTTGCAAAATGATGCAATTTATAAATTGATAAAAGTCGTATTTTGATCAACATTATGTCTGAAATTAATATTTTCACTCATAAGCCGTGTAATAAGCGTGATAATGTAGAGTTAGTTTGTTGTTAAGGAGAAATAAAGACTGAGACATCCCTCATCGTAGCCCATACAGTCTATGGTCATAGCTGTGCCTAGGTCCCTGGTAGGTCCTCAAGATGGCGCTCACGACAAAAACGTCACGTGACTGAAATCCATGAATATGCCAACCTCAAGTGAACTTTTCTACCACAGTATCTGATTGCTTTCTAGGAGGGCCTAGCCCTGTGAAAAAGGTGAAGAAACCAACCAAGAGGAAAACAGAGGAGGACGATGAGTCTGAGACCTCATCACAGCCAAGCAGAGGTATTTTACCAATAACCAGTTTTAGTGAGTTATTTTCCAGTCTCATACAGAAATTGATGGTTTTTTGGACGTCCTCTATTCCTACAATTACTGGTACTTGGGGGGGTGATGAAACTCAGCTAATGAAACAGCATGAAACACGAATTTGGATTCAGAAAACACAGTATGACGTATTTTCATCATTATTTATTATTTTGAATGATGAAAATCTAATTGGGGAAAACTGTTTTTTTTTTTTTTACAGACACAAAATGCAAAACAGTATTACTGACCGTCAGTGACGGCTGGTGACTGAAAAAACTGGGGAGAACATGAGGAAAACCAGCCCACGGCGTCATGTTATTTTATGCTAGTTGACTACTTATCCCTACTTTCTTACATTCATTGAAAATTAAACGGTAAAACAATGTCTTAGAAGATTTCTTAAAAACAACATCATTTTATTCAATCCTGCTGTTTTCAGATTAACTCAGGCCTAATGAAAAAGACAGAGCATTTATCATGGATGTGGGATGTAAAAAAAACAGGCCAGTGATCAACACCTGTAAACGTCACAGTGGGAATTTCACACCCTCTGATTAAAAAGGAAAAACAAAAACCATGAAAATCTGGAATTATTAATAACAAAGCAAAGTGTTCCACTCAATTTACATACATACTTATACTTTTAAAGCTTTTACCTGGGCTCTTGGGCAAGGGATTCTCCAGGCAGGGACTGTTATCACTGACTGAAATACAGTGGCGGAGAAAAAACAACAATGGCAAAAAAAAAACCGAGTACGGTCATGTCGTTGAACAGATGTTTACCCTCCAGCTGCGCGGATCCCGTAACTGAAAACTATGAATGATCTCTCTGGCTGCTTCGCTCTTATATCTCTGAACAATTTATCCAGAAATCTGCTAATATTTCCTTTGAAATCGATGGCAATATCGCTGAAAACTCCGTATTTCTTATGCTCGGAGCATGGCTTGGAGTGAAAGCTTTATAGACGTATCAACAGTAACCAAGGGGCGGGGGACTGTCATTGGACCAACCTGATGCCAATCTTGTGTTCTGGTTGCTGATTGGAAAGGGAGGATGTCCTCCTTGGCATGTCATTGTAGGTGTCTTAGCCAATCATAGATTAGCATGAAAAAAAAGAAATGCATTGAGTGAATGGAAGGAGATCCCGCCCCCGGAGGACAGAAGCCCTCCGTCCTCCTCCAGCCCCCACCTTCCTGCTCCCTGCTCTTCACACAGACTCTCCGTCTCCTCTGCCTGCAGTTGTTGCTGTTGAACTGTTTTAAGTGGATTTAGTGGATTTTCTTCCATAGAAGAGATAAAAAAAAAATAGTATAAATGATTTGGTAATGGTTTATTGCAACCAGTTACTCTTTCTTAAAATATTTTGATCTTCCTCTTTCCTCTCAAAAATAGACGACCAACCTCCTCTGCCTCTATGGACCAGCCTCCTCTGCTTACCATATAGTTCCCTTTTGTAATATTCTATAACTTATAACTGAAATCAGCGCTCACCTTTCTTTAAGGTCATACTTGCAGGCAAAAATAGATAAATAACGAAAAACAATTGCGAATTTACAATAGGAAAAATAGGATCAACATATTTTAAGATCGATGTTCTAATAATGTGATAGTAACCAGATTTGCCACGCCTGTGTTCCATTGCTTTGAATCTGCCATGGGATTAAATGTGTTTTGAATGTTTTGTTCAGCCATGAATGTGTCTGAAGGTTTAAATGATTTTGAAGGAAAGAAATAATGCTTGTAAATAAAGCCTCATTGATGACTGCTGCAATCAAAAAAGTTCTGAAAGGGGTATGAATACCTCCCTCCCCTCCCCTTAACACGAGAACCGCCAGCATTCTGAACCCCCCTAGAACGGCCTGGCGGTCTCCCAGACCGTCATATAATTACATTGTTTCGAGTCGTAAACAGTTCTGTAAGTGGAATAAATAAGAATGAGTTATTAGTAGTGTTAGTACTTCATATTATACTGTGTTACGGTTGGTATTGGGTGGGGGGTAGACTGAGCGATGTGACAGCTGTCGCACGTACGGCCCACACGCGTCTGTACAGTTGACACATCTGGACACGTGTGCTGCTGTCGAGTCGATGTCGCTGTTCACTGGATTTTTATTTTTGCTAGGTCAGTTTGTTATCAACTCCAGGTGTTTTACAGTTGTTCTACCTGGCAATGACGTAGTGTGGAATCATTTTTATATTGATTCATTTCATTATTATTTGGTTCATTTAATTATTATTAATTGTTTATCCTTGCTTGCTCTGGCTCAGTTTTTCTTAGGCTATGGTAGTGTACTCTTGCCTGTTTCTGATTAGCCAAGGCCTTCATAGCTGTAGCTTCCACAAATTTGAACAATGCGTCATTGCTAATAGTTTATCTGGAGCCATGCAGTCCTGACAGGGCCAAGATGTTCTCTTTCTCTCCCAAGTTTGTGTTCTCAGGAAAAAGAGAACAAGAAGAGCCTGGGATGCCGAACGATAAGATGTATGCATACTTCGGGGCCGGCTTTTCGTGGGCTGTGTCCGTCTGCAACATTCCTGTTGATACCATGATGCGTAAATCAGCCTGGGGGGGGAGGAGGATGTCAAGATGGACTCCTACTTAAACCGCAGCAAAAGAGACTGTCCTTATCCTTGTATTACGGGACTTGTTGTGTGCAAGGATCCTTCTCTGCAGATGAAGTAAACTGACTTTGGCTTGGATATTAACTCCTTTGTCTCTGAGTTCTTTTTGAAGGTAACACCGGGAATATAAAATCAAAATTCCTACAACAACACTATCCCTGATTTCACGTTATAGAACCTGCCTGGCGTCTGCATTCACTGCATGAAAGATGTAATCATTCCAAAACAATCAATCGGTTATCAACTTTCTCTCATCATAAACGTTTCCCCCCATCAGAAAATAAATACTAAGATACTGGTGTTGGCTGTTGTGGAGGAATTTTTGTTGTTACTGTTATAGTTTTAAAATTCATTGTTGTAGTGTTTAGTTCACTTTGATTTTATTACATTATAGTTTTACTGCTTAAAAATAATAATAATATATACTTGTTAGAAATGTCAATGCTTATTTTGTTCTCCGCTTCAGGCTCTGAGAAAACTGTCTGTGGGAAAGTAGTGATAGGAGGGGTACGTGCACCTGGATAGGAGTTATGGACTCATGTCTGGGAAATGTCCCAACTAAGCAAGATAACAGAATTGTTTCTATCTGTACCAGGCCTTGAAACTGAGCCCCTAAGCACAAAATGTGACTCCTCCAAGCGCATCCCTAGAGCAGAAATCTTCAAAGAATAAAATGTTTGTAATTTTGTGACTGATTGCTTGAAGGATGCCTGGCCAGAACGCTATAATAATTGCTTTTGAAAATTATCCAGCAGAGACCAACCTCTGACTGCTGTGGACACAGAGTCCCTGTTTGCTCTCTCATTCTGCAGAATTATATTGCAATAAACTGTTGATCATGTTTCTTTTAACCTGCTCTAAGACTCTCTTATTACGACTCAAACTGAAAAAAAATCCTCCACAAATCTGGTGTCAGAAGTGGGATCTCACAACTGACGGAATCGGACCGGACCTGGCGAGACTGATCATTTCGGGACGAAAAGGCTTCCCGGTCTTTGTATACCGCTTCCTCTTAAGCGATGTGAGGACGCCTCGGACCGGCTTCCGTGACCTCCATTGCTGAGATCCATCGAACTCAAAATTAGGATTCGGTCCATCAATATTTGGTGAGTCGTAAACTTATACATTTATAAGTAAATGAACCGTGTCATTTTGATTGATGTAGTCTGCCATTAAATGTGAAAACAGAATTGCAACTGGTCCTTGCATTAGGCCGGACTTTGGCAGTTTGAAAGGGTTGTCGGGGTAACGGATAACATTGATCATTGTATTTCTGAGTATTGTCGGGGACAATGAAGGTTGAAGTTTTTAAGGATTTTGTACTAAAACGAAAATCTCTTTGTAGAGACGTCTACATTGACACAGAACGCGTTCTCTCTAGTCGGGGACTAGAGTCAAGGTTAAAATGGGGACAAGTCAATCAAAATGCGAAACGATGCCAAGCAGTAATATTGTCAAAATTATGACTGAGAAACATGGTTCAGAGAGTATGAGCAGATTAAATCTCTGGTAAAAAGAAATATGGTTTTCCTGAAGGGGGTAGTTTAAGTCTAACTTCTGAAAAGAAGAAAAAAAAAAAGACAAAAAAAAAGTGAAATAGAATTGTCCGTGACACACAGTGTGTATACCGCGCGTGGACGGAGGGAGAGATGTGTGTACCAATGGAAGGATGTCCTCATCCATAACAGGGATACCAGGCGTTCCGTCTGTGGTTTGAACTATTTGTAACAACTTACCGATTGAAAGCTATTGAAACAGACCGTTGTCTGCGTATGTTATCTAAGCAGGTCATAAGAAAATTAGAGCCTTGTATCTTTTCCAATGTGAATGAATGTGAGAGAGGAAAGTGCACTGAGGTGTGTGTGAGTGTGTTTGTGTGTATATATATATATATGTATTCTGAGCTCAGATTGTGTGTGTGGAAATCAATGTGAGTAAACCTAACTCTGTAAACAACTGCATGACTGGCATATTTGTTAGTGCTGTCTTTGTTAGATTGAATACAGTTGTCATTCTATTCCACGAAGTGTTCATATAGACGTCTACAATAAAATTAGCATTTATTCAAGATTAATTTAAGGTGCCTGGTGATTAGCCTCTATTTACAGTATTTTATGGAATTCTTAGAGTAATTGCAGGATTGGTAAAAAGTGAAGTTGGCCGGAGTAAGTGAAATTAGTTGGTCCGAGTAAGCGAGGTTAGTCAGAGTAAGTGAAGTTGGTTGGCGTAAGTGGTGTTGGTTAAAGCAGGAGTTGAGCCATTTTAATGGCTGTGGTTGGTAAAAGTAAGTGGAATTAATTTGGATGGTAAACAGAGAGCAGGAGTTTAGCCATTTTAATGGCTGTGGAGTTGTAGAAGGACAAAGTTGCAAAAGTGAACAGCAATTGCACCAAAGTGGAAAAGTGTTTCTAATGTTGTGGCTAATTGAATTGCTTGATTAAAGGGTGAGGATCAGGGAAAATGATTAATGTAAGAGAAAGAAATTCATTGCATTGTCCTTTAAAATAAAGTGATTACATGTATTGAGAGCTTTACATACAAAACAACATTGAATGGGCATAAGTGAGATCAAAATATAAGATTGGGAATAAAAGAAAAATGAACCATTTGATGCAGAACAAGGCCAAATATTTAAATGCCCTAATAATTGACAGTAGTAGCCCACTGCAGAGAAAGCCACCAGTGGAGCTTTAAGTAATTCTTCCATTTAGTTTGTCAGATATTTGTAGAACTCCAAAGAGCGAGAAAATCTAAGCAGTTTTCTGTAAATAATTAGACTGTGTGAGATTGGTGTGCCTTCAAACAATGCCGCGAAAAGCGCTTGCTGGGAATTTAGAGAATTTGGTCTTGAGCACAGTGTTAAATTTAACTCACTTAAAAGTCATGTAAAAAGTATTTCCAAACACATCAAGGGAGATGCTGATATATGCGTTTATGCTTGAATGGTCATTCTGTTATGCAAAATAATTCAACAAAGGTGGGAGGGTAGGGAATTGGGCCCCCCGAACCTTGCCGTCAACAGGCGGCGGCGGGACTGCAAAGTTCCGAGGGCACGTTAAAGATGTTGTATAGTGCTGGGGAGAGGACTGAAGGCCCCCCATGTCTAATGAAGTATGAATTGACATACTGCCATCGGCGTGTTTGTCGCATGTAAGTGTGGGCAACACGTGTGCGTGGTGACAGCCCACACCTAGCAGAGGGGGCGTTGGAGCGACCTCTGTGAACAGGCGAGGCTGGTGAAAACGGTCAAAGTTTCTATACCCATAGCGAAGTGGGGTAGGGGTCAGACCGTCGGTTCCCACCTGGGTGGCTGGTAACCACTACGGGATCTGGGGATCGCTTCTCGACTGGGTCACCGGTCGGTCGGGTCGCAGATGGCAGTAAGACCACGAGGTGGCCGCCGCGCTCGGCTCAATGTACAGTCAGGCCACCATAAGCCAAAAGCGAATGCGTTAGTAGGCGAGTGGTGCTTCTGTGATCGCTGGGCTTTGAAAAGAAGACACCGGGAAGCAGAAGGCAGAGTTCTCAACCTGGGGAGCCGGGAGAAGATCTCTGTGGAAAGGGATCTAGCCTGGAACTGCGCCCTGGGAGAGGGAGGTTCGAAGGATCTAAGCGTATTAAAAAGCGGTTGATGAGCTTTAGAACTAACTGTGTTTTAACTAAATTTAGAGGCTGTTGCAGCAATGTTATGAATTGTTTATTTCGCTCATTTTTGCATTCGTTTTTATGGTTGTCCTTTGTGGAACTTGAGTGATAAAAATATTGATCGTTTTCATGTGGCTTGGCGTAAATGCAATACACACAGCATCTTCTTCAAATATTTGTATGGTGGGCCAAATATTGATTGTCAATTATATTTGCGGTTCTTGAGCTTCTATATGAGTATAAAACAAAAGTGGTCTAAGCAATGTGATTACACATGAAATTTTCTTCATACATTTAACAAGCTCTCCCTGGCAAAGGAGTAACATGAAGTCCAAATTTTATTCCAAATGAGGTGAACAAATGTGACTGAAAGCTTTCCTGACCGAAGAAATGCAATTAATGATTAATGAAAGATCTTTTCTCTGTTTTGGACAGGAACTAAGTGTCTTCATGGCAAAGAAACTGAGTGGCTAATAACCTTCCTCTGTTTATTTAACTTTTACAGGAAAGGACCCAAGCGAGTGGAAAAGCAACAAAATTATGTTGATGGAGTTTTTTTTTGTTTTTTTTGTTCATTGTTGTATGCATCTAACTCATTCAATTGAAACTTTTCCACAGAGTACTCACGGCAGAATATAAGGAATGAAAAAACCTTGAAAGTGATTTGCTGGCCAGCTAAGATTCAGCTGCGGAGTTCTAAAATAAATTTGGGAAAATCCAATTCGGAGTTTTAACACGAGACTAAATTCAAAAGGTGGACCACCATATAATTGAAAAAGTCGACTAATAACATGATCACATTCTTTATTCATTTTTGATTAGGCTGACAAAATCTTTTACTCTGACTAGCAGTGAGAAGGACAGGGACTTTCAAATAAAAGGTGCTGACTGACTGACTGAGCTGACCAAATTTGGGATGATTGTTTACCTTTATGTGCTGGAAGCCCAACAGAAAAATTATTACAGTTGAATGTTCAATCATTACCCATTTTTTTGTGAATAAAAAAAAAAAAAATTGCATATTGTAACACGGTCTAAAAGCAACTCCACCCAGTTCTGCTGAGGATATGGGGAATTGACACTATGGCTGGGGCTAATAAGCCCTGACTGTGCATCTCCTCCATGCTTTTAGCAGAACCCTTGACAGAGGCGGATTGCTCAAACATAATTAATTGAAAAAAAAAACACTTTGAAAAGATATTATTATTACTGGCCCATTTTTGACCCAGAATACAGAGGAATACCAAATCATGAATATACTGCCAAGAAAAATGTTAATGCAAAATTGACAGGAGCTCAGCAGCAAGGATGGGCAAATTTAGTAATTATGAATTTTTAAATAAAATTAATTTATCAAGGTGGCACACACACTGTGATCGACAAGGCAGTGTATTGCAAACAATTCCAATGAAATTGATGATTTTGTAAAACACATTCAGACCAAGTGAAAATACACAAGACAAAGGTCTTGAATTGGGATTTATTCGGCAGGTAAAGAAAGAATCTAAGTGAATTCCGTCAACTCTTTTGCTTGATTTCTTTTTACAGATTTATTGATTTTTATAGATGTTTTAGTTTCCCCATTTTATTATCTGCCAGTTATCATTGTACACTACTTTGATTCAGCTTTTGTTGTTTTAAATGTTCTCTATAAATAGACTTGACTTGACAAACGGGGCTGAAGGATTTGGAAGGTAAATTGTCGAATGAAGAATCCAAGTTGAGAAAGAAAAAGAAAGTGAAAGATCTTGAGGTCATAAAATTCAATAGAAGGTTATTGTGTATATGAAAGAAAGAGGCTGATGTAGGTAGCAGAAAACATTACCAAACACTGACACATTAAGTAATATTACACACAAAGCAGAAATGCCGCCTGCATATGCGAAGGCGGTGCCTGTCTCTGTCTCTTCTGTTTCTTCTCCGTCTGCTCCACCACAGAGTAGCGGACTATATCCAGTCCTGACAGCCCTGAAGTGGGACCCAGACACCGACTCCTGCCCCGCCAACTCGCCTCGTCAGCCAGCGAACAACGTCCCACCTCCGGACCAACAGCCACCACCCCCCGCCAGAAGAGAACAGTCACTGGATTCAACCGACCGGACAGCCTATGCCAGGCACGACCAACGAACACCGGCGCCTGCCCCACCGCCCTCACCATCCCCACCGGAACAAGGGCTGTCACCAGAACCGTCTGGTACATCGCCTGTCTCTCATTCTGACTCTGCCTCTGAGGCAGCCAAGCCTGTGTTTCATTGTTGCGGTCGTAAATTCAACACTTGCAGCGCACTGCTGGCTCACATAGAGGTAATGCACTTAGATAGGGACAATGAGGCTAATGCTGCTTACTGAGGTGTCATTGCAGAAATAACAGCCAAAATAGAGACCAGTTTTCCGCGTCGCGTGGACATGGACAAGATCCATGCCTGCAAGCAGAAACTGGACGAGGGCGCGGAGGACTTCCTGACCCGCCTGACCAAGACGTTCAACACCTACGGAGGCATTCCGCACCCAGGGGACCTTGGGACCACCGTGGGGGCCTGGGAAAGTCACATGGTAACTGCCTTTTTGTGAGGAGTACAACCTGCTATTGTCTCTGCAGTCCGCCAGTCCTGCATCCTGCCGAAGAAGCGCTGATAGATGAGGTCAAGCGACCGCCATCCATGCCCGGCGCATGCTGCGCGACGCCAAGACCAAGCGAGCAGAGGCAACGGAAAGCGACCTCCATGAGGCGGCGCTGACACTTCTGCATACTGTGGCCAGCAGAGAAGGAGGGCGCGGCAGAGGAAAGAGGCGTGGCCAGGTCACGAGGAGCATGGCAAGGGAGGCCATGGGACAGAACAAACAACACGTGTTAGAACTGCAGCAGAACCGGGCACTGGTCCCATGACTGCCCCCGTCCACCCTGCCCAAAGAGGGGGAGGACCAGGCAGCTCTGCCTACCTGCGACCCAATGACTACGAGGCACCTGAGGACCACCAGGAGGCAGACTGATGGGCGGAGCATGGGTCTGTGGTTACACTGATGGACTCAATGGAACCGTTTTCTACTGACACAGGTTGTATGTCTTCCTTATCTTTAGTTCCAATTGACACATGTATCAGCAATGAAGAACTGCTTTGCCAGGACACACAGACACCCGTAGCACATATAGCTTACACCACACAACTGTTTATGGGCTTACCCCAACTTCAGCTCTTGATTAATGGAACAAACATTACCTTCCTAGTAGACTCAGGTGCAATTCATTCACGCCGCACCAGCAGTACCTTACCTACAAAGCCTGCATTGAATGCTAAATGGTTAATGTCTGCTAGTATGTCAGGGCATTGTGCAAAAGAATTTTTCACTGTACTATTGTTGTGCAAAAATGACCAAGGCAGGGAGTTCACTCACTATTTGTGCTCTCCCTGCATGTCAGTTGAAAATTTTGGGACGAGACTTAATGTGTAAATTAGGCATGGCTCTGGTATCCACACCTGAAAATGTAGAAGTTCGCCAGCTAAATTCAGAACCTCAATCTTTCTCTATGTACAAAGACAACTGCAGTCTTTTCCAAGTGTCTGAGTCGCACATACAGAATCGGTTGCCACCTGCAGAACCAGTGCTGGAGAAGGCTGAAGCTGCCCCAAGTGTCCTCACAGGTCAGCAGCCCTACCGAAACCAGCCCAGGAGACACTCCACCGGCTCCAACATGGTGACTGGGTGCTGATCAGGAAGGTGAAGAGAAAGAACTGGCGAGACAAGCCTTCGTGGGCACATGCAACACATTGTAAAAGGATCATTCCCCTGCCAACCAGAGCAAGCCACTGCCCAGACATCCCGGAAACAAGGACCAAGTAGTGGCAAGCGAGATCTTGCACTACCATCCAAGTAGTGGCAAAGCGAGATCTTGCATTACCATCCAAGTGGCGGCAAACGAGATTTGTGCCACCAGCTCATGTAGCGGCAAGCGAGCTCTTGTGCTACCAACCAGATGTGACAGCAGACGAGGTTCTGTGTCACCAACGAACTAAAAAATGACTGTCATGTGACTTCGACACAAAGGAAGAGGGTCTCCTCTGGAAAGAGGAACAGTGAGATACTTTTTGTGTGAAATGAAGCTTGATGTGGCAGCACTTGTTATCATTGTGCCTGAGAAACTAGCGATGTTAAATACACCATGTTACACAGACACAGCCACAAACACCACACACACATCAAAATGGCAACCAAAAAAATATCACACATACTAGACATCGCAGAGCAATGGGAAAATTGTTAAAATTTTCTGTAAACAAATGTTGTGAAGTCATTATATTGAACAAAATTGTCCTTGTATGGAAGGTAAATATGTATTTTGGTTGATTAAGTTTAATCAAAAGGGGAGTGTGAAGAATTTTGTTGTTACTGTTATAGTTTTAAAATTCATTGTTGTAGTGTTTAGTTCACTTTGATTTTATTACATTATAGTTTTACTGCTTAAAAATAATAATAATAATATATACTTGTTAGAAATGTCAATGCTTATTTTGTTCTCCGCTTCAGGCTCTGAGAAAACTGTCTGTGGGAAAGTAGTGATAGGAGGGGTACACGCACCTGGATAGGAGTTATGGACTCATGTCTGGGAAATGTCCCAACTAAGCAAGATAACAGAATTGTTTCGATCTGTACCAGGCCTTGAAACTGAGCCCCTAAGCACAAAATGTGACTCCTCCAAGTGCATCCCTAGAGCAGAACTCTTCAAAGAATAAAATGTTTGTAATTTTGTGACTGATTGCTTGAAGGATGCCTGGCCAGAAGGGTATAATAATTGCTTGTGAAAATTATCCAGCAGAGACCAACCTCTGACTGCTGTGGACACAGTCCCTGTTTGCTCTCTCATTCTGCAGAATTATATTGCAATAAACTGTTGATTATGTTTCTTTTAACCTGCTCTAAGACTCTTATTACGACTCAAACTGAAAAAATCCTCCACAGAAATACTCCAGGTGATCAAAGAAGGTACGGTGTGGCAGCTTTCCCAGCACTGCCTACACCCTGTTTGTGTGAGGTTATAGAGGGGATACTGTATCTGTGTGAGATTCTAAGGTTTTGAAACAAGCCGTACGCGCTGAAAAGCTGGACTGGCAGTGTGGCCTGCAGAAAACGCAGCTGCCTGTACTGTCCACTGGTCTTTACTGTTTGTTAGCATTTGTTTTCAGTTCCCATGTATTCTTTTGCAGTTCATCATTTAATTTTTTACTGTAAAATAAAAACCCGTCACATGGCAGAATACTGCACCCTCCAGTATGAAATTTAAGCATCAACACTGTGACACCCCCTCTTCCCCCAAGAGTCACTCGACAGAACCGCGCAACTCCTCAATAGGAGCAATTTTGTTTTCGTTGCGTGAAATCGAGCCGTTTTGCGCAGTTGAAAATGTTTTTTTTTGTTTTTTGTTTTGTCCTTTTCTCAGAAGGAAAACCTATTAATTTTGGGGGAAACGATAAACCAGCTAACAAGCATAAGAGGGGAAAATGTTCGCACACGAGAGCAGAGAAAATGAGGGAAAAAAAGAATTCACTTTGAGATGGAGCCCGAAAACGGGATGGAAACAAAATGGCTCCGTGACCAGATTTTCTGGAACCTTCATGTCACAAATCTCTCTAGGAACTCTACTCTGCTGGGAACTCGTGCACTCTTTCTGTGACAGGAAGGGAAGAGGGGGTTCGGCCGTCCGACAGGAGAATCTTCATCTCGCACTCGGGGTGCCGCCGGGTTCTGAACCTCCAGGAGGGGCGGGAGTACCTTATCATGGGGCCCCCCGAGGACGTCTGGCATCAGGACAGCGCCACCAACAGGTGAAGTGAGGAACTGAGCCAGGGTCTCGGATTGAGACTTAAAGAGAACTCCGCTGTGAAATTGACTTGGGGTGTATTGAAACATGATAACGAGTACTAACTTTTGTCGAATACCCCACCTCCATACGCACCCAACATTTCATAATACATGGCTTTTTAGCCGAAGCTCCAAACAGGATTACAATGGTAGTGATTGGGGACAGTTATCAAGCCATGCAAAGTAATCGCTATTTTTTTCATCATCAACAAGGCTCAAAGTAGCTCCGCACTTCATTGGTAGAATTCCGAGGGCCCTGACATTTAAAACGAGGCACTGAGAACTTTGAAAATGCACAGGTAGTTTATTAAAAAAGACTGTTTATGCAGACAGTACCTTGAGGTAGTTTCAGGTCAACCATGTCACGTTTCGCAGGGGAACCATTGTAAGCCTGTTTGGAGCTTCGGCTAAAAAGCCCTGTATTTCGAAATGTTGGGTGCGTACTGAGGTGGGGTATTCGACAAAAGTTAGTACTCGTTATCATGTTTCAATACACCCCAAGTCAATTGCACACCGGAGTTCTCCTTTAAGCCGCTTTCACACCAGACGCGGAACAAATTTTTCGCACGAAAGTCGGTCGCAACATGCAAATGCACAATGAACGTGCAGGTATTCAAGGTTTTGCATTGACTTTGAATGTTCGCGTCCGGTGTGAAAGCGGCTTTACACATGTGTATGTGTGTTCCAGAGTCAGACGAACACGACTCGGACTGGCCACTAATGTTTTAGTCCCAGAGTTTAGCTTGTACCTGGGAAGAAAAGCAGCCCTGGTGGTGGTTCTCCCAAAATCTCCAATACCACTAGCTATCGCTACTAATTTAACTTGTCCTGGGCTGGTCATTCGGGCAGGGTGGCATGATGGTATGGTGGGTGTGGTAAGAGTTGTCCTCCACAGTCCAAAGATGTACATGCCTGATAGACCGTAGGAGTGGGTAAGTGAATGGGGTGTCAGGGCTGCGATGGATTGATGAAGTGTCTGCGGTTTATTCCTTCCTGTCCCCTAATGGATTCTCTTGATTGGCTGCAGCCCCTAAGCGATCTTTAACCATGGAAGGTTAGAAGAAAATGGAAGGAGCTCTTCTGGAAATCTCTTATGTGCTACTAATTTATTGCTGCTTCACTTTCCCTGCGGTGGTTAAGGACATGCTGATTTCTTTTTCTGCCATCGGGTGCTTGAAGTAATTGGTACGGCCAGCCACCATAACCATCGCTGTACAATCACATTTCCATAGCAGTTTTAAAACATGTCGCTGTGCATAGAATTTCCATTGTTGTAGTCTCATATTGCACAAATATGTTGAACAAATAGCTACACACAATTAGGGCTACTTCATTACCCAGTCTAAATGCCAAGTACCTTAAATATCCAAAGTGTTAGCTTTATTTTATCAATAGAAAATGACACACCTAGTTGCGCTCTTCTCCGCACTCATGTCAGGTTATGTTATGTTATGTTACATTACGTTACGTTATGTTATGGTCACACAACTGCAAAAAATTTTTAAAAAGGCAGTGTTTGGAGTGTGGAGATCACAGATTCAGCTAGTGATACACATCTGAACATATAGTAACCCAATCAATGCCTCTGAAATCGTTTTGCGGCATTATTCACACGAAAGTATTGGGGCTTAATCATTGGCCAAGTGCATAATCCTCTTGAAAGGGCTGAGACCCCAATTACTAAACCTAAAAAATGAATCGCAAATTTAAAAACACATATATCTGAGAAATATTATCAATTAGAAGGTACTTGTAGAGCGCATACGTCTGCCACACTATATGCCACTATTATTCTGGATCCTCAATATTATCCAGATCACCAGCAACTGTGATAAATTATACACTAGTGTAGATTCTATTCAGTGCTGAAATTTTATGAGAATCTCTTCCGTACATAAAGAACAATCATTCTATTAAGGTTTATGTTAATTTCTTCCAGATCTAGAATTCAGAATATGTTCTGGATCACTCTGTGCTGAATCAATCCATCCTTGAATAACGCTGACCGGGTTTCTACAAAATTTCACGCCAACTGCTCATAACTTCTTGAGTTATCACTTGTTGACAAACAGACAAACACAGGTCAAAACATGACTTCCTTGGCAGAGGCAATAACTCATGTCCCTTGCGGCGGAAAAGATGTCACTGTATTTCAGGAAGGTAAGTTATTGGCCTGCACTGGTGCAACGAATACAATGAATGGGGGAAAAGAGCATGAGGAATTATTTGATCACAAATTAGCCACCATAAACATCCATTGATTTCAGTCGTGTCGCCTGAGGGTTGGTCATGGATTTGGATGGGAGCGGGGTGCACACATATTTTACTGTGGAGCCAATTTCACAGAATACAATGTTTTTTGTGGCATCATGCACTACCTTGGGGAATTTAATTTCCAGCCAGGTTTACATGTTTATCTTTAGATTTTGTGTTCCTCTGGTTCACTGCTACTTCAGGTGTCCATATCTTCAGCATTAATACTTGTCATCACTGGTGGGACTTTCAGAATTGCTGTCGGTCCGATTGTTTGGTCGTTGATTTTCATGACAAATCAGTCAGTTTTCACAGCGTGGTTTGTTGGCTTGTAGTGCTTTATTGCTTGCTAAAAAGAGTCGCTTAGAGCTCATCATTTTGCATTTAAGCTGATCAGGCTTCGTCTGGTCAGTGCGCTGTGTATGTGAACGTAATCAATCATATTAACCCCATTGCACAAATATAGACGCCGGCGCCTGTAACTGCTAAACGATTCTGTGATTGAATTTCCAAATGTCTTTCTTCACAGGAATAATTTTCTCCAGTCTTTGTGACACAAATTCTGAGCTAAAAACCTGTGAATAGGCTCAAGCACAACAGGCATAAACTGGCATTATTTGTATTATGCATAAAGCAAAGGCTTCACTTTGATTGATTGGCTTTGCCCACCGGTGCTTAAAATTTCACCGGGTGCTCGAGCTCCTGAGCACCCATGTGATCGGTGCCTGTGGTGAGATTGATTGGCTTTCCCTGTCATTACCGAGCACCTGAACACCCATGTGATCGGTGCGCCTGTGGTGAGATTGATTGGCTTTTCCTCATGCTGCTCGAAGTGCCTGAAATGACTTATATGTGATCGTGCCTGTGGTGAAGCACATTCCATTTGTTAACTCACTGCCCCTTGCTGGCACATATACAGAAAGAACACGGATTAAAACCGTGATACGAGAAGTCCATTCAATGTAAATTTCAACTCTTCATTCATTACTCACAAAGTTCTGGTCAGCAAAATTCTTCGCCTAACTGATCATGTGAATATTTTTTTTTATTTGGCATCTCCAATCCCACTCGAATCTGGAATGTCCAATTGGGGAACTATGTACAAGGCTTTCGCATATGCAACCCCCTGTTGCCAACTCAGGAGAGCGAAGACAGTTCACGGCTTTCCTCCGAAGCACGCGCCTGTCAGCCACCGCTTCTTAAACACTCATTGGTCGAATCTTTGCGTGTTCAGAACGAGGGTGGAGGATACCCAGACAAGAATCATTTCCTCTGACGAGCGCCCGTCTGGCCAACAGGAACGAACAGAGCAACTATAGTACCCCTTCCCGCAGACCTTTCCCATTCTAGAACTCTTAGAAGCGAATGGCCAATTGCGCCATTACTTCTGAAAAAGCTGCCGACCACTGCCGGATGGCACGACTGGCTCGCAAAAACCCAATTCGGGTGAGGATTCATTATATACTTTTAATTGCCCCAGATAGGCATATAGAGCGTGAAGCGGGAAGCGCAGCTTAGTGCTGAACTCCTCCTTCTCCGCGAAGCGCCAGTAGCACGCTAGGAAAATTCGTCAGCTGCTCCATCACCTCCGGGCGATGTAGTCATTAGAAGATTAGATGCAGTGACCTCCTCAGATTCAGCTTAACGCTGCCTCCTGAGCAGCAGAATTTTTTTTTTCTTCTGTGCAAGATGCACTCATGCCATTATCATGCGAGATCTGGAGCCATCCGGTGGTTTGGGCTGTTCAAGACGATGTGCCCTATCGATTACAACGGGCCTAGTTAAGTTGTCTTCCCCCTCCCGCATGGAAATCAACCTGGAGATTTTAATTCGACAGTCTCTTTTCCTCACCTTCCAGAACCCCGACAATCTTTATGTTGTTGCGCTTGGATCTCCCATCGAGATTCAACAACTTAGCCCGCAGTCTATTTTCTTTCCGCAGCTCAGAAACATAAGTTTCAACTCACATGAATCTGCTGCTCGTGGTCCGCCACTTGATTTTCGGTGGTGGATACCTTCTCAATGACCATCTGCTGAGCAGAGATAAGATTTTGGAAAGTCAGCTCGAACTTGTCGAACCATTCGTTAAAAGACTACAAGAGCTTGTTTGACATTTTTTGCCACATGAGTGAAGTTTGTCTTTCCTCTTCAACTGAGGACTTGTCTAAAAGGCAATAATAGCACTTGCTGGTGGATGAGCAGCTCCTTCCACCTCGCAGTTTACTTAAGCATCGACATGACACCTTTAGTAGCATGAACGTAAAGCAAATAGCAAAGGTTTAATCGTAAAAATGAAAGAGTTTGATAATCGAAAAGGCAGTTTTTAAACAATAAAACCGTGTGCCATGAGGCGCTCCAAAAAAATCACGCCTACACTTCAATCATCTCACTAGCGCCCCCCTATGCATTATTTCAGAACAATCCGTCCTTTCAAAAATTTCCCTCCCATAAGGCTCCACTGTAACAAAGACGGCAAAAAATTTTCAAAAATTCAATCTCAAAATATTTTCTTAAAAGCCTTGAACAAACTTTAGTCCCATCCTGATATGGAACCTCGATAAAAAAATTTCAGAACAATCTGTCCAGCAGTTTTGGAAGAAGAAGATCAAAGCGCAGGTTGCAGATGACGGACTTCGCTGTACACAAACCCATGACAACAGCGTATATCGAGGGCTGACTGCAATAAACAGTTATGTCCAGATATTATATCTTGGATATAACTGTTTATTGCAGTCAGCCCTCGATTGGCCTGCAGCCATGTAAGCTAAAAAAAAAAAACAAAAAACCTGCGACTTCCAAATTCAGCCCCGCCCACTTTTTTCCCGAATCTGAATTATTTTGCCCAAATACAAATACAGATACAAATAGTGGTGCCTCCGCGACGATTTTAGATAAAAGTATTCCGTGGGGAATGAGTTAAGCAAAACTAGATCCCATGCTGGAAAAATGAGATTACATATTCAAATTAGAAAAAAATGGTCACTTTACCTTGAATTGATAGGTTATGCATATTCATAAAATGTTGCATGTTTAATTTGCATAATATGTAATAATGGTGATAGCAGGGGCATTTGGTTGGATCAAACAATTTATGTTTTTCATCAATGCCTACGGTTACAGTTACGTTAATTGTTTTCTCTTTGTATATTACACTCATATCAGAACTAAAATATTTGCCTGTCCCCCACTTCACGTTCTGTCTTTGTTTCGTGAACTCATTTTCTCAACCTTACATAGAACGAATATGCAATTTATCAGACAATCACAAGCATACATCTCATGCGCTTACATTATGAGGCTCAGGGGAAGGGCTTCGGCAGCAGATGCAGGGTAAGTTATTAAGGCATGGTAGCTGCTTAATCTTGGAGATGCAGAGTAGGGGTTCAATGCTGCAACTGAGGTCCATGATTGCGAAGGCAATAAATTGAATGACGCAGAGGTCTTTGACCTCATTGAGATATGTGAAGGGTGAGATAGCAGCTATAGGCAGGTAATGAAACACTATGATGGCCAGAGTGCTTTGCACTGTTCTTTGGGCTTTCTTTTTCATGGGGGCTAATCTTCTCCTTTGCCCAAGACGGACTTCTCAGATTCCTCATGATAGAAATTTCAGAGAAAACCATGATTATGCTGATGGTCAGATCAATCCATGAAGAACATGGCCTGTGGAAATATCCCATCCATCCTCATGAATATAGGTTATCGCGACGGCCAAACCAGCATGGAAATGGCCACTCTGATCTTGTTATCCTTGATGCGGGTGAACACAATGGGGTGGACCACGGCCACGTAGCGGTCCAGGCAAATGCAGACAAGGAAGAGAGGGGAGGTGTCTTTTATCCCATACAACATCTCCAGAAAATATAAATTGACTTTCTGATTCAAAAATTCGATGGCAAAGTAGTTCAGGGGGATAATCAGGGAGTAGGAAGTGTATCAAAATGGCCAGGCTTACAAAGAAGACATCGGAGGTGAAGAGTCGACTTTCTGGCCACCAGCCAGGGGTATTTAAAGTGATATTGGCAGGGTAGCCAATAAAAACGTTGATAACAAAGACAATATATTCAATCACAAACACATAATCTGGTAATCCACAGTCTACATACCCTCTCGCGAAACTGGATCCTGAAGAGGAGTGGTTGAGCTGTAGGATGGAGTTGATGGCAGAGCTGTTCATTTTGGCTTTTATTCACCAAGCAGGTCTGAGGGTTGATGTCTTGAGAAAAAAAGAGTGAATATAAGTTAAATGGTCAAGCCTAACTGAACAGGAGCAATGGCCTCACCACTTACACTGACTGCAAGGCTAAACAATGTTCTTATATTTATGCTTATTCCTGCATTATTTTACATCATTCTTTTCTCCAAAGTATTTCTCATCATAACACATTTACTGCAAAAAATACTGATAACAACACTCTTATGCTGGCAAATTGGCACAAAATCATGCTCACTCTATTGATAAATAAATTAATCATGTGAAGGGAGCCTTGCAGAATTTTGTAGTATTGCGGCAGTGAGGGATAATTTTTTTCTGGGAAGATGGCCTCCAAGTGCTGAAAACTTACCTCTCCTCTGAGCAACCACTTTACTCTAGAAACTGCACAGCTGCTTCCCTGAGATTGGAGACAGTGTTCCCAGGAAGACTAGGGTCTGCTCCTTTTTGGGTTTATTGCATACAGTCTGCAACAGGCTCACCAAGCACAGCTTAAGAAATGAAAGAGTGGTTCATCAGCTTGAAAGAAAGAATAAGTAACTCACCCAAGGAGAAACTGCAGAGCTCAGCATACACTTTAAGGTCAGACAGGCTAGTGGGCAATCAGAGTCCTGATCACCTGTGTCCAGGAGGGATATGTTTTTATTCAATATAGTTCTAGTTCATGTAAATGTATAACTTGTGTGGTATGCAAGCAGTGCAGCTCTAGCCAATCACAAATCCAAAGGAGGGGAGCGAGAAGGCACGATACCCTTGTTACCACAGGATTATATTTTCTCTGAGGATGTGGTGTGCCTAAAGTTTTATGTGAAATGGGGGTTAGATTTGGGGCTGGGTTTCATTTCAGGCAACAGCTGTGCAGAAAAACAGGATGGCTAAAAGGAGGGGTAGATGAGTGCCCCCCATCCCTGTTCTAACATTATATTATTTGTCAGTGATGCAATCCAAGAAGTGCATCCCAGGACAAACAAGGCGACGCAAATGCAGTCAGCCAGCTGGTGCACAAGTAGACTGTAACCTGGTGTAAGATCTTACACATGAAACCACAAGGTTCATCAAAGCACACTGAAACAATTCTCTTTCATCCTCACAAAGAAAAGAAATTGAACACTCAGTTACAGTAAAAGTATTTCTGCAGATAATTTTAGGTACATTCATGATGGTTTGACTTTCATTTTAATGTTCGGCGATAAGGAAGTTGAAGTTAACAAGTAATTTTCTTTACTTTCACTGGGTATAGACGCTACTAAAGCCCTGGCATCTGTAACAGGAGATCTATTGTCCTGTATGTTTTCATGCCGATCGTTAGACAGGAGAACATAATCAAAGGTGTGAGATCTCACACAGCTGCTGATGAGTAGAGTCAGGTGTATTGGGGTTGAGTTGATAACTTACAGGATGGTAAATCCCCCTGATCTAAAGCTGACCTTGTTGGCATCGTAAGTGAAGCAATATTTCCTGTCGGCCCGTTAACCTCTCAATTGTGAATTTAAGGGAAAGGGAGAGTCACATATGTCCATGTGTACTATACCTGTGAAAAAGCATTACATTACAGCGGTAACATGGTGTTTATGAACTCCAGAAGAAAACCTCTGTAATCATACTTTACAATAAGGGGACAGGTCATTTGTTTTAGTAATGCTGAACTAATGAATGATTTGATATTGTGCATTAATTATTGCTGGATGTATCATGAATTCATGTTTCTCGACATATAATGATCAAGTCTTTGTGGCTCTGCGTGACTCATTCACACGTAAAGAGAAACAAAACCCCCAAACCACTTTCTTTTGAAGTTTATTTGGAATATTTTTCAATATTTTGATGTAATGGTGATGGATTCAGGGTCAAGGCTTGACATTTTTGCCCTCCACTAGTTGAAATGCTGTTTTTGCAATTTAATTTTTCTATCAGCTGATCTAGTGCCATGTAAGGTGTTTGGTGCAGGCTGTCATCATCAGATGGGTTGGGTTTTTCCTGCATTTTGAATTTTTTGTGAAACCTTTAAAATCTGTCTCCTCCAAGATGGTTTGTTTGATTTGTGCAAACTTAGTTCACAGCATCTTAAGACCATAATCTTAAGATATTATATCAAGACAGTTGCTGCTTTATCCCTGGTAAACTAATACATTTGTTTCATGGGGTGTATCTCCTGAATGCAAAAGCCCAATCATCATGAAACGTGAATTTACATCACAGGAAAAAGAATCTGAAGCCTACAAAATTTGGTGGAGATTAATCAATAGGTGGCGCTATAACAAACAACTGGTCAGATCACCAATATCACTTGTTTATCTAAAAATTTTGCCTTTTGTGTCGTGGTCAAATGCCTTATAAATTTCAAGGAAAAGGAGATGGTACAAACAGGACGGCCACCATCAGCCAGACCATCATTAAACTTGCCATGAATAACTATGCCAAACACTGGAAATTGTTTAACCTCCTAAACCTGAATGCCCCTAATACTGGAGGCAGGATGGGTATGGCTTGCCGTGAGCCTCTGACCTTTAAACACATAATTGCTTTCAAGCTGTCTGTGTTTAAGATCACTTGATTAATAATCACACAACTTATTTACTGAATAATCAAGACCAATATATAAACCTGGAATTATTCAGCAAGTATTACAAAATGACAGATCACGAAAGTGTGACAATGACAACATACTCAAAAGTGGCATTGTAGGGATGGGAAAAAAACCAAACAAGTAATCAATTAAAATAAAATTTAAACAAGGTGAAATATGTAAAAAGTTTGTGTTTAAAAACAAATTTGTTCAACAACTTTTTAACTTCAGAAAACGCTTCTTGCTTTCAAACACCAACTCTTTACATAGTTTACCTCATTTTTTTATTTAATTTTAATGTACCTCATGAACAAATGTCAAATAATGAATTAACCCATTTAAACTGGGAGAGCATGTGCGCATTTTAAGAACGGTCATTGCTTTGACACAGATATGCGTAATCTTTGAAAGAACTGGGGAATTACTGTAAGTTTTACAAGAAATAGTAAAAATTACAACTGTTCCTGTGAAAGCTGAGAAGCTGTGCTTCAGCTCAAATACAGGTTACTATGGTCAACATGGCAGCATGATCTCTGCTGGGATTTTTGCATTAGGCCGAAAAGGGTTAATCCAGTACTTTCTCCGAACATCTCCTGTTCTACTAATTTTTTCAGCAATGCAACCTAATTTATTTTGACATTGTACCTGATCAAAATGATTTCAGCTGTTCAAAAGAGTAGTAGGCTAAGATTTGCAGGGTGCTTAGTTGCATTAATTGCTGTCGGTTTATAATAATTTATTAAAGAAGATTTAATCAGATTTTACGATGCGTGAAAATATGTCCCCCACGTAATGGTAGATGATTTGACCCCCCACCTGTGGGGGGCTTATGTGTCTGGCTGTTGGGTGTCATTCCACTTAGGGGAAAGAAGAGACTTTGAATGTGTCGTGTGTTGCTATTTTGCCCTGGCCATTAAAGAGCAAAAAGACAATATTCTAGTCTTTTCTGTTGGGCTTTGTAAAAATCTTCTTGAGGTCCAGTGGATTTTTTCTGTCATGAGCCCAATTGGGCTGTGTCAAATGGGAAGGTCGAGCCCTGCCAACATATTAAAGTGATGAAACTCGAGCAGTAATTCTCATTTTTACCTCTCCAAAGGCTCAAAGTAAATTTAAATGGCTGCTTTCGTTCTCGCCAAAGGCATGGAATAAATTAGAATTCCTTTTCTCATTTGGCAGATGTCTGGCAACCATAGCCTATATGCTTTTGCTGCCAAAACACTGGCAATTTTTTTTTCTCCCTCAGAACAAGCTTGACTGACAAAGTGGCTACACTGCATGTTTTCTGAAACATAATTTGCTTGGCTCAAGTGTCGATTTGTGATGGGTTGGATAGAATAAAGATAAAGGCCTATCCGTTATTTTACAGTTGACTGCACACTGACTATCTGATAGGCCCTTTTAATAATGTTCGCCCTCTGGGGTGGGGAGAGTCTGCTCCTTCTGTTGCAAACTGCCTGTATTCACGCAAGCAGGAACACATACAGATTGTGACAAAAAAGCAACACAACTTAGTACCAAGTTAGCCCAAGTGACAAAAACCAAAATACTAGGCTGGATACATCTGTTCAGAACTTCAGCTTTAACCTCATATGGCCTAATACTGCAGAATACCAGGAGTCACTAAATGAAGATACACTTTCGAGGGGAAGAAACTGCAATTAAAAGTGAACTTGCAAATTAACTCGTCCCCTATTTAACTTGCCAACAAAGAAATATGGTGTTTTAGGGGCGGTGCTTCACGCACAAGCAAATTAACTGTGTACACAAAACAGGGACTCAAATAAACATCCACATTTAGGCTTTCTAACAGTTTTTGAGAGTAGCTGGCAGAATAGAGAGGCGGCTATGGCTGGTGGCGAGCATGTGAGTGCTGATGTGAAGTCCTCCAGGGGGGTTCGGGGGAAAAGAGGGCCGCATTTCTCGGCCGCATTTGAAGGAGCCTTTGAAATAAGACGGCCAAGTCGCGCCACTGTGAATCAACCGGTCTTCATTTGTAGCCTTTGTAGGATGCAGCCGCTGAATTGGGACACAGCCTGATATTTACCCCTTCGACATTTAATACTAGCGCTGGGACATGAAATTTCATTCTTCGCATGTCGCAGCCAGTTTTACTTTGATAGTTTATTTGCGTTTATACCCACACCTCAATTGCGACCGAATCGCAGCTTTTCACCCCGAATCATGATGTTGTCGCAATATTCATAATTGTGCATACTATAGAAAAACGCGGCCGGCGAAAGTGATGGAGAGGCGGTGGCTCCTGGGTTTATACTTCAAGCACGCATTAACTGACTGGCCGATTAAGCTGGTGCCCAGGGGCCTCAAACCTCTAGGAGGGCCTCTGCCACCCACTATTTAATTTTATTTATATTCTGTTTTATTTTATTTAAAATCCAAATCAATTAAATTAATTGGAGGAGTGTGTGCACATATCTGTTGAAATACGAAACAATCAACGTAAAGTTACGCTAACAGGAAAAATATTACGGTTGGTTTTCGTCTGATGAGGACGAATCAGTGGTGTCGAATCTATGGTGACCTTGTACTTTTCAAAGCAAAAATATGTTCAAAAAACAGTGGAGCAGCAAAAAGAAAAATAGGATAACCGAGGCAACAAACTGAGAAAAAATACCGGCTATCCATAGATGGTTTGCAAGTAAAAACGATGCTGGCCAAGAAAAGGAGGGAAATGCCACAGCAGCCGCCACTGCCCCAGCCTCTTCTCCTGTTGAGCACGTCTCCCCGACACCGTTTCGGTCAGAAGAGAGCTAGTGGCGGTAGGTTACCAGTCATAAACCCCAAATGTATCTAATACTTCTCACCCACTTCAGCTTTACATGAGTTTGCTGTTTCAACTATTCAGGCCAGGGCGCTTGATGAAGTGCGTGACCGAGCAGGCTGTTGAAAATTTCGAGCAGGCACTTTTGTTTCATGAAAATAAAATTAATTGATTAAACTACTTGGCGAAAGAACAACAGCATAATGGTTTGTTGTTTAGCATTTTTCTATGGCAGAAAAGCGATGGCAGAGCGCTGGGGAAGGCTGGAATAAAGCGCTGGGCCTTTTTTCCCCTCTCACCGGACAAGCTCTTCAACTTCATCCCAGCGCCGAGGGTTTGTCTCCCATCTGTGAATCGTACACAGAACACTACCCCTAAGGCTACTGTCGTAACAAATACACCATAAGCCCACTCAAATAGTTGTGACAAAGTGTAAATCAGAATAAAATCAAAACGCGAATGATTCTCTCAAATCACTCCAGCTAGTATTTTATTCACAATAGAACAGAGATAACATAGCAAATGTTGAAACTGAGAAATTTTACAATTTTATCCACAAAATGAGCTCTTTTTCAAACTTGATGGCTGCTACAGTCTCCCCAAAAAGTTGGGACAGGGAACCTGTTTAATTCTCTTATTTGAATTGTGAGGTATCTTTCAGGAACCAGTCGCGAGAACCAGGAAATGCGATGAATGTGATTTTATTAAGCGAGGGGGTAAACCCCCGCAGGACCGAAGGCAACAGTACAAAGTCCACAATCCAAAAATCACAATCCCAGGGGCAGAATCCAAAGTCGAAAAACCAGGGCAGCAATACAGTAATCGTAGTCAGACAAAAAGGGTTCGATACACAGGAGCAGAAAACAAAACCAAATCAGAGCCAAAAATCGGAAGTCGGACGGTCCAGTCAGAAAAGCAACACTATGAAAACGAGGCGAAAATGAGAGCAGCATAGGTAGACAAGGGAAACGTTCTGACAGGGAACTGCTGTGAAAAGACTGCTTAAGTACACTCAAGGGAAGTCACATGCTATGATCAGGGACAGGTGAATGGGATCAGACTAATTACGTGGGAGCAAACACAAGGGAGAACCTAACCACATGAAATTGGCAAAAGCCAAAACGCGGACAGGGATCACGAGACAACCTATAGACAAAACATACAGCTCCGGTTAGGGAGTTCTAATGTGCACAGATAACGAGAGGCAGGACAGAGTAGAGCAGGTGCGGAGGATCCGCTGAATTGCAGCAAAGACTAAGAGAAGGCAAGAGGCGGAGACTAGAACAGGGCGAGTGCTGAGAGCTTGTTAATCAATTAGTAAGTGCAGCTATACAATCCCTAGTGCTCGTTAGTAAGTTAGTATTATATACAATGTTAGTCTGGGTTAGTATCTAAACAAAAATAACAAACTGTTAGTAAGGTTAGTAAAATAGAAAAGCAAGGCGAAGGAAGCAAACGAGATTAGAAGGAATGTTTGAAACCCAGAAACCATGAAATCACCTAAACATGTGACACGCAGGACTGGGGAGAAGCTGTAGCTTAAGAAAAGACCAGACAGGGGAGACAAAGTGCAATGAAGGGCAAGAACAAAGACATGGACCGGAATCTAACAGAATGATGGATCTGGCATGACAAAGAACAAAAACATGGCACAAAACAGGACAGGCATGGGAGAACATAACAGGGCATGGCAAAAAACAGAACAGACATGGCAGGAACATAGCGGGCATGACAGAAACATAGCAGGCATGACAGAATCATAACATGAATAGCTTTCTCAAACCTTTTTTTGCCTGTGTCCCAACTGTTTTGAGACCTGTTGCAGCCTGAAAATTTGAAATAAGCTCATTTTGTGGATCAAAATGTAAAACGTCTCAGTTTCAATATTTGAAATGTTATCTATGTTCAATTGAAAATAACATATTGGCTCATGTGATCTGAAAGTCATTGCATTTTGATTTTATTCACAATGTACTCTTTGTCCCAACTATTTCGGAATTGGGGTTGTACATGTACTTACATTTTTAATGCTCTCAGTTGTTTACAAATACTAAAAATTGAAATTGAGAGTTGAATTTCCTTTGTCTAACTTCTTCAGCATGCTGTGATCACTAATTACTGGGGACCACCACTTCCTACTCCAGGGAGTCCCAGTGAATCGCGAATCGCACAAGAATTCTCAGAAAATGGTTGGACACATGAATTTTAATTTTGAATTACTCTATAACTAAAAATAAAATGCTTCTAAGTTTTTGATATATTGTAGATACCTTATCAGGGTACAATTTGGTGTTAAAAAAATTCAAGGTCACGCGACCCTCAAGGTCAATTTTGGGGTCAAAATATAGGTCAATAATTCATCACACCCAGAGTTACCCGAATGAGTTAAAAAATGACAGATTTGGAATGCTTGTGTGATTCCCTTTCCAACAATACCTAGTTTGTCAAAATCGGTCAAATAGTTTTGGAGATATGGCCATTTGAATTTTGGCGGCCATGCCCATTTTTTGCGAAAATATCAAAAAAAAAACAAAAGGCTGCAGCTTTGCACTGGAGGGTCCGATTGAGCTGAAATTTGAGATTTGGGGGTTTGGGGTCACAACCAATTCTCACACAAATTTTGAACAAAATTGGAAATGGTGAGGTTTAGCTCATTGGGTGATTTGACATGGAATGACCCACATGTACTCACACACACACACACACACGCCGCGCACACACCCACACAGAATTATAACAAGAAAGAAGTTTCTCTTTTTCTCGTTACTTCCTTTTCTTTTCTCTTTAATATCATTTTCAATTTCCACATCAATTTTCTGTTTTGTTTATTTTTGTTTGTTTATTTGTTTATTCATTTATTGGTTGTTTTGCTTGGCTTTGCCCATGTATCTTGCTTTTGTTGATTTTGTTTGCCTATCCTTGTCTTTTCCCTTGAATATTGTCTGTAATGTCATGATTTGTCCTCTCCTGTCCTGTCTTGTCCAGTTTAGTCTTGTCTTGTCAGTCTCTGCATTAGTCCAGCATGTCAAGTATGTTTGTATACTTGTCCGTCTGTCTGTCTTGTCGACATACTTGTGTCTGTCTCTCTGTATAATAATAATGATCATAAATTTTATTTGTATAGCGCTTTTCATGCAGAGATGCAACCCAAAGTGCTTAACAAACAGAAATTTAACAGACATAAAACATAAAACAAAAACATTAAAATACATTACAATGCAATGGCACCTATGTATAGAAGTAATCCAAATTAAATGCTAAATTAAAAAGATAGGTCTTTAACTTCTTCTTAAAAATTCCAAGGGAGTCAACTTTTCTAAGATCCAGAGGGAGGCTGTTCTACAGTGTAGGACCATAAAAGCAAAAAACAGCCTCCCCTGTTTTTTTGTGGGAGACCCTTGGAATCTCGAAAAGACGGGCAGTTGAAGATTGAAGGGCTCTTGGGGGTATATAAAATGAAAGGCAATCGCTGATATACGCTGGTGCTTGTTTATGTAGGGCTTTATAAATAATTAAAAGGACTTTAAAATCGATTCTAAAAGAAACGGGTAGCCAGTGCAGCGATGCAAACAGAGGGGTAATGTGATCACTTTTTTTGTATTGGTTAAAATCCTGGCTGCCGCATTTTGAATCAACTGTAACTTCCTGAGAGACTTTTTAGACAGGCCAGTAAAAAGAGAATTATAGTAGTCTAGTCGGCTTGTGATAAAAGCATGAATTGGCATTTTAGCGTCGTTCTGAATTAAAAATGGTCTAATTCTGGCTATATTCCTAAGATGAAAAAATGATGTTTTAGCAATTTTGTTGAAATGACTAATAAAGTTAAGATCGGAGTCTAAAATCACACCCAGATTTGTCACTTGGGTTTTTATTTGCTGAGACAAATTTAAAAACATTGGTTCTATTTTTTGCCTTTTATCCTTTGAGCCTACAAGTAATATGTTTTTTCCTCATTTCTTTTTAAAAAATTCCAACTCATCCAATTATTAACATCTGTGAGACAGTTGAAAATATTGTTGAAAGAAGTGGGGTTATGAGGTGGGACAGATATGTATAATTGTGTGTCATCCGAATAACACTATTTAACGTTATGATGACTAATTATGTTGCCTAACGGAAGCATATACAAAGAAAAGAGAACAGGGCCAAGAATGCTTCCTTGAGGAACACCATATTCAATATCAAATGTTTGTGACACACAGTTACCTTTATTTAATTTTATTTTTCTATTTAACCTTTATTTAACCAGGTAAAATCCCGTTGAGATCGTGATCTCATTTTCAAGGGTGACCTGGCCAAGAAGGCAGCAGCACACATCGTAGAGAGCATTCGTAAAATACAATAAAATAAATTAATATACAAATACATTAAAATAAATAGAGCACAGTTGAATATAGTAACAGCAAAGTGCAAAGGGGTCGTGGTGACAGAAATAATTAAAAGCAGAGGCACTGTCCAAACGATTTTTCCTGTTGATCTTTTAGGAGACGACGGAAGACATTAAAAGAAACAAGTTCAGACATTTTTAGATCGGCCTGAAGATTGTTCCAAGAGGACGGGGCAGCAAAACTGAATGCTTTTTTTACCCAGTTCAGTCCGAACTCGTGGAATATTCAAATAAAAGAAGTCACTGCACCGTAAGGCATAACGGCTTTCTGCTCTTCGGAGGAGTGAACATAAATAAGAAGGGACCAGACCGAGGAGTGCCTTATAGATTATAAGCATCCAATGTGTTTCTCTCCGAGCGCTCAGAGATGGCCAGCCAGACTGGGCATAAAGTTGACAATGATGTGTAAGGCGACCACAGCCAGTGAAAAACCTCAGTGCACTGTGGTATACAGTGTCCAGAGCTGATAGGCTTTTAGACGGGGCACGCATATATAGCACATCTCCATAGTCAATTAAAGGTAAAAAGGTTGACAACACAAGTAGTTTACGTGCTCCCAGAGAGAAACACAAGCGATTTCTATAAAAGAAACCAAGCTTTAGCCTGAGTTTTTTGACCAGGTTTTCAATATGTGGTTTGAAGGAAAGCTCACAATCTAAGAGGAAACCCAAGTATTTGTAATTGGTGACAACCTCAATTGGATTGTCTTCAGCAGTTATTACAGAGGAGGTATTTTCATTTGAGTAAGGAGCTTTTGAGAAAACCATAATTTTTGATTTGTTGGCGTTTAGGACCAATTTGAGACTTCGCAAGCGGGCCTCGACAACAATGAAAGCAGACTGTAACAACTCAAATGCATGTACAACAGAGGACGCACAACAATAAATAACAGTGTCGTCGGCATAAAGATGATAGGCAGCATTTGACAAGTTGACACAAAGATCATTTATGTAGATGGAGAATAAAATGGGTCCAAGGACCGAGCCCTGCGGCACACCTTTAGTGATCTCTCGTAAAGATGATGTGGTATTGGCCGTCTGAACACACTGAGTCCTATTGGACAGGTAATCAGCAAACCAGGTAGCTGCCTGGTTAGAAATGCCGATTTTTTTAAAGATGTTGAGCAATATCTCGTGGTTGACCGAGTCAAACGCCTTTAGAGAGATCAATAAAAGGGCAACGATACTTTTTAAAATCGAGGGCTTCAATGAGATCGTTTAAAACTTTCAGGGCAACTGTGACGGTACTATGTTGCTTCCTAAAGCCAGATTGAAATTTATTTAAAATACTATTAGATTCTAGGAAATCTTTTAATTGTTCACAGATGATTTTTTCCAATATTTTTGCAACAATGCATAATTTGGAAATAGGCCTGTAATTATTCACATCTGATGGGTCACCCCCCTTTAACAAGGGAAGGACAAAAGCAGACTTCCAATCTTTTGGGAGTTTGTTGGTGCTTAGGCTGAGATTGAAAATGTGAGTCAAAGGCCCAGCAATGTGATTAGCAGCCAACTTCAAGAAAAAAGGGTCTAATTTATCAGGACCAGCTGCTTTTTTTTATATCCAAACTGGTCAGAGCTCTACAGACCTCGGATGTGGACACAGGTTCAAAGTAAAAGGAATTTCCTATATGGCTGCTTACCGCCTCATCCTGAGAATCCTCGGTCACATCAGTTTTTCATTTATTGGAATTTTCCTTCTCATATTGATGACCCACTGAGACGAAATGCTCATTGAAGAAATCTAGCATTGCTGATTTATCAGTCAAATTGATGGGGCCTTTGACCAAGAGGTTTGGTAATTCAATTTGCTGGGCAGCGCCAGATGACGACTTCACCACCTTCCAAAATTTCTTTGGATCATTTAGGTTGTTTGTGGTTTCTGTTAAATAGAACTCAGCTTTGGCCTTCTTAATCAAAGATGTACATTTATTACGCAGCTGACGGAAGTAATGCCAATCGTTTTCAGATTTTGTTTTTCGAGCTCTAGCCCAGGCAGCATCTCTGTTTTTTATAAGATTTCCGATTTCTGGGTGAAACCAGGGATTGTTGCGCCCTTTTACCCTGAAATTCCGATAGGGAGCATGTTTATTAATTAAATTCAGGAATTCATCATGAAAAAATAGCTCCAGGCCAATTCCACATCATCAAATAAGGAGATCCTGTCCCATTTACAATAATACAGGTCACGGATAAAGGCTTGTTCATGAAAGTGTTTAAGGTCTCTCTTGTACACAATGCGTGGCTTGGTCTTAGGGAGTTTAACATTTCTAACCACTGCGATGGTGGAGTGATCACTCAGATCATTTGCAAAGACACCTATGTTATTGTATTTATGAGGTACATTAGTCAGAACTAGATCAAGAAGTGAGGATCTAGATGGAAATTTAATATTGGGCCGGGTTGGGCTATCGATGAGCTGAGTGAGATTAAGAGAGTCACAAACACATTTTAGGCTGTCTGAAGTTGAGGATAACCAGTCATAATTTAGATCCCCCACAAGAACAATTTCACTGGAGTTAAACCCTGCCACATAATTGGATAGGGTCGAAAGAGCTTCACTGCAGGCCGAGGGGGGTCTATAGCAGCCTATAATTATAAGAGACTGGCCTTGCGAGAATTCAAGTTTTAGAGCGAGAAATTCAAATTGTTTAGTTAAAGATATAGAGGGAATGGGAGTGGCCTGAAATTTCTTTTTGATGTAAATGGCAACACCTCCTCCTTTCCTGGGCCGATCACATCGGAAGACATTGTAATCATTGATGGAAATGTCCTTATCTAAAACATTTTTATTCAGCCAGGTTTATGATAGCACGAGTATGTCTGTATCAGTTGACTGTATCCAGATTTTAATTAAATCCATTTTAGGGAGCAAACTCCTGACATTTATGTGAATGATGCCAAGTCCGGACCGTGCCCTAAATTCGTTAGGGGTGTCAATATTGCTCAGAGGAGGGCCTGGGTTTGGCTGAATATTGCCTGACAGTAAGAGTAAAAGTAAAATAAAACACTTCCTCTTTACAAAAGTTGTTTTAACAGTAGCCTCATTATTTGGTTTAGTTATTTCCATAATTAAAGATTCTGTGGGCCTAAAATTATTTTCCAAAACTGAAAGGCACAACAGACGAAGGAGGCAAATATCATTTAGAACTGGCACATAATGGGGCATCAACATTTGATTGGTCAAGTCAGTGGAAGCCAAGGACCAGGAGAGTGTAACTGTACTCGGAAGACCCAAAGGGGGGCAGGGCATATTACTATGTACACCGCCAAAGTTAAGAAGCACAGGACCCCACGACCCGTCCAAGAATGTCAGGAATAAGGCAAGAAGAAGCTTCATTATCACTGCCGCAGAAAAGTTCACAGAAAAGTTAACAGCTTTCGGCGAGGCAAGATTACCGGAGAGCTCGCAGTGTTCTGAATAGACTCTCCGCCGCTGATGTCCCAGGGGACGCGATTAGCCACACACGGCTAACGGCAGGTGGCTAATTGCCAGTAGCTGGCATCTAGCAGCCAATGGTCGCGGCTAGCAGCTATTTCCCAATAGCCGGGAGCTACTGCTGCTTGTGGGTTCCAGCAGAAGCCGGTTCCCTGTAGATCTCCAGCGAGAGAGGCAGAAACTCACTGCGTCAGGATTCAAACCATGCAGCAGCTCCATGAGATGGACAGGCAGCTTGAGGTCCAGGTCTCAGCGGCTCCGAGGTGTGCAGCAAGGACAACCCTTGTTTACAGCAAGGTTTTCAGCACGGAGGTCGCCACATCAAGGGACCCATGCGGGTGAGGAATCCAAGCTGAAGAGGTAAAACGCCGGTGGAGGCAAGGTATTGCTGTAGCCTCAGGCTGAACTCACAGTGAGTTAAGTTTAAAAGATAGCCTAAAAGCAATATAAAGTATAAGAGAGAGACAACTCGCAAACGATCAGATACAGTTTAATTGACCGTTTAACGTTTCTGTTTAAGATTGCACAAAAATGAGTATAAAACACCACTGGAATAGAGAGAAAACAAACAGCGACGTGTGCGCGGCCATCTTGGAGTTGGCCGTTGGAGTTACCTAAATTGACAAAAAAATTTCTTTCTGACAGGTACGAGCAAAACCAATCAAGAACCGTGCCAGATAGACCCACCCATTTTTCAAGCCGTTTCATTAACATGTTATGATCAATTGTGTCAAAAGCAGAACTCAAGTCTAAAAAAAGAGGACTGCCACATTATTTGAATCATTTGATATTTTTAAATTATTTACAACCTGAAGTAAAGCAGTTTCAGTGCTATGGTTCGTTCATAGTTGTATATGTCTGTCTACTTGTCTATTTCATCATATGTCATGTCACAGTATTAGGGAAAGTTGTCGTTACGGAGTGGCTCCAATAAATGTCTTTGAACTCTATTTCAGTTTGAAATGAAGGTTTGTTATCCACCAAAAAGGAGGGGTGATGGTGGGCCAAAAAATAAAAAAGTTAAAAAATACGTATCCAAACTGATAAGCCAGCTAGCTTTCTTGTAAGCTAATCTACATGAGATGAATGTTTTGGGGTCACATAAAAAGATAGAAACTTTCAGACAAGACAATTATATCATCATCATGTAACGAATAAGGTATGTAGCAAACACTTAGTTTTAAAATGCACGGCAGCTCGCCAACAATTAGCAGTCAAACACGAGCGAGTTGGGCACTAGCCAGAAATGCAGAATGGGACCGCATACGGCACTAAAGCAATTTGGCCAAAATCAATAAGCAGCCAGATAAATAGCCAGCAAACACTGTTACCCAGGAACACAAGCCCTTCAACATACTCCATTGCTACTGTGTTTCTGACACGTGAGGTTATGTTATGTTTTGGGCTGCATGGAAGATGACAAGAAGGCACTTTCCACTGTCAATCCCGCCTACAACTGAGCAGGTTGCTGTGTGGAAAATGAGTACATGCTACTAACGCTGAAAAGAGGGAGGAGTCAAGTAGATCCGGTACCATGCAGTGGAAAAGTGCTATTGGTTGTCTACCCGGTGGCACTGTGGTGCTCGGCCCCTTCATTGCTGCTTGCAGCTATATTTCTGACAGTGTAATCACAGGGTCTTCCAGGACTAGGTCTGGGAAATGAAAAGCAGTCACAAATGCAGAAAATTGCATGACACAAGGCTTTGACATGTTTTGAAATGTTTAATATCTATTTTAAAGACCAAAAAAATTTGCAACATGCTTATGAACTTTAGCTAAGCTGTGTATATGAACAATCAGAATTAGTACACTGCATGCATACGTTATGTAAATTCGAGATAGCTCATGGTCTGGTCTGGGAGAACCAAAGTGCTTATGAACTTTAGCTGTCCTGTGTCTATTTTCACTCGTTAACAATGCACTGCATCCATACAGTATGCATATTCAAAAACATTTTTATCAAAAACCGTGGAGTGTATGGACTTAACTACAATTTTACGTGGCCTATTTATAAAATTCTTTTCCTGAAAAATTTTCATCAGCTGGTGGGAAGCCTGTCGACCTTTAGTTAATATGAGAGGAATTAAATTTTGCAGCCAATTAATATATTTAGTTGTTAATTGTAATGCTGGGTAGATGACGGTGCCATTTATGATTTTTCAGGAGATACAGTGTTTAGACATTGAACAGCAGGAAGGGGAAAACAGCCATATAGCTCTGATCAAACGACATACCTGGGATAAACCAAGCAATTCATTTAATTCATGGTGTATAGATGTGGACTGATATTTATATAATTGAAACAGTCATTGTGCGCCTGTTACGACCCCAGTGGGTCCGTCTCCATTCCCCCGTGGTTTAATCTCTCTCTGTCTTCAAATATTTGTCATTCATTTTTTATTTTTTATTTAACCCTTATTTAACCAGGGAAGTCCCATTGAGATTGAAATCTCTTTTTCAAGGGAGCCCTGGGGGTTGAGGTGGGGAGGGAGAGGAGGAATTGCACAGCCAATTAGATCAGGGGATGATTAGGTGGCAGGTCGAAAGAGCCACGTTGGGACTTTAGCCATGACACCGGAGAATCCCCTACGAATTATTCTGTGAATTACTCTGTGCGAGCCCTTGTTTTTCATTGGTGCTCAACCCAGCCCAGCCTATCACCAGCCTCCTGTCTGCTCCGCTGCCTGCTCGCTGACATGCCTGATTGGTCCGGTGTTCCTGTCCTCCTCCAATCCCGGATCAACACACCATGTTTCTTCTATAAAGCGATCTGTCAAATGCGCATTCGAGACGGCTGTGATTTAATGTGAGCAGTCCATCCCGTTCTGTTAAACTCTATGATTACCCGTTGTCTCGCGTGCCTTGATTGTTGAAAATCGTATGAAGTATAAGGACTTGAATCTGTAACTTTCACTCTGATGGTAACTTGTTGTTTTGTCAGTTGTATGAAGTTTTGATTGTTTGACAGTCATATGAATTATAATGACTCGATTCCGTAACTTACACTCCGGTGGTTACTCGTTGTCTTTGTAAGTACCAATTGTTAGACAATCATATGAAGTATAAGGACTTGAATCTATAACTCGTTCGCCAGTGGTTACTCGTTGCTTTACTGATTGTTAGACAACCGTACAAAGTATAATGACTTGAATCTGTAATTCTGGAGTTTAACTCTGTCAATCGTGTGTGTTTTTATTCTGGAGACCGGACTAGATAAAAGCACTTGATTTGCAATTTGTTCATCTTAGTTTAGTGGTGCTACTCACTGCTGTTGGTTATTTTCTCCTTTTTCTTTCTGTACAGTTGGTTAAGCCCGTTTTTGGTTCTTTATTTTATTTGAGTAGCACCATTTCGGTCCTCTGTTTTCCCATTCCCCCATGTACCAGCCACTCATTTGTTATTCAATTTTCGCACGAAACGCCTGCATTAAACCAATATTTTCACTTCAACCGATTACCATTTGGTTATTTGTTACTTCCTTCACCCCTAGACCAATGGGGATGTAACAGTGCTTGACTGCAGAGATGAAGTTGCAGCAATGGTACAGTTGAATTTGGACTGTGAAACATGCCTAATTTACATCAGAGTACTACAATCCTGTATGAAGTCCCCTCTCAGCTTTTAACTGCAGGTATAGGGGGTGGACAAAATATTGAAGTCCCCCTGAAAAAAAGGCTTTAATTTGAAGACTCAAAACCGAATGACTGAGCAAACCAGTGTCATTCCTATTAACCCATTTAAACCGGGACAGCATGTGCGCATTTTAAGAACGTGTCGTTGCCGACACAGATATGCGCGTAATTTTGAAAGTACCATAATTACTGTAAGTTTTGCGCAATAGAAAAAAATTCCAACTGTTCCTGAAAGCTGAGAAGCTGTGCTTCAGCCCAAATACAGGTTACTATGGTAAATATGGCAGCAGGATTCTCTGCTGGGATTTTTGCATTAGGCCTTAAAGGGTTAATATAAATACTGTTAGCAGTAGGGGTGTGTTTAACTGGAGAAAGATGCGCAGAGCTTTGCAAGATAAGTCTCAAAAGCATGATTAGTGTCCTAAACAACAGTCGTAAAATTTCTGGAGCCCAAACTGATTTTGTGTTCTTCTCAGAGACGACAATTTAATATGGTAATGCATAAAACACTTTTGTTTGATGGTTGCTAATAACCAGTACATTACAGCTTAAAAAATATCACAGAGGAACTGAATCAGTTCAAAAAAAGCATTATATCATGAGTGAAATAAAGCTGCCTTTGTTTCTGATGACTAACCCCGGTGCTTCCTTTCGTTCCCTGGAGCAGTGACTTACAGCTAAACTCATAGCGAAGTGCAGCATCCCCCTGAAATCAGAGATACAGTCGAGGTAATATTTCAGGCAATGGACACATTTCCTCTTGGTTGACCTTGGACATGTTCAAGACACATTGTTCAAGAACTGAACATTAAATTTGTATTCTTTTCGTGTCTTTCTGAAGTTGATTTTTATACTGGTTACATTTCACGTTGTTCCATGTTTTATGCGTTTTATCATTTCTGGGACTAAAATTCTTTGAACAGTATAGACGCTGACTAATTGCCGACTTTAAGTACAGGAATAGCCAATACCATCATTTTGTATTTGCATATAGGGTGTGCCTTCAGAAAGGTCTGTAGTCACTGTAGGCTCTTCCTTAAGCAAAACTAGATCCCATGCTGGCATAATGAGATTAGATATTTAAATTAGAGAAATACTGGTCACTTTACCTTGAATTGATAGGTTATGCATATTCAGAAAATGTTAAATGTTTAATTTGCATACTATTTAATCATGGTGATAGAGGCATTAAGTTGATTCAAACAATTTATGTTTTTTCATCAATGCCTTTGGTTACAATTATGTAATTTGTTTTCTCTTTGTATATTACACTCATATCAGAGCTTAAATCTGTCTCTCACTTCACGTTCTGTCTTTGTTTTGTGAACTCATTTTCTCAACCTTACATAGAACGAATATGCAATTTAACAGACAATCAAAAGCATACATCTCATGTGCTTACATTATGTGACTCAGGGGAATGGCTTCGGCAGCAGATGCAGGGCAAGTTATTAAGGCATGGTAGCTGCTTAACCTTGGAGATGCAGAGTAGGGGTTCAATGCTGCAACTGAGGTCCATGATACTGTAGGCCATAAATTGAACGACGCAGATGGTTTTGTACTCAATGAGATAGAAGAGGGGCGTGATAGCAGCTAGAGACAGGTAATGAAACACTATGATGGCCAGAGTGCTTTGCACTGTTCTTTGGGCTTTCTTTTTCATGGGGTTAATCTTCTCCTTGCCCAGGACTGACTTCCTCAGATTCCTCATGATAGAAATGTTGCAGAAAACCATGATTATGCTGATGGTCAGGATCATTCCAGTGAAGAAGATACCTGCAAAAAATCCCATCCATCCCCTCATGAAGCCATAGGCTATCATGAATGGCCAAACAAGCATCGAAATGGCCGCTCTGACCTTGTTATCCTTGATGCGGGTGAATACAATAGGGTGGACCACGGCCACGTAGCGGTCCAGGCAAATGCAGGTGAGGAAGAGAGGGGAGGTGTCTTTTATCCCATACATCACCTCCAAAAAATATGCATTGACTTCCTGAGTTAAATATGTGATGCTAAGGGTGTTCAGAGGCATAATCAGGGAGTAGAGGGCATCTAAAATGGCCAGGTTTACAAAGAAGACATCAGAGGTGGAAGAGTCAATCTCCTTTCTGGCCACCAGCCAAATTACCATGATATTGGCAGGGTAGCCCATAAAAACGTTGATGATATAGACAGCATATAGAACCACAAACAAATAATCTGGTGTTCTACATCCTTCATACACACTCAAGAGCTGGAGACTGGATCCTGAAGAGGAGTGGTTGAACAGTAGGATGGAGTTGATGGCAGAGCTGTTCATTTTGGCTTTTATTTACCAAGCAGGTCTGAGGGTTGATGTCTTGAGAAGAGAGAGTGAATATAAGTTAAATGGTCAAGCCTAACTGAACAGAGCAATGGTCCTCACCACTTAACCTGACTGCAAGGCGAAATTTGAAATGTTCTTATATTTATGCTGATTCCTGCATTATTTTACGTCATTCTTTTCTCCAAAGTATTTCTCATCATAACACATTTACTGCAAAAAATACTATTGGCAACACATTGGCCAATTTGCACAAAATCAAGCCCATTCTATTGATAAATAAATTAATCATGTGAAGGGAGTCTTGCAGAATTTTGTAGTATTGTGGCAGTGAGGGATATTTTTTTTCTGGGAAGCAGCCTCCATGCTGGAAAAACTACCTTTCCTCTGACCAACCACTCTTTACTCTTAGAAACTGCACAGCTGCTTCCCGAGATCGGAGACAGTGTTCCCAGAAGACTAGGTTTGCCCTTTGGGTTTACTGTATTACAGTCTGCAACAGGCTCTCACTCAAGCACAGCTTAAGAAATGAAAGAGTGGTTCATCAGCTTGAAAGAAAGAATAAGTGACTCACCTGAGAAACTGCAGAGGCTCAGCATACACTCCTTAAGGTCAGACAGGCCAGTGGGCAACTGTATCCTGATCACCTGTGTCCAGGAGGGTTATGTTTTTATTCAATATAGTTCTAGTTGATGTAAATGTATAAATTTGTGTGGTATGCAAGCAGTGCAGCCTCTAGCCAATCACAAATCCAGTGAGGGAGCAATAGCACAATACCCTGTCACCACAGGATTATATTTGAGGATGGGTGGGTGTGCCAAAAGTTTTGCGTAAATGGGGGTTAGATTTGAAGTGCGGGTTTCATTTATGAAAAACAGCTATGCAGTAAAACAGGGGATGGGCTAAAAGGAGGGGGTAGATGAGTGCCCCCCATCCCTGTTCTAACAATATATTATTTGTCAGTGATGCAATCCAAGAAGTGCATCCCAGACAAACAAGTGACGCAATGCAGTCAGCCAGCTGGAGCACAAGTGAGACTGTAACCTGGTGTAAGTTCTTACACATGAAACCACAAGCTTCATCAAAGCACACTCAAACAATTCTCTTTCATCCTCACAAAGAAAAGAAATTGAGCCATCAAATACATTTCTGCAGATAATATTAGGTGCATTTATGATGGTTTGACTTTCATTTAAATGTTTGGCAATAAGGAAGTTAGAGTTGACAAGTAATTTTCTTTACATTCACTGCATAGACTTCACTAAAGCCTGGCATCTGTTACAGGAGATCTATTGTCCTGTATGATTTCATGCCGATCGTTAGACAGGAGAACACAATCAAAGGTGTGAGATCTCATCACGTGAAAACAATAATCTTTGAGTTTCGTTTCGCTTAGAATAAGCCCTTTAAACCGACATGGGAGCGGGTTCACCTCCATGGAGGCCAACATGTTGCGCCGCCATTTTTCTACAGTAGCCCAGAACGGGAAAAAAGTTAATGAATAAAGCACTGACATAAGAGAGCGCCTTTCACGTTTTCACAAGTTTTGCGGCCACCGTAGATTTTCTGAGAAAAGGAATGGTCAGTTGGTTGCAATCTATAATCTGACCACTAGATGGGTCTAAATCTTACACACTGATCCTTTCATGTTTGGCATGGTTGCGCAGCTGAAAATGACGCGAAGAAGAAAAAAAGAAGACAACCAAAACCGGCATCCAAAACACAAATGCTTATGTTTGCAAAAAAAAAAAAAAAAAAAAAAAACCTGCCATCAATGTACAAATAGCCTAGTTGCGTGTGTGACCATAACAACAATATCGACGCTCACATTTCTTCCCATGGTCTGTCAAATATCTTAATTCTGCTATAGGCCTATTTATTTTAGTTTTCAGTTATTTATTCTCGGCTTACATGGCCAATTGAAGTACCTGTTTTCAGACAGAAAAATTACGCATTACGATAGGCCTTATCACCTAGAAAAATAATACTGCCACAGCCAGATGCCAAAGCAACTGCAGGTACAAATATTATGATTCTTTCACCAAAAATGAATATTTCAGATTTTTTCTTGGTTATTTTCATGCGTGTTTCAACAAACACTTTTGGAGAGTCCAAATTTCCCTGTGTTCCTAGCCACGGTCACATTCGCTTTCGCAGTAAGTTCGCTTTTTACAATTTCTTTATTTCAGATCTTTTCCCCCATTTGTCCCTAAATTTTCACCCAAATATACCCTTCCAGTTCCCAGCACTGGTGTACGAGAGGATTTGCTTAATAAAGTGGCTTCCAAAAAACCTTTGCTTCATGGACAAAATCCCCCTCACCAGAAACCATTTACGAAATTCCTCCCGGTAAAAATTAGAGGCTCTTCAACCCGTGAAGGCTTGCGTAAAAAAAATTGTGGAATACTTTAAAAACAATGTTCCTCAACGTCAAATTGCAAAGGCTTTGAACGTCTCATCATCGAGAGTGCATAACATCATCAAAAGATTCAGAGAAACTGGAAAAATCTCTGTGCGTAAGGGACAAGGCTGAAGACCTTTACTGGATGCCCGTGATCTTCGGGCCCTCAGACGCCACTGCATCACTCAGCGGAATGATTCTGTCATTGACATTACTAAATGGGCCTAGGAATACTTCAAGAAACCATTGTCTGTGAACACAGTCTGCCGTGCCATTCACAGATGCCACCTAAAACTCTATCATGCAAAAAGGAAGCCATTGTGGAGCATGATCCAGAAGCGCCGCCGTGTTCTGTGGGCCAGGGCTCATTTATAATGGACTGTTGCAAAGTGGAAAAGTGTCCTGTGGTCAGACAAGTCCAAATTTGACATTCTTGTTGGAAATCATGGGCGTTGTGTCCTCCAGGCTAAAGAGAAGAAAGACCACCTCTCCTGTTATCAGCGTTCAGTTCAAAAGCCAGCATCTCTGATGGTATGGGGATGCATTAGTGCATATGATGTGGGACACTTGCATGTTTTAAAAAGCACCATGAATGCTGAAAAATAGAGAAAGGTTTTAGAACAACATATGCTCCCCTCCAGACGACATCTATTCCAGGGAAGGCCTTGTGTATTTCAGCAGGACAATGCAAAACCACATACAGCAGCTATTCCAACAGCATGGCTTCGTTGTAGAAGACTCCGTGTGCTGAACTGGCCTGCCTGCAGTCCTGATCTTTCACTGATTGAGAACATTTGGCGCATAATTAAAAGAAAAGTCCGTCAAAGGAGACCCAAAACTCTCCAGCAGCTAGGAGCCTGTAGTAAACAAGAGTGGGATCCAGACGCCTCCACTCTGTGTTAAAAAGAAGAGGGGATGCCACACCATGGTAAACAGGCCCCTGTCCCAACTTTTTTGAAAGTTGTAGCATCCATCAAATTTGGAATGAGCTCATATTGTGGATAAAATTGCAAAATTTCTCAGTTTCAACATTTGCTATGTTATCTCTGTTCTATTATGAATAAAATACTGGCTGGTGTGATTTGAAAGTCATTGCATTTTGATTTTATTCACAATTTACACTTTGTCCCAACTTTTTTCGGAATTGGGGTTGTACTATTTTTGTTCTCCTCCCTAAGTGCTGCACCTTAAAGTGGTGGGGAGGTTTGCGTGCCTTTATGATCCTAGAAGCTATATCAGCTGGGACCTCGGTCCCTGGTAGGTTCAACCATGCTGGGCAGGTTACAGGTGAAAGGCCAGACGAAATGCAGCACCTGGTCCTCCAGGTTGGGGATTGGGCGATGGGTTAATGTCCCATCCCTGGAAAAAAAATATTCATTATTGAAACCAGACACACTTTTCAAGAGGGTTCTAAACATCAGAAATTGGAATGTACGTACAATGTACGCAATAGGCAAGTCAGTGCAAGTCGCCAAGGAAATGAGAGAATATAACATCGCTATACTAGGAATATGCGAATGCAGGTGGACTGGGTCTGGGAAGCTGAAGTAATCGACAGGGGAGACAGTGATCTACTCCGGGAGAGACGATGGGATGCACCGTAACGGAGTTGCCATAATGATGTCCAAACTAGCAGAGCCAGTCTTGCTAGAGTGGTTGCCAGTAAACGAGTGTATTATTACAGCACGATTCCATTCTAAGTTCATCAAGCTAACATTCTTCCAAGTGTATGCTCCAACTATGGAAGCCGAGGAAGAAGAGGTAGGTTAGTTCTATGAACAGCTCCAAAGTGTCCTAGGGAAGGTTAGGAAGCACGACATTCTCCTGATAGGCGGTGATATGAATGCCAAGGTCGGAGCATCTAACCAAAACAAGGAGGAGGTCATTCATGGGAAGTCACAGGACCGGTGATATGAATAGAAATGGTGAAAAGCTTATTGATTTTTGCGAGATGAACAATCTGGTTATTACCGGTACCATATTTCCGCACAAGGAGATACACAAAACCACCTGGGCATCACCGGACGGAAGAACGCACAACCAAATTGACCATGTGCTCGTTTGAAAGCGGTTTAGGAAGTCTATTTGTGATACGAGAGTTATGCGAGGTGCCGATGTTGGAGCATATTACCAACTTGTTCGAACCAAAATCAAGCTGAAGCTAAGGAAGACAGTCAAACCCCCTAATTCCCGAATTAAGTATGAAATCAGCAAGCTGAAGGATAGAGCAATCAAGAATACCTTTTCTGTGGAACTTCGCAACAGATCTGCAGTTCTCGAGGCTATTGATGAAGACCATGATGCTAACACTAGATGGAACCAATTCAGCAAGGCATACAACATCACCGCTGAAAAAGTGCTGGGTCGGAAAAAGATGAGCAGCAAGCCATAGATAAGCACAGAGTCCTGGTCATGTATCGAAGAAAGAAAACTTCTAAAGAGCAAGTTAGAAGGTGCAAAATCAGAGAGAATACAACAACAACTTAGAGGGAAGTATAGAACGAAGGATAAAGAAGTAAAATCGAGCATCAGAGCTGACAAAAGAACTTGGATGGAGAACCAGATGAACAAGGCCCAAAGAGCTGCTGACAGTGGTAATATGAAGGCCTTATATGACATCACCAGAAACATCATCAATGATAAGCGTCACAGTAATGCTGCAATCAAAGATAAACATAATAAAATCATAACTGAGGAGAGCAGAAGGCTGGAAAGATGGAAGGAACACTTCGAAGAAATTCTCAATAGAGAACCACCAGAGAATCCGATGGAGATGGACGTCAACATAATCCCGGAGATCGCAAATATCAACGCAGAACCAATTAGTATTGCGGAAGTAAGACTAGGAATTACATCTCTTAAAGATGGAAAGTTGGGCGGTGTAGATAATATTGTGGCCGAGCTCTTGAAGGCAGACTTAGAGACATCATCACACAAGCTGCATGAGATCATCAAGTACATTTGGGAGGAAGAGGAGATCCCAGATCTATGGTTGCAAGGATTAATTGTCAAGATTCCCAAAAGAGGTGACTTAAGGGACTGTGGCAATTGGAGAGGTATCACACTTCTGATAATTGCCAGCAAAGAGCTTGGCAAGATACTCATCAGGTGAATAAAGGAAGGCACAGTCGTGAAATTAAGACCAGAACAAGCAGGATTCTTGGAAGGGAGAAATACTCTAGAGCAGATCTTCATTTTGCGTAATATTATCGAACAGGCATGTGAATGGCAAGCTCCCCTAATAATCAATTTTATTGACTTTGAAAAAGCGTTCGACTCGCTCCACAGAGACAGTCTCTGAGTCATAATGAGATCATATGGCATCCCAAAGAAGACTATCGGGATCGTTAAGCTACTCTACGATGATGCGGAATGTGCCGTCCTTGATAATGGGCAGACATCTAAATGGTTCAAGGTGAAAACCGGTGTGAAGCAGGGCTGTGTGATGTCTGGATTCCTGTTCTTATTGGCTATAGACTGGGTTATGCGACAAACAACACAGAAAGCTAACACAGGGATTAGGTGGAAGATGACAGAACAGCTTGAAGATCTCGATTTTGCAGATTATATCGCCCTAATATCCACAACAACTAGCCAGATGCAGAGGAAAACAGATAGGTTAGCAGACCCAGTGAACAGGGTCGGCTTAAAGATCAACCGTAAGAAAACTGAAGTCCTCAAGATTAACTGCAAGGGGAAAGATACGATCAAGTTTAGGTATGGCGAGGACATAAAGGAGGTCAGAGATTTTGTATATCTTGGAGCAATAGTGAGCGACGAGGGAGGAGCAGATAGGGATATGCAGAACAGATTAGGAAAAGCAAAGTCAACTTTTGGTAGGGATTCTCCAGGCAGGGACTGTTATCACTGACTGAAATACAGTGGCAGAGAAAAAACAACGACGACAAAAAAAAAAAAAACACAGTACAGTCATGTCGTTGAACAGATGTTTACCCTCCAGCTGCGCGGATCCCGTAACTGAAAACTATGAATGATCTCTCTGGCTGCTTCGCTCTTATATCTCCGAACAATTTATCCGGAAATCTGCTAATATTTCCTTTGAAATCGATTCCAATATCGCTGAAAACTCCGTATTTCTTATGCTCGGAGCATGGCTTGGAGTGAAAGCTTTATAGACATAGCAACAGTAACCAAGGGGGCGGGGGACTGTCATTGGACCAACCTGATGTCAATCTTGTGTTCTGGTTGCTGATTGGAAAGGGAGGATGTCCTCCCTTGGCATGTCATTGTACGTGTCTTAGCCAATCATAGATTAGCATGAAAAAAAAGAAATGCATTGAGTGAATGGAAGGAGATCCCGCCCCCGGAGGACAGAAGCCCTCCGTCCTTCTCCAGCCCCCACCTTCCTGCTCCCTGCTCTTCACACAGACTGCTCCGTCTCCTCTGCCTGCAGTTGTTGCTGTTGAACTGTTTTAAGTGGATTGAGTGAATTTTCTTCCATAGAAGAGATAAAAAAAAAAATTAGTATAAATGATTTGGTAATGGTTTATTGCAACCATTTACTCTTTCTTAAAATATTTTGATCTTCCTCTTTCCTCTCAAAAATAGACGACCAACCTCCTCTGCCTCTATGGACCAGCCTCCTCTGCTTACCATATAGTTCCCTTTTGTAATATTCTATAACTTATAACTGAACTCAGCGTTCACCTTTCTTTAAGGTCATACTTGCAGGCAAAAATAGATAAATAACGAAAAACAATTGCGAATTTACAACAGGAAAAATAGGATCAACATATTTTAACACGTTGACTGCCAACTACGAGATAACTCGTAATGGCGGGTCCGGGCCAGCGCTAGACTTGAAAATTCGGGGGAAATTATCCATCCCTTTATTGACAACAATTAATCCTGGCTAATTCTAGATGGTTTTCCTTTATAAACACGTTTTCCAATTCAAGAATAATCAAGTGGCAATTGAAGACACGGCTTCTCTCCCTCATGCGATCTAACAGCAAATAATGGGCTACATTCAGTAGAGAAAATAATTTAATTATAATTAGGTCTATGCACTGGCACTTTTTTTTTTTTTTTTTTTTTTTTTCCAGCGAGAGCGGCATTTCAGAACTCATTTGCGAATGAAGGTAATTTCGGCAAGTACCTACACTTGTTTTTGCAGCATGGTCACGCAACTTGCTGTAAAAAAATAGACAGCTGTCAGACTGGAAAATGTAAACGGAGGAAACCACGTATACTTGTCACCCGAATTACCTTCATTCGCAAAAGAGTTCTGAAATGCCGCTCTCGCTTGAAAAAAAAAAGAATACTGTTGCTGAGTGCCAGTGCATAGACCTAATTATTATTGAATAATTTTTCTGTACCGGATGTAGCCCATTATTTGCTGTTAGATCGCATGGGGGAGAGAATCCGTGTCTTCAATTGCCACTTGATTATTATTGAATTGGAAAACGTGTTAATATAGGAAAACCATCTAGAATTAGCCAGGATTAATTGTTGTCAATAAAGGGATGGATAATTTCCCCCGAATTTTCAAGTCTAGCGCTGACCCGGACCCGCCATTAAGATGTTATCTCGTAGTTGGCAGTCAACGTGTTAAGATCGATGTTCTAATAATGTGATAGTAACCAGATTTGCCACGCCTGTATTCCATAGCTTTGAATCTGCCATGGGATTAAATGTGTTTTGAATGATTCGTTCAGCCATGAATGTGTCTGAAGGTTTCACTAAATGATTTTGAAGGAAAGAAATAATGCTTGTAAATAAGGCCTCATTGATGACTGCTGCAATCAAAAATGTTCTGAAAGGGGTATGAATACCTCCCTCCCCTCCCCTTAACACTAGAACCGCCAGTATTCTAAACCCCCCTAGAACGGCCACAGCGGTCTCCCAGACCGTCATATAATTACATTGTTTCGAGTCGTAAACAGTTCTGTAAGTGGAATAAATAAGAATGAGTTATTAGTAGTGTTAGTACTTCATATTATACTGTGTTACGGTTGGTACTGGGTGTGGGTGGGGGGGTAGACTGAGCGATGTGACGTACGGCCCACACGCGTCTGTACTGTTGACACATCTGGACACAGGTGCTGCTGTCGAGTCGATGTCGCTGTTCACTGGATTTTTATTTTTGCTAGGTCAGTTTGTTATCAACTCCAGGTGTTTTACAGGTTGTTTACCTGGCAATGACGTGTTGGAATCATTCAATGATTCATTTCATTATCATCATTTATATTGATTCATTTCATTATTATTTGGTTCATTTAATTATTATTAATTGTTTATCCTTGCTTGCTCTGGCTAAGTTTTTCTTAGGCTATGGTAGTGTACTCTTGCCTGTTTCTGATTAGCCTAGGCTTTCATAGCTGTAGCTTCCACAAATTTGAACAATACATGTAATTATAGTTAATTGTTTATCTGAGAGCCATTTTTTGGTCTTTTATCTAGTTTATCTGGAGCCATGCAGTCCTGACAGGGCCAAGATGTTCTCTTTTTCTCCCAAGTTTGTGTTCTCAGGAAAAAGAACAAGAAGAGCCTGGGATGCCGAACGATAAGATGTATGCATACTTCGGGGCCGGCTTTACATGGGCTGTGTGCGTCTGCAACATTCCTGTTGATACCATGATGCGTTAATCAGCTCAGGGGGAGGAGGATGTCAAGATGGACTCCTACTTAAACCACAGCAAAAGAGACTGTCCTTATCCTTCTATGATGGGACTTGTTGTGTGCAAGGATCCTTCTCTGCAGATGAAGTAAACTGACTTTGGCGTGGATATTGACTCCTTTGTCTCTGAGTTCTTTTTGAAGGTAACACCAGGAATATAAAATCTAAATTCCTACAACAACACTATCCCTGATTTCACGTTATAGAACCTGCCTGGCGTTTGAATTCACTGCACGAAAGATGGTAATCATTCCAAAACAATCAATCGATAATCAACTTTCTCTCATCATAAACGTTTCCCCCCATCAGAAAATAAATACTAAGATACTGGTGTTGGCTGTGCATACCAATCTGACTCATGGTTTATCTGGTGGTAATGCTTCTGTGTTTGCTAAAATACCTGACATAGTCTGAACGCTGCGTTTTTTGTATTCCATCCTTGTTCATTACCCAGTTTGATGATTTAGTGTTAGCGTAAAAATTGACAATAGCCTAGTAAGTAAAACACGGGACTTGTGACAGTTTCCTCGTTGTGCATTGGCCAGAATAATCAGAAAACAAGTAGACTGGCCTGCAGATGCTCTAACCATGATACAAATGACAATTTTTCTAGTTAGTAACGCCATTTGGACAATGTTGTGTCATAGATCTGTGGTGGCTAATCCTGAAATTAGCGTTAGGTTTATGATCTGGTATACTGTATTGCAAGGATTATTATTATGCCATGCTCAATGTGTTACAAATGACACGTTTTATGGCATATTATAACAGCGTATTGCTTAACAGCATCATGAATCAGACTATGGTATTTTAGTAGATGCACAAGTGTAAAATGTGTGAAACGTGCCTTGCAAGAAATGTTCACTGCAAATGTGGGAGTACTAGGAGGGCTGCCAGTCTTTCCTGTTGATGGCTGTCTACCCATCTTTTTTTTCGTTCTGGATCCAAAGGTATCTGATAAGATGATATATTAGGCTTATATCCTTGCCTATTGCTGCAGCCCACAGCACAGCAAGAAATTACCATTTTTGCAGATCTGTCCACTTGCCATCCACTTGTCATTACTTTACGATACTTCCGCCGTCCATCATGGAGGTCGTGATTCCCGTGACGTCAAACGCAATGCATGAATAATTCTGTGTGCGTGTGTGTGTGTTTGTGTGGGTAGTTAAAGGAGATCTATTATGCTATTTTCCAAGTTTATATTTTGGTCTTTGACTCTCCTAGAGTACTCCTGATCACGCAAAGTAAAGAAAGGGTACTTATTTCACTCATATTGCTATCTTCAAAAAATCCCATTTGTAGTCCATCGTAGTCTCTGCCTGAAACGCCTCATTGGGGTGGCTCTTCCACTATGGCCCCCACTCCCCGTGTGCCCACTTTCTTCTGACTGGCCAGCTTTGTGAAGGGCAGATCTAGGCGGTATGAGGCAGCAGAACGCAGTTTTCCTGGTCTGGCTCCAGAGTGAAACTGACGCGTCTCCCGAAGGACTCGACGGGCATATTCTAATGCAGTACATGTGTATAGATCTAATGAAATTAAATTGTTCTAATAAACGCAACGGCGAAAGTGGAGGACGCAGTGCGAAAGTCTAGCAGCTCAAGCACAAATTTGCTATCGGCAACAGTGATGAGTACAGCGGTTTTTCTACTCTGTAGCTAGAATGCAGGGAAAGCTAGAATCCACCCCATATAGACACATTTGTAGAACGGGTCGACATGCCCAAGTGTAGACCGGAGACCGTAAAAATCCGGCGGGTCTGAGTTTAGAGGGAAACATGGACAGTGAGGAGCAGCTAAAAGTGGACCAACAGCTTATGGACTGCTTCGGTGTGTATTAGGACCTTCTGGTTCGTGTGTATAGCTGTGGTGTGTTGTTAGCGTGGAGAAACGAACAGCTTCCGCGCTGGTATATGATGGAGGGGCGAAAGCTCCAGGCTGAACGGCCTTTTCGGAAATTGCCTGTGGTAATGGTTTACTTATTGCTTCGAAATGACCAGCTTTTCCTCGCAGAAAATGGGCGATTATGGATAGTGTGCGAGAGCTAGCTAGAGCTCCGGTTATGTTATGAGCATAATACAGGTTTTACAGACCGTAAGTTCCGTCTGCATGAACCGTTGCTTATGTGGAGCTAGCGAATCGATCACTTTTACAGGAAAGAATTTAATATTCAATCGATGGCAATGCAGAGAAATCGTTTGTTATACCGGACACGTTATAGCCTGTGCGCTTCCCTATTGCTTTCACCGGTAGCATCAGAGAGCTTGCCCAGACATTGGAGATGTATCAGGCTGACCCCAGTCATGGATAAGTAAAGCGATTGTTTTGCAAGCACCCAAAAACGCACGCCAAGCTCTGCAAAACCTACGTCTGGTCTAACTGCAGCCCAACTCAGCAGACACATACAGCACCTCTCCGGTTAGCTTCAACTGTAGTGGCTACAATCCGCAACGTTATGATGAAACTGCCACATTGATGCTTACCGAAGTAACACAAGCATACCGATCAGAATTACTGCATATAAGTTAACCAGGAGCATTTTTAATTAGCAGAGCACGCGAACTAACATGCAGTAGCTGATAAGCAGTCATGACTTTGAATGTAATCTGTCGCGCGAGAAATTTGTTTCGCGTCCGGTGTGAAAGCTGCTTAACGCGCCCATAATGCTTGTATTTGCGTCTTTGCATTGACTTTAGATGTAGCTAATCTGTTGCGCAAAAAATTCGTTACGTGTCCAATGTGAAAGCAACTTTATGGATAGTACGCGACAGCTAGAGAGAGCTCGGTTATGTTATGAACATAATACAGGTTTTGCAGACTGTAAGTTTCGTTAGTGCGGACAAGTTGCTTATGTGGAGCTAGCGAATCGATCACTTCTACAGGAAAGAATTACCTATTTAATCTCCGCCTTTTTCGGCTTTTTATTAGCCATAACAATTTCTAAAGGGGGATGAAATTATGTCAAGGTAGTGCAGAGAAATTATTTGTAAACCGGTAGAGCTTCTGCGTTTCACATTGCTTTCACAGTAGCACCAGAGAGCTTGCTCAGACATTTGTGAAGTATCCGGCTGATCCCGGTCATGGATAAGTGAAGCGATCACTAACTGTAGTGGCTGCAATCGGGCAATGTTATGATGAAACTGCCACATTGATGCTTACCGAAGTAACACAAGCATACCGATCAGAATTACTGCATATAAGTTAACCAGGAGCATTTTAATTAGCACGGCACGCAAACTAACATGCAGTAGCTGGTAACCGAGCGGTCATAACCAGAGAGACAAACCCTTGCAATACAGGTTTTACAGACAGCAAGTTCTGTAACTGTGAACAGTTGTACCAAGCATCCAAATTATAAACAAGTATTAAAAGTTAGCTTCAAATGAGGTTTATGTTCACACACCTTCTGTAGAATTTCCCCTGATATCACTCTTGCATGTTTAGGACACAAACATTAACAACAGTAACTTGGCTACGTTAGCCGCTGTGCTACAGCCACAATCAACTGGCTATCACGTCAGGTTGGCTTATGCAGTAAAAGCAACTTACAGCTTCTGTGTCTGTGAGTCACGAACAGTCGTGACCGATACAGGCTTTATCTTCAGATATTTTACAAAGCCTGCGTTTGAGGCCAGTTGTTAGTGCTAACTATCGCTAGTGGTCCTGCTCGCCACCCATAACACGTTAGCTTCACTTACATTATTTGCTGTTATGTCGTTATTTACAGCTTGCGGCTCTGAGCGCTTGATTGATGCAACTGCTTCAGGTTTGAGAAGCAGCTGAAAGGCTTATCCTGTGTCGAATTATCCTTTATTAACAAAGATGTCTTTGGTGAAATGCTAAGCACAATCAGCTAACGTTCCCTTTGGCCGTGGCTGTTTGCTGCCAGCTAACAAAAGAAGCTACCCACTGATTTCTGGTGGCATAGTCTTTTGGAAGAAAAATTGTTGTCTTTCTTCGTGTCCAAAAGTAAACGGACAAGCAGCTTTGGGAGAGATACTGACAAAATTGCACCTCAAATGATCTGCAGTTCTTCTTTTGTATTTCCAAAAGTGTAGACGCTACTAAGGCATAGTATGATCTGCCGTCGTTTGTGCCTGCTAGAATAGTTTCTGGTGTGGGCAGGTCCAGCGCAATGTTGGCTCTGGCTAGGTCTGTACTAATTGGAGGGCACAAGCTGACGTCAGGTTTTGCCCAGATCTCGTGAAGATCTCGGGAGGAGCTGTTCAGAGAGGAAATCACGCTCACGAAATCACGTTCTTGGATTACGGCAAAACCCCTGTATCTTATGTTTAGAAACTTTTCAGAGGTTGAGCATCGACTACCAACATTATAACATAACTAATTTGAATTAAAAGAAGGATCAGCATAATAGGTCCCCTTTAAGTTGAAGGGGGGGAAGGGGGAAGGGGTGTGGAATGGAGTGGACATGGTCATGCTGTTATGGTTGGTTATTATGACCATGTATGTGGCTTAAGTTATGGTAGAGTTCAGTGAATAGATTATAAATGGGTCCCAGGCAGGGGCAGAGCTAAGGGCGGAGCATCATCGAGGAGGCCCTTAGATATGCACTGCAAAAATAAAGGGTAGGCCTATATATTATTCTATCCAACCCAACACATTCACGGACACATGAAGAGCTGTTTCCAAAACACAGTAAGTGCGAAAATTACAAAAATTGAGATAATACCATAGATCAGTAACCCTGTGCTTCTTACAAATGGTGCTGAAATCCGTTTTTGAAATTCATACTGTTCAGCGTATTTTTTCACGGTCAGAGTGTTTTTCTGTAAAATGCAATAGGCGCCAGCATAGAAAAAAACGAATTAACTCAAAATGAGTAAAATGGATATATTGCGTTTTGGAAACAAACTCCTCTCATTTACATGGGCGATACAGCCGTTAGTTGGCAGCAAAAGCATATGGGGTATGGTTGCTTGGCATGTGCTAAACGAGAATTGTAATTCCCATTTATTCTGAGCTTTCGGCGACAGAGGCATACATGAGAATTACTGCTCGAGTTTTATAAATTGGATATCTCGGCAGGGCTCGATCTTCCCCTTTTTTGCCACAAGCCATTCGGGCTTGTGACAGAAAGAAAAGCATTTGAGTATCATGTGAAATTCAATTACACAGGTACAAACTTTACTGACGCATTTTATAAAAATCAAAATGAAATTTATAAAAGTAAAAAACACCAACGTTTTGAACGAAGCAGATTTTTTTATACATTAAGCAAAAAGGTAAGAGCTGTCCATTGGATAATTACTGTAAAGAGCGGGAAAATGACACTGATCAAAAGGAATGGGTGTTTCTTCCCCTAGAAGGAGTGTCTTCATTTAGTGACTCCTGGTATTCTGTCACCTGTGTGACCAATTAATCATGTCCTGTATTAATTAAGTGGAATAGTCTGGTGACTTGATATTTGTTCAAAAGCAAGGTCAAATAGAGTTCGCTTTGGACATTAAAATAATTGTCATAAAATGTCAACTTTTCATATGGCATATAATTCTCATGTATCTGGTCACCTGTATGACATTTTAAAGTAAAATAAATTAATTTGTGAATAATTTCATTGAGAATGAAAGGTGGTGATAATTTTAATTTATTCATTTGAGTAATAGAGTGAACATGCATACTGCAACATTTAAACACAATAAATGTAATGTGACATACAATTTACCAGTTGATGAAAATGAGAAAAAAAAAATCCTCTGATTTTTTTTAATACTTACATATACATATATCTATGCAACTGGCCACTACAGTGATCTTAATTCTAGGAAGAAAAAAAATTACATTTCAAAAAACATAAAACAATGCTCTTTTTGAATATACACCTGAAAATTCTGAAAAAAAAATAGAACTTGATTTTTTTTTTTTTTTCAAATTTGGTTCCCTTTTCAAAGAATGGCCCTTCAGTGATCTGTCATTTCTTACTACTTTCATTATAATAATTCAGTAAATAAATTGTGTGATTATTAATCAAGCAATCCTGAACTGGAACAGCTTGAAAGCAATTATGTGTTTAAGGGCGAGAGGTTCCCTGCACACAACATAATGCTGGCATTACTGCCAAGGGGACTTAGGGCAGTAGGGAGCTGATACAGAACTGAACTGCTTGATAAATACTCAAACATCTGCATTGAAACACTCAAAAAATTTGACATTTTCACATGAATTGCTGTCAAATGTATTTTCGCTCTTTAATGGCCAGGGCAAAATAGCAACACACTCCTTACACACTCAAAATCTCTACTTCCCCCCTCGAGTGTTATGACACGCAACAGCCAGGCACATATGCCCCATACAGGTGGGGGGTCAAAGATGATCCACCTGGTTCCGCAGGTACATATTTCATAGAGTTCGCCTTGTTTAATAAATTATCGCTTCGCGGCAACCAGTGTGCAACCGCGCTTCTCTGCTGTTTTGAACGCTGAAATCATTTCGATCAAGTGCAATCTTAAAATAAACTAGAAAAGGCTACATTTTCTGAAGAAAATTTGTGTGCTTGCTTCAGCGAGAAAAGTTGAAGAGGTTGCCTTTTAAAATGAAGGTGCTTGGAAACTGAGGCAAAGGAAATTGCTGAAGAAATGTTGAAAAACTGCTGAAATGTAAACACAAGACTTAAAAGCTGAAAGTAATAGTTTAAGGAATTCTGACTTTTCAGCTGCATCATGACCGAGTCTACTCCACTTCAACCCAGCTGTAAAAAAAAAAAAAAAAAAAAAGGTGAATTGGAGTCAGTGAGGTTGATGCATCTCTCTCTATGGCTCTGTGCATATCTTGGTCAACGCAGTGCATGCCGAAAAATTAGCTTTATGGCGGAGCAAACATGGCAGGCCACATTGGCAGACTGCCACAGCAGTTTTGCTTATATTTCATTGTCAGTGTTTCTCCCAGTCCTGAACTGTACAACGCTGACCTCGCCAAGTAGTGAAATGCTACTATTCGCGACTCTGTTCATTTCTGTGCACTGTCTCTTCGCTAGCTAAATAGCTAATAATAGCAGGCTGCAAGATATCGTTTGCACATGTTGTGATATTATTCACGGCTCCCTTTTTATTTCTGTGCTATTATTAGCTAGTTATTATTAGCTCGCAAACACAAAGTGCATAAAACGTGTTTGAAATGGGTTGAACTTGAGTTTCAAAATTGCCATCACTGCAGATGACATAATCAATAGCTAGCTGATGTTAACTATTTGACTATCAATGAGTATGGAAAAAGTTACGTCTGCTAGCCTAGCAAGGATGGCAGCTGTGGTCATTTTGATACCAATATTTTGCCTGTTTTAGATACGATCATAAATATATCTAGGTAGTGCGAACACTTGCTTGTATACACAGGAATAAGAGCTCGAGCAGTTTTTTTCTGCTTTGCAATTTTTTACTGGAATGTGTTCTCATGGACCCAGCCCTGCGAAAAGACCGGTCTTTGCTGCCCTAAATGTGCTCTCTTGGAGCTGGTTTGAGCGACTGTACAAATGACGATACCGAAAACTCTTTCACTGAGTTTGACGCAGAAGAATGGGATTTGTCTAAAAGTCGTATCAATCTTGATCCAAATGATGATAATGCTGAGGCCAGGAAAAAGTCCAGCAGAGGGCAGATTTGAGCCGCAATACTGCTATGCCACAATTTCGCTAAGCCATTTCACATAACATAACATAACATGAGTGGCGAGGAACAGGCCATTCAGCCCAACTAGGCTCACCAGTTTCTTTATACTATTGTGAATAGATCACTTCAGATACTCAATGACTTAGTGGTATCTAGCATTAAGTCAAGCCTGCTCTTGAAAATTCCCAAGGTTTCTGCCTCAACAATATGGTCAGGCAAGCTGTTCCACATCGAAATTAGTCTTTGGGTGAAAAAATATTTCCTAATATCAGTGCTAAATTTACCCTTGGTCAACTTCCATTTGTGACCCCGAGTTCTACTAACAAAACTTGGCTGAAGGAAGGAATCCCTGAGGGACGCCACTCCCCACCATACCTAGCTCAGATGAGATACCATTGACCACCACTCTTTGTGTTCTGTCCTGTGACCAGTTTTGAATCCACTTCAGAATACCTCCTGTGACTCCAATGGAGCTCATTTTAAAAATTAGTGTCTTCTGCGGTACTGTTTCAAATGCTTTCTGAAAATCCAAGTATATGATGTCATTAGCCCTGCTCTGATCAAAAGTCTTAGTGGCCTCTTCAAAATTTGAAGAATTTGAATTTGAATTAGTGGTTAAAGCAGGGGTTCCCAAACTCGAACATGGGCCCTCCCTCTGTGTGCTGGTTTTTGCCCCAACCATAATTGCCATCATAGGACTTTAACAAGCTGTTAATTTGTCCAAATTGGGTGCATTTTGTGTTTAAATATTTTATTTGCTGTTTTAAGCCAAATTTTAATAGAAATATCCATTTGTGCCATGAAGAATAAAAGACCAAATAAAAGACCCTTGCATATAAAGTTTTGGGGGGTTTTTTTTCTGTGTGGCAAGCAATTTCTGGCGATAACATTTTTAAACAGATCAAATCAGGTAGCCTACTGAGAAAATCAGTAACCTCCAAATTAGGTTGCTGCAGACAGCTGATTAGAATTCTTTCAAAATAATTTGCTTGCACTCAATGACAAAAACATAACATAGGGTCACGTGATGCAATTGCCCTGAGCAGTCGACCGTCGCCGAGCTCCCGTTGCTAACGAGCTGTATTTGCTAAAATAAGTGCTATTTAAGACATAGCAACCATACAAACATTACTTTGTAAAATCCTGACAGCATGCCTCACCGGAAGACCATGAAATCTGCAACTAAACTGCCTGCGGAAGAGCAAGAAGCGAGGAAGAAGATGCTAGCTAGCATGGAAGCTACATTGCTTGTGTCAACAAGTGTGGACAGTGGCGCTCTTGCTTTGGATATCTCGTAGAATGTCATTGAAAGAATATCTGCAATGATGGACAGTAAGTTTGAAGAGTTCTCGGCTGTACTTAATACCATGACAACACGCCTCGAGTCCAACACGAGACGTATCACCGAAGCTGAGAGTCGTATTTCCACAGCAGAGGACGCCATGTCGGTCTTTGAATCCAAGATAACCGGCTTAGAGGAAAAGGTGCGTTTTCTGACGGAGAAGTGCACCAATATGGAGGGACGGAGCCGCAGGGACAATATCCTGATCTACAATCTCAGAGAAAACACAGAGGGCCATCAACTGTGAAGTTTTTTGAGACCTGGCTGCCTACTTTGCTGAATCTGGAAACCAAGCGGGGAACCATTAAAATTGACCGAGCTCACAGGACTCTCGGTCCGCCTAAACCTGACCGAGCCCGTGTGGTGATTATTAAGCTGCATCACTCCAGAGACAAGCCCAGGATTCTCGCTCCTGCCAAAAAACATGGCCCGCTCAAATATGAGGGTCAAACTATTTTCATCCGACAGGACCTGGCAGCCCCAGACAAGGACATACGACGTGCCTTTAACGGCATCTGTGCACGACTCATCGAAAAGGACATAAAGTTCATTATGCGCTTCCCAGCCACCCTGACCTTCTCTCACGGAGGAAAAAACCACTCGTTTCGCTCACCTAAGGATGCGCTTGCCTTTCTGGATGGTCTGGATTAACTTTCTTTTTTCTTTTTCCTGGTGATGTGGATGCTTTCTCAGTGAAACACTTATGTGCTTCGGGACACCTTATCTTTTTTTTCTTCCCAGACAATGGACATGAAAGTATGTTGTTGTGGATAAGCTTAACTGCTCAGGTACATGCCCATGCTAATTTGTTTGAACTGCTAAACGGTTGTCATGGCTCAAGCTCATGGGGAACGGGAGACCCAGAGAGGATTTGGACTACTTTCTGTCGGTGGTGCTCTTGCTCGGTTTCGTGTGCCCCGCTGCTTGTTTGTGTCTCTCGGTAGACCATGTGAGTGTCTGTGCGGGGAGGGAGGGCTGGGATTCTCACAGGAACCCATCGTTTGGGGATGGATGTTTCCCTGTTTCTCTTGTTTATATTTTTGTTCATACTTATGTCAACAAACGAAACAAGCCATTGGTATTTCATGTGTTACTGTTGTTTGCCTGTTTGCAAAATCGTGACAGTATTGTCTCTCTCTGCCGTGCCACAAAACTCTCCCTACTACCAATCGCTCACAATAATTAATTAGATCTCTTATGACCGACCTCAAAATAGTTTCCCTTAATGTTAAGGGGTTCAATAATGTAATAAAAAGACAAAAGATCCTTTCTTTTTTGAAAAAAGAGAAAGCAAATATAGCCCTACTATCAGAAACACACTTAAATGACTTGGAGCACCTAAAACTGAGAAGGAGCTGGGTAGGTCAAGTATTTTACTCGTCTTACAACACTAGGAGCAGAGGGGTAGCTATTCTGATTCACCGTAGACTGCCATTCACTCTGGAGAGAACAGTTAAGGATAGCAATGGCTGCTACATTCTCATATCAGGCTATGTCTATGGGGAACATATACTTATAGGTTGTATATATGGGCCCAACTCATCCGATGTTACATTTTTCTCTGAGTTGCTATCTGATTTCTCATCATTTTCTACCCCTTATGTGGTGCTAGGGGGAGATTTTAACTGTGTATTTGACCCATCTGTTGATCAGTCCCCAGCTAACACATGCTCAACTAACAGAAAAAGTCAAAGACTGAGGGAATTCTGCCATGACCTAGAGCTATTTGACACATGGAGGATAGCTAATCCATTGAAGAGAGATTATACTTTCTTCTCCAGACCCCATCAGACATTTTCAAGAATTGATTTTTTTTGTCTTCTAGGATGGTTTTGGATAGGGTAAAGGAGTGCTCGATTGGCATATGCTCACTTTCAGACCACTCTCATGTTAATCTTATCATCAGTCCTCCTTATTCTGACCCTGCCTCTCACTAGTGGAGGATGGACCCATCTTTACTGAGTAGTCCTGCATTTATTGAATATATTACGAATCACTGGAACATTTTTATCTCTGCTAATAAAAACCCAGATGTTAGTCCATCATTGCTGTGGGAAACTGCTAAAGCATATCTCAGCGGATGCATTATCTCTTATGCCAGAGCACAGAAAAAGGCTGCTTTAAAGGAACAACTTAATTTCGAGAGCACAATACAACAATTAGAGACCAAATTTAAAAGTACACCTTCCAAAACTCTCTTCAGAGAATTAGAGGCAGCCCGCTCTGCCCTTAACCAGTTGTTAACTATAAAGGCAGCTTCAAACATTTTTTTTGCAAGACACAGACTCTACGAGTCAGGAAATAAACCTGGTCGACTCTTGGCGAGACTGGCAAGAGGTAGGATGGAGGCAAATACCATTTCGTCCCTGCTAGACAATAATCACGTTAGACACTACAAAACCAGGGACATAAACAATATCATGAGGGAGTTTTATCGGAAACTCTACTCATCAGAATGTGACCCTTTGAATATAACGAGCTCTGATTTTCTGAACAAAGCCCCTCTTCCATCTTTGTCAGAAGAGCAAAAGAGAACATTAAATACACCTGTGTCTGAGGAGGAGGTCAAGAGGGCCATAGCCTCTCTGAAAGGTGGTAAGGTACCTGGACCCAACGGCTTTTGCCCTGAGTTCTATAAAAAGTTGTGTCATCTTGTAGCTGGGCCACTCACTGCTATGTTTATGGACTCTTTTGAGAACGGACATCTTCCCAAGACACTTAACTTAGCAAATATTACACTTATACTAAAGAAAGGCAAAGCACCTGATACCTGTGGTTCATACAGTCCCATCAGCCTCATTAATCTTGATCGTAAACTACTCTCCAAAATTCTTGCTTCCAGATTGGAAAAGCTCCTACCATCTCTTATTAATCCGGACCAAACCGGATTTATACAAAATCGTTTATCTCTCTCTAATGTGAGAAAGTTACTTAACATGATAGAATACTCAAGACAAATAGCAAAGCATACGCCATATCCTTGGATGCCGAAAAGGCGTTCGACAGGGTCGAATGGGAGTATTTATTTGACATTCTAGAGAGGTTTGGGCTTGGGGAAAATTTTATTAGATGGATTAGGACACTGTATAGCTCTCCAGAGGCTTGTGTAGTAACCAATGGCAGACAATCATCGCCCTTCTCACTGTTTAGAGGTACAAGGCAGGGCTGCCGCCTGTCCCCATTGCTCTTCGCATTGGCTCTCGAGCCTTTAGCTGAGGCTATAAGACAACAACAAGATATTCATGATATAACAATTAACGGCACTGTTTACACAATTGCATTGTATGCTGACGACATTTTACTGTTCTTAACTGAGACTGAATTGTCAATACCCTCCACCATGTCTATTTTTGAGGAGTTCAGCTCCTGTTCAGGTTATAAAATTAACTTTGGTAAATCAGAGATTATGCCGCTAAGTGGATCTGCTGGTCTATCCCCACCTCCTAGTTGTCCCTTTAAATGGTCTTCCTCTGGTTTTACCTATCTCGGAATAAGGGTATCCCCAGACCTTACAGAGTTATGGAAACTTAACTCCGACCCTAAATGCCATAAAGAGGGACTTGGACAGATGGCATGACCTCCCCTTATCTTTGATGGGTCGAGTAAGCTTAATTAAAATGAATGTTCTTCCTCGTATACTATATCCCTTGCAAATGTTACCACTCTGGATTTCCAAAAAAGTTGCTCTTGAAATAGATAAAGCATTCTCTAGATTCATCTGGCATGGCAAAAAGCCAAGGCAGAAAATAAAAACATTATAATTGCCATCTGACAGAGGAGGCTTGGCTCTGCCTAACATACTCTTTTACAATTGGGCATGCCACGCTCGTTTCTTGTTGGAGTGGCTGCATGCTCATCTCAATTCTGGGTCTTGTCTGGACTCTTGGTCTATCCTACCTTTCTCGCTGTGGAGTCTGATCACAGGTGATAAAAAGAAGGTTTCTAGGCATATCAAGAATAACCTCGTCATTTATAATACAGTTAGAGTGTGGTGGAGAGTCTGTAAACTTGCAGGTCGAGGTGACTATGCTTCTTTTTTGACTCCTCTTACAAGCAATCAAGACTTTACCCCTGGTCTCCACTCTAGTATCTTTGTTAAGTGGCATGAAAAAGGGATACGGGTGATTGGAGATTTATATCAAGATAACGTACGTATGACATTCCAACAATTACAGACAAGGTTCAATATTCCTAAAGAACATTTCTATGGTTTTCTCCAGATCCGGCACTTTATTGGATCATTGTGTTTACCTCCACCTGATTCAGACATGTACTGCATTGTAGAGAGATTCCTCGCTGCTAGGAAAAGTGCCATACATTTTACTTCTGCCTTTTGTGCATTATTGCTTTCTTTCAGCTCAGGTGATGTAATTGATATCGCAAGAAAATGGGAGAGGGATCTTGATACAGAGTATATCGAGGAGGATTAGCATGAGGCTCTCAAAGTGTCAAGGTCTGCCTTTGCCTGTAACTGACTAAGAGAGATGCAGTATAAAATACTACATCATCTACATCTAACTCCTCATATTCTACATAAAATGCACTGTCAGACCTCTCCTCTGTGTATTAAGTGTCAAAGAGAGGCTGGTACCTATTATCACTACTTTTGGCAGTGTAGACTAATTAAAAGATTTTGGGGCACAGTCTCCCAAGAACTAAGTAGCATTTTCCAGGTGGCAGTGAAAAGGGACTCTGGCCTTTTTATTCTCGGCCTGCCTTCTAAAAATCTGACCCTTACACACTTACAATTTAAACTTTGCGACAAGCTCCTGTCTCTGGCAAGAAAGTGTATTCTGATTAATTGGATAAAAAATAAACCCCCTACTGCCACCTTGTGGTATAGAGAAATTTTTAGAGTCCTTCCTCATGTAAGAGTTAGTGCAATATTGAAAGGTAACAAAATGTATTTTACGGAATTGTGGTCTGACCTGTTCAATTACCAGCCTGAAGAATTGACCCAGTTGGTTATGAGGGGCCAAAGCTCTACAAAATGGCCAGCAACAATTGGACTGAGCTCATAGGAATCTCCTTGTGCCTTAGCTAAAATTTTTTAATGGCACACTGTACCTTCATGATAATCTTGTACAGTTGTAACAATTCACTTAAACCAAATAGATAAATGAAACGCTACAACGCAAATTAAGGCAGCAGGCGGACCTGACACTGCAGAAATTAGACTGTGCCGACCGACCAACCTAACAGTAACGAATAATGCCAAAATCATAAAAAATTATTACTTTGAAGCGACTTAATTATTTAAATAAAATACACTCTAACTAGAGAAAGTTCAGTTTTCCAAAATATAATAATATAACAAGTAAACAAAAAATCGCGTCCTAACTGGACGGGAAGCAAACAAAAGACATTGGGGCGAATAGGTGCGCGCCGGAAAAAACAAAGGAAATAATAATCACAACACAAATCAATTATTATCCGCAAAACTCAAGTCCATATAAAAAGTCCCAAAGTTCCCAAAAAGAAATTAGGTCGACCTTAATACACAGTTAACGTAGGATCCGGAGTTCAGGTGAGGAGAGAAAGGGTCGCAGCGGCAGTAGATGACTCTGACTTCCACCGCAGTATAGCTCACCAACTCCCTTAAGCCGGGTAAAGAGGTTCCAGAACGGTCGCCATCCAATTCATTCCCAAAAAAGCAAAAAGCAAAAAAAAAGAAATCCAAATCGTCAGGGATATTCACAAAAAGAGCGCCGTTTGGGATCCACAGACGCCCGCTCCTACCTGGGCGTGCACGCCTCGAGGGGCGTCATTTCCCTCCTTTTATAAGTTCCGCCGGTCAATATAATAATAATAATAATGATAATAATAACAACAACAACAACAACAGTAACCACAATAATAATAAAAATAATAATAATAATACTATGACATAAATTGCAGGGATCCATTACCTGAGTACAAAAGTTAATTGTCAGATAAAGTCAACGCTAATACCAACCTGACAAAGAAAAAAAAGATGACAGACAATGAGCAGCTCATCTTAAAATACCAAGGGTGTACTGCATGAGGGCATGCGAGCCTTACACAGTTGAAAAGATTACTGCTGGGTCGGAGTACATGGTGAACAGTGTGTGTAGTGTTACGGCTGGAATGTTGGGGAGAGGGACTACAGGCAACTGAAAAGAATCTTTTATGTAATTAATTTGTTGTATTGATGGCAGTTTTTTGTTTCTTCTTTTTTTCTTTCCATTTATTATTTATTCTATTTTCGACAATTGTTTCCTTACTTATTTTAGGTAATTCTTGTCTTAGGTAATTGTTAAGTAACAATGCACCCACTCTCTCTGTTTTACTTGCTCTGGAGCAGTGTGATAAGATTTAATGACAGTATATGAGAGTGTGGGGTCTCTCTGTTGTTTTTATGAAAACTCAATAAAACCTGTTTAAAAAAAAAACAGAACAAAAAACAGGTTTGACTCTGTCATTTGCTTGTTTAGTCAACGCTGTGCCCACAGTTTCACCAATCAGGAACCCATTGATTTTTTTTCCTTTGATTGGGTTCATTTTTTCCCTCTTTTCATGCAGTTTTTACTCATATATTGCAATGTGGATGCGGAATTTATTCCTCACTGTTTGTATGCATATTTGTCAAAATACTGTTTGTCAAGAGAGGATAAATTGCTGCTCTGAACAAAAATGCACCTAATTAAGACAAATTAACGGCTTGTTAAAATCCTATGATTGCAAACCAGGGTGGAGCAAAAACAAGCATACACAGGGAGGCCCCAGGACCGAGTTTGGGAACCCCTGGGTTAAAGCATTTGGTCCAACGGAAATTTTAGGTAAGGTGTCTCTTACATACTACTGCATCTACCTCAAAGATTGTAAGTCCAGTCTCCAAAATGGAGATACCATACTAAAAGGAGAGTCTGAACAAAATGTGTCAAAATTGTGTGTGGAGTGCCAAAAATGTGGAACAAGAGCAAGTTATAAAACTGTGTTTTTCAGCTTTCCAACCAGAATTTTCTGTCTCATTTAATATAGCAGTTAATGGAGTTTCGGTTTGTGCTCCCGTCACTTTTCGACTCATACTGCCAAAACCGTCAGCCCGATTGCTTGCATAGTTACATTTTCGTGACCAGCACAACTTTTCCTACAACTTGGATATAAAAATATTTATGTGGAGTGAAAACTGTGGGAGTTAGAGCAAGTTTAAGAGAAGACTTCTTGATGATTTTACAGCTGTTCGCCACTCTAACAGTGACGTCACCACATTGTATGTTCCCAGAATGTATTGTAACAGAAATTAATTTTAAAAATTATCATTAATTAAAAAAATTATAGAAGTTACAGAAAATTTGAACAGTGAAGAAATTATACAAGCTTAACTTAACATTTTGCAGTTTGAATGACATTTCTAGCTAAAAGTATAACAGAGTTAAAAAAAAATAGCAGAAAATAGCTGAATCTACTGAAACAGCACAAAAATGGCTTGATTTGATAGGACCCCAGAAAAAAAAAATTAAAAATCTCAAAAACTAAAAAGAAAATCAAAAATCTGTACGTATGCAACGTAATTCAGAACAAGCTGAATTTTTTAAAGTTTGAACAGAATCAATAGCTTAAACGGTGTAGGAGGAGTTAGTCGGATAAATTTTGGCAGAAGAAGAAAAAGAAGAAGAAGTAAGAGAATAGAGTGTGCTGCTTCTATTTATTTATTTTATTCATTTATTTATTTACCTCTATGACCCCAGATGGGGTATGAGAGCCAGTTAAACTTACATTAAACAAGTAAAATGATGGGACATGTTAACAATAATTGTACAAAAAAAAAACCTAATAAACTGTTTAATACAACAAATAACCCTATGTTACACATATATTTAAAAAAAACTGATTGCCAAATTTGACATACAATTAAGGAAATTGCAACATAATAATCTTGATAAACTTGGCAAGGTTATACAGTTGGGTAGAGCTTTTGGCATTAAGAAGTAGGCTGAGTTTTTCTTTGCTTGGGCGTGTCCAATAGAATTTCTTAATTAATGTTAACCTCTCTTGGCTAAGTGAGGTACAAACAAGAACATAATGAAATTCATCACAGAGAATATTTTCTTTGCATAGAGAACACTGTGTGACATTGGATTAATCAGTAGGAAGGTAACGGAATTCAGTAATAGGCAAGTGATGGTTTCCGCATCGGAATCGAGCTAAAGTTGTTCTATGTGGGTGACTCAGTTTTAAACTGTAGTTCTCCAAATTCAGGTTCATTTTAACAGTTTTATAGAAAGTGCATAGTCTATTGTTTAATACTTCACTGTACCAGTTCTGGGTGGCAATATCTTTCAATCTACGATCAAAACATTTGCTCAAATTGCACTTTGAGAAAGTATTAATACTGGTGTCATTCCACAATACTGAATATCCAATGTCATCTAATAAGGTCTTAATACAAAAGATCCATTTTGAATTAACAATGTTCAAATCAAACAAAGACCTCATGAGGCGATACATGGTATTTGAAAGACTGTTAGGGGTGGTTACAATAAGAAGCCAGAAATTCAACATTTGCATATGAACAGTATGTTTAAGTTCTAATTTACCTAGTTCACCATACGCAATACAATTGGCTGAGCGGTAGTTGACCCTCAGAAAATTTTTCTAAAATTTCTTATTAAAAATTTCTATGTGAGAGATATTTGAAAATCCCCAAACTTCACAGCCATACAACAGAACTGGAGTAATAATTTGATCGAACAGCTGACACTGGATATCAATAGGCAGATCCAGTTTGGTGGCTTTTGTCTTAAGACTAAACATTGCTTTTCTTGCCTGGTCAACCTGCTTACTTATAGCTTTATTATACAGACCACTGTAATTAAATTGTGTTCCTAAGTAAATATAGTCATAAACAACGTCAAGCTTCTGCTGAAGTAAGCACACAATTAGGTTGCACAACTGAAAATATTGCTAGAACAGGAGATGTTTGGAGAAAGTATACTGAATTAATTATTTGACATTTCTTCATGAGGTATATTAAAATTACATTAAAAAGAGATAAACTATGTAAAGAGCTGGTGTTTGAAAGCAACAAATGTATTCTGAAGATGAAAAGAAGTTAAACATGTGTTTTTAAACAGAAACTTTTCACATATTTCAACTTGTTTCAATTTTATTTTAATTCATTATTTGTTTAGTTTTTTCCCATCGCTACAATGCCACTATAAAGTACGTTGTCATTGTCACCCTTCGGTGATCTGTCATTTCATAATACTTACTTAGTACAACTGTAATTCGAGGTTTATACATTGGTCTTGATTATTCAGTAAATAAATTGTGTGATTATTAATCAAGTGATCTTAAACACAGACAACTCGAAAGCAATTATGTGTTTAAGGGGGAGAGGTTCACTGCACACAACATAATGCTGGCATTACTGCCAAGGGGACTTAGGGCAGTAGGGAGCTGAAACAGAACTGAACTGCTTGATAAATACTCAAACATCTGCATTGAAACACTCAAAAAATCTGACATTTTCGCATGAATTGATGTCAAATGTCTTTTTGCTCTTTAATGGCCAAAGCAAAATAGCAACACACTCCATACACATTCAAAATCTCTACTTTCCCCCCAAGTGTTATGACACCCAACAGCCAGGCACATATGCCCCATACAGGTGGGGGGTCAAAGATCATCCACCTGGTTCGGCGGGTACATATTTTATGCAATGCGTAAATCGGAGTTCACATTGTTTAATAAATTATTGCGTCGCAGTAACCAGTGTGCAAATTTGTGTGCTTGCTTCAGCGCGAAAAGTTGAAGAGATTGATTGATAAAATGAAGGTGCTTGGAAACTGAGAAGCAAAGGAAATTGCTGAAGAAATGTTGAAAAACTCCTGAAATGTACAACCCCAATTTCGCAATAGTTTGGACGAAGTGTAAATTGTGAATAAAATCAAAAGGCAATGATTTTCAGATCACATGAGCCAATATGTTATTTACAATAGAAAAAAGATAACATTTCAAATGTTGAAACTGAGATATTTTACATTTTTATCCACAAAATGAGCTTATTTCAAATTTTCTGGCTGCAACAGGTCTCAAAAAAGTTGGGACACAGGCAAAAAAGGGCTGAAAAAGCAATAAGTATATAAGAGAATCAGCTGAAGGAACATTTAACAAGTAATTAAGTTAACTGGCATCAGGTGTGTAACATGATTGGCTAAAAAAGGGATGTCTTAGAGAGGCTGAGTCTCTCAGAAGTAAAGATGGCCAGAGGCTCTCCAACCTGTGAAGGCTTGCGTAAAAAAATTGTGGAATACTTTAAAAACAATGTCCCTAAACGTCAAATTGCAAAGGCTTTGAGGGTCTCATCATCGACAGTGCATAACATCATCAAAAGATTCAGAGAAACTGGAAAAATCTCTGTGCGTAAAGGACACGGCTGAAGACCTTTACTGGATGCCCGTAATCTTCGGGCCCTCAGACGCCACTGCAGCACTCACCGGCATGATTCTGTCATTGACATTATTAAATGGGCCCAGGAATACTTCAAGAAACCACTGTCTGTAAACACAGTCTGCTGTGCCATCCACAGATGCCACCCTAAAACTCGATCATGCAAAAAGGAAGCCGTTGTTGAGCATGATCCAGAAGTGCCGCCGTGTTCTTTGGGCCAAGGCTAATTTAAAATGGACTGTAGCAAAGTGGCAAAGTGTCCTGTAGTCAGACGAGTCCAAATTTGACATTTGCTATGGCCCCAATTTGTTATGGCGCCAATTTGTTATGACGTCACGGACAGCAAGGGATGACAGACAAAATTCTTAAACTTCAACAGATTTAATTAAACAAACACTTAGAACTAATCTACAATCTACCCTACTGACCAAGATTGAAATAAAAAAAAAGAGATATTTACAGTCCCCTGGTAATTGAGATGGGCTGCTGTGTTGCGATATCCTGGGACAGGAAAATGCTCCAACACAGGCAAAAATCCACAAAAAGCTTCACAGGTCTTGAGAAGAGTGACAGGTCTGGTCAAATGTATCACTCCACAATTTCTCCTTGCAATTTCTCCTACTACCTACTACTCTCTCAATTTTTCTCCTTATATACTCTTTTCCAGCCCCCTCTGAGGCATGCCCAGGACATGCCCCAAACCTAGCTTTAGACTGGGCTTCACAAAAAAAAAAAAGTCAATACTGCCATCTAGTGGCTTTTTTTCCCCCCACATTACACCTCCATTCCAAAAGGGAAAAATTTTGACTCATAAAGGCAAAATTTTTCTTTTCAATACAAAAATGGTGAAGTAGACACTTGTGTATATATACATATACTCAAACACGGGATAAGCAATCAGCAATTACATTGTCAGTACCCTTTACATGCTTAATTTCCAAGTCAAACTCCTGTAAAATCAAACTCCAATTCAACAACCTCCGATTCTTGTTTTTCATCTTACTCAAAAATATTAACGGATTGTGGTCAGTATATACAATCATTGGCTTTTGCCCTGAACAAACAAACCTCAAAGTGTTGTAAGGAACTGGAAAGTCCATGATAGCTTGGACTTTAGCATTTATGGGTGCCACCTTACCCTGGCCTATGACGTAGCCAAGATACATGACAGTAGCACAACCAAAGTCACTCTTGTTCAGGTTAACAGTCAGGTTAGCCTGGGTCAAGCGCTGGAACAACGTCTCTACATCTTTCAGATGTTCTTCCCAGGAGTCACTCCATGTGATCAGGTCGTCGATGTACGCACCCGTGTGTGGCAGTCCGGCGATTGTTGACTGCATCATCCTTTGGAACGTGGCTGGGGCATTTTTCATGCCAAAGGGTAGGACTTCATACTGGTATAACCCAGATGGTGTGGCAAAAGCAGAGATGCTCTTGGCCCTCTCAGTTAAAGGCACACACCAATAACCCTTCAATAAATCAATCTTGGTCAGAAACTTTGCTTGCCCTACTCTATCGATACAATCATCAATCCTAGATATTGGAAACACATCAGTTCTAGTTACAGCATTGACTTTGCGATAATCTGTACAGAATCTAGTACTTCCATCAGGTTTTGGAACTAGAACACAGGGTGAACTCCAATCGGAGTTAGAGGGTCTGATAATATCATGTTCTAACATGTACTCAACCTCTTTCTCAGCAATCTTTCTCTTTTCAGGATTCATCCAGTACGGATGCTGCTTTATTGGTTTGGCATCACCAACATCTACATCATGAGAGGTTATAGAAACTCTCTTTGGAACATCAGGAAATAGATCTTTATTTTTCTTGATCAACCTCTCAAATTGATCTTTCTGGGAGGGTTCTAAGTGCTGGAGTTTTACATCAAGATTTTGCAACACTTCAGAATTTGACAATTTACATGAAAGAACTTCAGCTTTAATTCTAGGTTCATCATCTTGGAACTCCCCCTCATCTGCACAAGTCTTGGCCATAGGAGGATCTGAAGTGACAGCTGCAACCCTAGCATTCCTATCATGATAAGGCTTCAGCATGTTAATGTGACACAACTGTTTTGGCTTTCTCCTATCTGGAGTCTTCACAATGTAATTAAGATCATTGAGTTTTGTCAGAATTTCATAAGGACCGTGAAATCTAGCCTGCAATGGATTGGACTGCAAGGGAAACAACACAAGGACCTTGTCTCCTGGTTTAAACTCACGGCTTCTAGCCTTATGATCATACCAAGTTTTCATTTTTCCCTGACTTGATTTCAAGTTCTCTTTGGCTAGGTCACAAGCTGCACGCAGTCTTTCCTTGAACTTGCTAATATAGTCTAACAGACTGATATGCGGCTCTTTCTCTTGGCATTGTTCACTCAACAATAGCAAAGGTCCTCTCACTTCATGTCCAAACACTAGCTCAAACGGACTGAATCCAGTAGACTCCTGCACTGCTTTTCTAGCTGCAAACAACAGCAAATGAACACCTTCATCCCAGTCTTTCATCATAGTCATAACAATAAGTCCTCATCATTGTCTTGAGAGTGGAATGAAATTGCTCTAAGGCACCCTGACTCTCTGGATGATAGGCACTGGAAAGAATCTGCTTCGCACCTAGTTCATACACAACCTGCTGAAACAATCCCGAAGTGAAATTGCTACCTTTATCTGACTGAATTTCCCTGGGAAGGCCAAACAACGTGAAGAACTTTATCAAAGCCTTCAAGATTGCAGTTGCCTTGATGTTGCGTAGAGGTATGGCTTCAGGGAATCTGGTAGATGCACACGATTGTCAACAAGTACTGATTTCCAGATCTAGTCTTGGGTAATGGACCAACAAAATCAACGATGACCTTGGAGAAGGGCTCCCCAAATGCTGGGATAGGCTGCAATGGAGCTACAGGTGGGTCTAACTGGTGTTTTCCAACTACCTGACAAGTGTGACAGGTCTTGCAAAAGTTGGAAACATCTTTCCGAAGTCCAGGCCAGAAGAAGTGTTTCATGATCTTGTCAACAGTCTTGTTAATACCAAGATTACCTCCTAAAGGCAAACTATGAGCCATTGTTAAGATCTCATTCCTGTAGACCTTCGGAACAACAATTTGCTTGACCACTGCCCAATCTGCAGAGGCAGGGATATCAGGAGGGCGCCACTTCCGCATCAACACTCCATCCTTGAGATAATACCCGAATGGAACTGCGTCTATTTCTTCATCAGGAAGGGCTCTCTTCTTTAGTACACAAATTTCAGGATCATTGGTTTGCTCCTGAATCAACCGCTTTCTGGACAGAGACAAGTCTCCCGACACATCAGAATCACCAGGCCCATCTGGCTGGCTGAATAGAGAACTGATAAAAGTGTCTGATAAGTCCTCAAACGGAGAAACCATAGTAGGCTGAACAGAGTCATGAGGCGAACCACCTGAGTCATGACTATTCAATGTGCTGGACGGCACCACATCATCTTCTTCTTGAGCCTTCTTAGCCATAGCACGGGTCACTGCACAGGAAGAATACAGAGATGGGTCTTCATTGCCATCTTCAGTGCTCGGCTGTGAAGTAAGATGAACAGGGGGAACTACATTGCCCCCAGCCAGGTCATTGCCTAGCAACAGAGAAACACCCTTGATAGGTAGACTTGACATAAGTCCCACCTTTACCTGTCCTGTAACTAAATCTGACTTCAAGAATACAGAGCGCAGGGGTACAGATACAGTCCTCCCTTCAATACCTTGTACAAGTATAAAATCCCCAGAAGCGGTCTCATCACGTAACTCCAAGGAGTCCATCAACAAAAGTGACTGAGAAGCTCCGGTATCCCTTAGGATATATATGGTTACAGGAGGAGAATGCTCATTCAGAGCCACAAATCCCTCTGACACAAATGGAAGAAATTCCTCCCTCACAAAGTCAGCAGTATCAGGCTTCTTAGCCTCACAAGGAGCACGCAATTTAGCAGATCGGTCATCTACTACAGGGGTTTCTAACCTTGTCTTCACAAAGGCATTGGGTTTGGTATCCTTTTCTTTTTCTTTCTTAGCTTTAAGGAACCAACAGTTAGTTGTAACATGACCAGATTTCTTGCAATAATTGCAAACTAGACCATTTTTGTCACTGTCAGCTTTCACACTTTGATCAGACCTTTTACTCGATTTCTGAGCACCATCACCAGATTTGTCTTTGTCTTTGGGTGAGGAATCTTAGGTATCACCGTTACCTTTCTTCTGAAATTGGGACCATCTATTTTTACTGCTGGACTGAAATTTGGACTTATGTGTGAGAACATATACGTCTGCAAACTTGGCAGCTGATTGCAAATTCAGTGCTTGCTTCTCATTAAGGTAGGTCTTAATATCATCCTTGACACAGTTCTTGAATTCTTCAACTAACACCATCTCTTTTAGTGAGTTGAAATCATCCTTGACCTCCATAGAAGTACCCCAGCGCTCAAAGCAAACTTTCTTCTCGTTAGCAAATTCCACATAAGTCTGATTGTCAGATTTCTTCAGACCTCTGAATTTCTGTCGGTAAGCCTCTGGAACCAACTCATAAGCTGTCAAAATAACCTTTTTGACAACCTCATAATCAGAGGAATCATCTGCAGACAAAGCCGAATAGGCTTGTTGAGCTTGACCCTTGAGGACAGTTTGCAACATCAGAGGCCAGTGTTCCTTTGGCCACTGACAACTCTTAGCGACCTTCTCGAAGCACTGGAAATACTTATCAACCTCCTTCTCCGAGAATGGAGGCACCAGCTTTACCTCCTGGCTAGCACAAAATTTGTTTTCAGCTTCCATTTTAATTTTTAGTTGCTCCATATGGAGCCTTTCTTCTCCGTCTAATTTTTCTAAATTGAAATCTCTCTGTCTCTGTCTCTCTCTTTCTGCTCTTCCTCTTCTCTCTCTCAAACTGCCTTTCTTTCTCCCTTTCTGCTCTCTCAAACTCTCTTTGTTTTTCTTTTTCTCTTTCTGCTCTCTTGAATGCTCTTTCCTCTCTTTCAATCTCTAGCATTTTTAATTTAAGTTCCATTTCTACATTTGGATTTTCCACTGGAAACTGTTCCAGATCTCCTGGTGCAAACACATTTTCATCAATGGAATATTCAACAATCTCTCTAGCCAGTCTTGCTTTTCGCATGGCTGGTTTTACATCTGTCAGCTCTAACCGTCTGCATATTTCTAGCAGTTCTGTCTTTTTAAAAGACTTCAAAACCTCTACGGTTGGTGATGCCAAGAAATCATCCATTGCTGTTTGGAAAATTCAAAAAACAATTTCACAATTTGAAATTTTAGATTTTCAAGAAATGACTCGCACAATGGTCTATCCCAGACGAGCCCCCACTTTGTTATGGCCCCAATTTGTTATGACGTCACGGACAGCAAGGGATGACAGACAAAATTCTGAAACTTCAACAAATTTAATTAAACAAACACTTAGAACTAATCTACAATCTACCCTACTGACCAAGATTGAAATAAAAAAAGAGATATTTACAGTCCCCTGGTAATTGCGATGGGCTGCTGTGTTGCGATGTCCTGGGACAGGAAAATGCTCCAACACAGGCAAAAATCCACAAAAAGCTTCACAGGTCTTGAAAAGAGTGACAGGTCTGGTCAAATGTATCCTTCCACAATTTCTCCTACTACCTACTACTCTCTCAATTTTTCTCCTTATATACTCTTTTCCAGCCCCCTCTCAGGCATGCCCAGGACATGCTCCAAACCTAGCTTTTGACTGGGCTTAACAAAAAAAAAATGTCAATACTGCCATCTAGTGGCTTTTTTTCCCCACATTACACATTCTTGTTGGAAATCATGGGCGTCGTGTCCTCCGGGCTAAAGAGGAGAAAGACCACCCCTCCTGTTATCAGCGTTCAGTTCAAAAGCCAGCATCTCTGATGGCATGGGGATGCATTAGTGCACATGGTGTGGGACTCTTGCATGTTTTCAAAAATCACCATGAATGCTGAAAGGTATATAAAGGTTTTAGAGCAACATATGCTCCCCTCCCGATGACATCTATTCCAAGGAAGGCCTTGTGTATTTCAGCAGGACAATGCAAAACCACATACTGCAGCTACTACAACAGCATGGCTTCGTAGTAGAAAAGTCCGTGTGCTGACCTGGCCTGCCTGCAGTCCTGATCTTTCACCGATTTAGAACATTTGGCGCATAATTAAACGAAAAGTCCGTCAAAGCAGACCCAAAACTCTCCAGCAGCTGGAAGCCTGTATTAAACAAGAGTGGGATCAAATTCCAGAGGCTAAACTCAAGAAACTTGTCTCCTCAATGCCCAGACGCCTCCACTCTGGGTTAAAAAAGAAGAGGGGATGCTACACCATGGTAAACAGGCCCCTGTCCCAAATTTTTTGAGACCTGTAGCAGCCATCAAATTTGAAATGAGCTCATTTTGCGGATAAAATCGTAAAATTTCTCAGTTTCAACATTTGCTAGTTATCTCTGTTCTATTTGTGAACAAGTAGACATGGTCAACAACATCCCCCGCCAAAATCTCTTCTTTAAAGATACTATGAACAGAGGCTCCCAGAAGTGCCACAAGGGCAATAACTGTGGGAAAAATAATAGTGTGCTTCTTATTTTCGAACTCCATCAGGGTCTTTATGGTCTTCAGCTACACACCAAATTTGGTTATCCTATCTGGAGTATTTCCCGTGAAAAGTTGTTCCCCTTTACATATGCCGTGAACAGAGGTGAAAAAAGTGAATCAAGGGCAATAACTCCGGGAAAAATAATCACGCGTCTCATTTTCGAACTCGATCAAGGTCTTCATGGTCTTAAGCTACACACCAAATTTGGTTATCCTATCTGGAGTATTTCCCGTGAAAAGTTGTTCCCCTTTACATATACCGTGAACAGAGGAAAAAAAAAAAGTGAATCAAGGGCAATAACTCCGGGAAAAAAATAATTCAGCGTCTCATTTTCTACTTTCGATCAAGGTCTTCATGGTCTTAAGCTACACACCAAATTTGGTTATCCTATCTGGAAAATTTCTTGTGAAAAAGTTGTTCCCCTTTATCCCGGAGGGACGACGGGACGGATGGGACGGAGGTCAAATCAATATCCCCCGGCCACTTTGTGTGGCGGGGGATAATAAAATGCTGGCTGGTGTGATTTGAAAGTCATTGCATTTTGATTTTATTCACAATTTACACTCTGTCCCAACTATTTCGGAATTGGGGTTGTATATCTTCATTTTAGTCAGGATGCCTTCCTTCAATAAATCTTGTTTACAGTTTGTTTGTATTAGGAGACAAATCAATCAAAACAGCATGCATGGAGTAATTATTCCTATTCCTATTATAAGTGGCTAGATAAACAAAGCATGTGTTCCTGCACTGTGCATGTGTATCCTTAAGACTGTGTATATTCTGAACTTAAGAAGCAAGAATTTGGGGTAATATCCAGCTCAAGTACCAGATGGAAATCCACTAAATTTGATTGTCCAGTTGAATGGCTGCCTCAAAGTTAGCATGTCTACATTAAAAGCCAAACTGATATAAAAAAATAATGAAGATTGGGCTGACTTTTTGATTATAGGGAACGTGCACTTCTCTCATGCTTGTTTGTTAATCTCATTTGCAGGAGGAAAAACTGCAGTTTTCGCAAGGATGAAAATCCGTGCCATCAATCACACTACACATTAGGTCAAAAAGACAACTCGAAAAGCTACTGACAAGGAGGAAATCAAGTTGTTAACGTTAAGAACTCAAGTTTAAAAAGTGCTATCAAAACAATCTGCTCCCACCATGAACAACTGCTGCTGAAAAAGTTTTCAGTTTTCCAGAAAATATGTTGTGATCCGTTTGACATTCATCCTGATAAGGCTAGGAATAAGTCTTTGCAAGTTCTGACTCTGACAGCATATGAAAAGTTCCAATGTAGGTTGCCAAAAGTGTGCAAGCTATCAGGGTAAAAAACATTATTCGACCATACATGGAACAAGACTACATTTAACAGAACTCAACTGTAGCGATAAGTATGTACATAGTACATTTTGTGAATATTTTGTGAACACAGACCTGAATTTCAGCAAGGGTATACCAGATTTAATTGGATATTGCTGAAAAAAATAATAATATGTTTCCAAGTTTTTGATATGTCGTAGATAAATACCTCAGCAGGGTACAATTTGGTGTAAAAAAAAAAAAAAATTCAAGGTCACGCGACCCTCAAGGTCAATTTTGAGGTCAAAATATAGGTCAATTATTCATCACACCCAGAGTTACCAAAATGAGTTTAAAAATGGCAGATATGGAATGCTTGTGTGATTCCCTTTCCAACAATACCTTGTTTGTCAAAATAGGTCAAGTAGTTCTGGAGATATAGCCATTTGAATTTTGGCAGCCATGCCCATTTTTCGCAAAATACCGAAAAAAAAAACAAAAACAAAAGGCTGTAACTTTGCACTGGAAGGTCCGATTGAGTTGAAATTTGAGATTTGGGCGTTTGGGGCCATAGCCAACTTGCATACCAAATTTGAAGAAAATCAATTCAAGTGAGGGGTAGAATCTCATTTTTTTGGGGTGATTTGACATGGAATGACCCATGTGCGTGTGTGCGTTTGTGTGTGTGTGTGCGCGTGGGTGTGAGTGCGTGCGCGCGCGTGTGTGTGTGTGTGTGTGTGTGTTTGAGGGTGTGTGTGTGTATGGTAAGTTGAGTTGAAGGGGGGGGGAAGGGGAGTGGAGTAGAGTAGACATGGTCATGCTGTTATGGTTAGTTATTATGGTCATGTATGTGGCTTAAGTTATGGTAGAGTTCAGTGAACAGATAATTAATGGGTCCCAGGCAGGGGCGGAGCTGGGCTCTCAGCCCAGAGGGGGCGGAGCATTGTCGAGGGGCTCTCAGATAGTCACTGCAGTCAACTGTAAAATAACGGGTAGGCCTATATCTTATTCTATCCGACCCAACTCAATCAGGGACACATGAAGAGCTGTTTCCAAAACGCAATAAGTGCCAAAAGTTCAAAAACTGAGATGATACCATAGACCGGTAACCCTGTGCTTCTTATACATGGTGCAAAAATCAGTTTTTAGAAATTCATACTGTTTTAATGGTCAAAGTGTGTGTTTTCCTGTAAAATACAATAGGCGCCAGCATTAAAAAAGCTAATTTACTCAAAATGAGTAAAATGGATATATGTATTGCGTTATGGTAATGAACTCTTCACATGTAAATAGGCAACTCGGGAACGCATTTTTCAACATGGCTGTTAGGTGGCAGAAAAAGCAGATGAGGTATGGTTGCAAAGCATCTGCTAAACGAGAATAGTAATTTCCATTTATTCCGAGCTTTTGGCGAGGTATACGTGAAAATTACGATTCACGTTTTATAAATTTGATATCTCGGCAGGGCTTGATCTTTCCATTTTTTGCCACAAGCCAGTCAGGCTTGTGACAGAAAGAAGGCACTAGCCCTCAAGATTTTACAAGCCCGACTGAAAAAGATTTGAAAATCGTGAAATTTACTTACATAGGTACAAACATTATTGCACTTTATAAAACTCAAAAAGAAAATTAAATAAATTTAAAAAAACATCAACAGTTTAAATTAAACAGATCATTTCATACATTAATGAAGCGGAAAGGTAAGGGCTGTTTATTGGATAATTCCTGTAAAGAGTGGGAAAATCACAATGATCGAAAGAATTGGGCACCCTCTGACAAAGAGGACACATGAAAACCACTGATCTGTATAGAAAAACTGGATAGCTGATGACGTAATAATTTTGAAGTAACCATGCTGCCATATTGGTATGCCCAATAGTCTCAAGTAGCCGTCTCATTCTGGGGGGAACATCCCTTTACAGACACGGAAAATAAAATGATAAATAAAAAAGACATTTAAACCGTTGTCTTTATTTCAGAAACACTATGCTAAATCCCAATTTACAATTTTTTTCAGTCCTAGCCATCGCAGTCAATAAGCCAGGGTGATAGTCATAGGAAGCAAATTGGTTCGGTGAAGTAAGAGTGAATCCCATTTCACCCCTTGGCCCTACCACTTAGCCCGACCCCTTCGTTTTGCGCGTTCATGTGTTGGGGTAGTGATGTCCCGATACTTGTTGAGACAGAGGGGGCGGGTGAGGTGGTAGGGCTTGTTATCAAATGGAGATTTTTCAGGGGCACACTACAAACGGAGGGGTAAGACAAATTTCCACAGTACCTCGAGAATCATTGGCAAGATGGTCACCAACGCCACAGAGGCACCGAAAGAAACGCATAAATGTAAATAATTTCCTGGTAAATGAAATATTAAAACCACTGGATCACCTCAGTTCAGTTGCGTTTTAATATTTTATGGACAGTTTGTTCGTAACAAACATAACAAAAATCGCTAGTAGAGTACGTGTGTCTGCTAACAGGCAGCATATTGTTATAAATCGTGGTGCTTATGTGTGGCCGAGAGTGGAGCTCTTTTTACCGCCCGTCTTTAACTTAACTGAAGTCTGTAAAATGAGCAGTCGTCACAATATGGATGTTTTAATATCTTTTGTTAAATTCTGGAAACTAGACAGCTAATACCTGTAGAAGAGTCGTCACTAGATTCACCTGTAGGCTTCCACTGGGGGTTGGGGTCACTTTCAGACTCAAAAATCTTCTCAAGAACTGCCTCAGCTCCAGTCAGCATGGGGGCTGCCATCTTGGAATGTGGGATAGCCCGCTCTGCCTCTCACTGGTTGTCACAACATGTTAAGAATGGTTTCTATGACCTTTAATAGATGGCAGCACAGCATAGTCCTGAAAATGCGGGTATCATGGGAAGTTGCGTTGACCTTTAATACGCAGTAGCGCACCCAACTCATTTTTACCGAGATGTGGGATAGCCCACTTTACTTCTGAAAGGCACAATTATGGCAGCACGATAAAACATTTTTGTTTGATAATAACTTAATAAGTTAATAATATAATAATAATAATAAGATAATAAGTTGCTAATAACCGGCAAATTACAGCTCCAGAAATCACTACAGCATTGAATAAATTCATGTCTCAACCAGTTTAAAACAAAAACTGTACACCATTATGGAAACAAAGTTGGCCTTGTCTCTGATGACAAACCCCAGTGCTTCCCTTTGTTCCCCAGAGCTGTAACTAACAGCTAAACTCATGTGCTCCCGGAAAATCTGAAGTTTGCTGGGCAAAACTAGACCCCATGCAGGCATAATGAAATTAAATGGACATAATAAAACAGTCTTGGAAGTACAGAGATAAGTATCATTAACACATGGCATAAAAAATTGGTCTCTTTGATTGATCATACATGCTCATTTTTAAATAATCAAAAAACTTTCATTTGCGTAATATTAAATCATGATGATATAGACATGTCAGTGATTCAAATAATTTTCACTTTTTAATCAATGCATATGGTTATAGTTGTGTTAATTGTCATTCCTTTCCTAATTACAATCAAATTAAAGATAATATATTTGCCTATAACTCAGATAACATTCTTGCTTTGTTTCATGAACTCATTTTCACGAATTTATGTTGAGAGTAAATGCAATGTAACAGACAATCACAAGCATACATCTCCTGTACTTACATTATGTGGCTCAGGGGAAGGGCTTCGGCAGCAGATGCAGAGCAATTTTTTCAGCCATGGCAGCTGCTTAATCAGGGAGAGGTAGAGAAGGGGATGAGTGCTGGAACTGTAGCTCTTCTGGCTGAATATAATCATATTAATTGTGCAGTATTCTGGGAAATCAGGATCATAACGGGTGAGGCTGAAAACAGCTACAGGCAGGTAATGAAACAGTATGACGCCCAGATAGATTTGCACAGTTCTTTGGGCTTTCTTTTTCATGGGGTGCATCTTCTCCTTGCCCAAGACTGACTTCCTCAGACTCCATATGATAGAAACGTTGCAGAAAACCATAATAGAGAAGCTGGCCATGAACAGCCCAACAAAGATTTGTTGTTGGAAGCCCGTGAGCAATAACACGTTGACAGCATAGGCTATCACGAGCCCCCAAACAAGCATGGAAATAGCAACTCTGATCTTTTTATCCTTGATGCTGGTGAACACAATGGGGTGGACCACAGCCACGTAGCGGTCCAGGCAAATGCAGGCGAGAAAGAGTGGGGAGCCGTTTTTGATCCCATCCGTAAAGTTTAATATGTGATCGAAATACATGGTATCGAAAAATAAGTAGCCAATGCAGGAGATGGGGCTCATTATGCAAGAGCATGCATCGGCGATGGCCAGGCTGAAGATAAAGTTATTGGAGGTAGAAGAGTCACTCTTCTCTCTGGCCACCAGCCACATTACCATGATGTTGGCAGGGTAGCCCACTACAAGGTTGATGATTTGTTGAATAAACTCAAACACAAACGCAGCAGGGTGGAATATGCATGGTGTTATTGCCTCCCAGAATTGGAGACTGGATCCTGAAGAGGAGTGGTTGAAGGGTAGGCTAGAATTGACGACAGAGCTGTTCATTTTGGTTTTCTTTTATCTAGCAGGTTTGAGGGTTGGTGATCCTTAGAAAAGAGAGTGAATGTAAGTTACATGGTCAAGCCTAACTGAACTTAAACTGACTGCAAGGCTAAATTCTGTTCTTAATCTGACTCCAGCATTATTTTACATTATTCTTTTTTCCAAAGTCTTCCTCATCATAACACATTTACTGCATAATAGAGATGGAAACACATATACTGGCCTATTTTGCATAAAGTTAAGCTCTCTCTTTTGAGAAGTTATCAATGTCAAAGAGGACCTGGAAAATTTTGTTGCATTGTTACATTGAAGGATAGTTATTGCTTTCTGGGAAACGACCTCCATCCAGAGAAAACTCTCTCTCCTCTAAGACACCAGCTTTACTCTTTGAAACTGCACTGGAGCTTCCAGAGGTGGAGACAGTGTTCCCAGAAGATAGGCTTTGCCCTTTGGGTCTATATTTAACTGTCTGTGAAAGCCTTTCACTCAAGCACAACATAAGAAATGAAAGAGTAATTTATCAAATTGAAAAAATGAATAACTTACCTGAGAAACTGCAATAGCTTGACATACACTCCTCAAGTTCAGACAGCTTCCCGAGGTGGAGACAGTGTTCCCACAAGGTTTGCCCTTTGGGTCTATTGTATTACAGTCTGCAACAGTCCCTCACTCAAACACAGCTAAAGAAATGAAAGAATGGTTTATCAGATTGAAAGAAATAATCAGTAACTTACCTTAGAAACTGCAATTGCCTGACATACACTCCTCAATGTCTGTATCCTGATCACCTGTTTCCAGGAGGATTATGTTTTTATTCAAAATCAATCCACCTCAGTAAATAAATCAATCTGAGTGAGTATGTAAGCAGGGCAGATGACAGCCAGTCACAAATGCATTGAGGAAGCAACAGCACTTGGAGTGACTGTACAATACTCTGTCACCACAGGATTATATTTAAGGATGGGTGGGTGTGCAAGAGGGGGTTGGGTTTGCAGAGTGAGTTTGTGATGTGACAAACAGATCTGCAGTAAAACAGAGGAGGGGCTAAAAGGAGGGGGTAGATGAGTGCCCCTATCCCTGTTCTAACAATATATTATTTGTCAGTGATGCAATCCAAGAAGTGCATCCCAGATAAACAAGTGACGCAATGCAGTCAGCCAGCTGGTGCACAAGTGAGACTGCAACCTGGAGTAAGGTCTTACACATGAAACCACAAGGTTCATCAAAGCACACTCAAACTATTCTCTTTCATCCTCACAAAGAAAAGAAATTGAGCCCTCAGTTACAGTAAATGTATTTCTGCAGATTCTATTAGGTACATTTGCGACAGTTTGATTTTCATCAAAATGTTTGGCAAAAACAAAGTTGCAGTTTACAAGTACTTTTCTTTACTTTGGCTACATAGACGTCACTAAAGTCTGGCATCTGTTCCAGGAGGTCTATTGTCCTGTAGGTTTCCATGCCGATGCTTAGAGAGGAAGAACACAATCAAAGCTGAGAGATCTGAGTCATAATTTGCCAATGTGTTACAAATCCACCAAAATTATGAATGCCCATGGAAAAAAAAAAATCTATCAATAATTTCTTAACCCAATTATTTGAAGACTAATGGCATAAATAAACAGTAGTATCAAGCTTAATATCACAAAGCAACTTTCATTCCACTTTCTCTTTCCATTCATTGTGAAATTTTGCATTTCCAGTGACATCATTTGTTGACCTTTGTTACAAGGCATCTTTAGCCACCAGAAAATCACACTTCTATTCATCCAAAATTGAATTATTGAACATAAGGTTATGGCCATATATATCATTGTCGAGTTCATGCACTTTGTCAAAATTGGCCTGTCAGACAGGTGGGGCCTGATCCAGAGCTATTGAAATCAGGTACAGTCAGCCCAGGCACATCCTGTACTCTGGTCAATAAAAGGCCACCTCAAAAGTCCCAGTTCTGCCATTGTTCAAAATGCCATAAATGACTCGAGCCATTAGGGAGCGTGCCATTGGCATGCTCAATGCAGGAATGTTTTTCAGGGGTGTTGAAAGGGCTCTTAATGTCCATGTTTCAATAAGTCGCATAAAACACCTTTTTTGAGGAATGAGGCAAGACAGCACACAGCCCACATGCATGACGACCATGTGAGACAACCCCCACCCAAGCCCGCCATATCTGGACTCTTTATCTCTGTGATCGTCTGAGACTAGTAACTCCCACTGCAGGTGAGACAGCTGGTCCCCAACATCAACCCATTTTTGCCGAAACCGTGAAAAATAATCTACAGGAAGTCCATATCTTTACGTCTTTTGCCCTTTGTGGATTGGACCTCTCCTCACCTCGATGAAAAAATTGGTTCGACTGAGTGAATAGACACGTTTGATGGCCAATGGCACGATGGAGGACTGTTTTCTTTACAGACAAGTCACGTTTCCAACTTCACAGAGCAGATGGACAGGGGATCGTTAGGCTGACATGATGGTGGTGCGCATGGTGGCACATGGGGGTGGAGTGCTGGTTTGGGTGGGAATATTCCAAGGACATTGCACCCAACTGCAGTTCATCAACAGCAACTTGAATGCAGTGTGATTTCACGATGAGATGCCGCTGCCTATCGTCCTACCATTCATCCATCAAAACAATAACCATCCAGCATGACCATGCCAGACCCAAGTCACCCGTGTATGCACAGAATTCCTTGAGCCTGAAAACATTTGTGTGCTTGAATGGCTGGCTTATTCCTCGGATTTGTCCCCCCTCCAGCATCTTTGGAATGTCCACAAGCAACGAGTTCGTCATTGGTTCCCATTTTCAGCCAATAGCCGCCAACTCCGCACAGCTCTTGAAGAGAAGTGGGAACATGTCCACCAAGTCACCATTGACCATTTGTTACAGTCCACACAGCAGAGATGTGTAGCAATGCAGCAGGCCAAAGGCAGACATAGCCAATATTGATTTGTGAAATTTGGACAATAGACCCCATCCCCTTTATCATCACACCATCGCAAGATTCTTGTTTGTCTTTTTAAATCATTAATGAATATGTATTGCAATATGGTCATACAATCTGTCAACACTCAATGAAAGTACAATGAGCTTCTGAACATGGTCATATTTCTCACAATAAGAAGTGCTGTGTTTATATTTTTGTTCAGTGTATAATACTTCTTGGCAAAATTTTCATTTTTAAATCAAAATCTGTGGACGCTTTGAGGATAGAGAGATTCAAACTCTTCGTAAAACATCACAGTAAAATTGAATGTATGATGGCACATGAAAACAGTAGGTTAAGCGTATATAAGAATAGATGGAGGGCGCTCAGAGTAGCAGAAGGCTGAAAATGAAAACAAGTAAATGTGTATGAGTCTATTAATATATGATATGTTTGTCTGTGTATGAATGTACGCATGCTAAAGCATGAGTTTATATGTATATATGTAATTATGATCAATGTATGTAATGGTGCAGGTATGTTGTTAATTCTCATTTCAATTTACTCATTTTTTTATATATTTACATTCTAATTTATGTCATTGTCTTTTCACTGTATCATCTGTATTTCGTGGCTCACGAAAACTACCCCACCCCTTTTTAGTTTGTCCACTGCCTATAAAATCCCTAAAAATCGGAATTCATTTAAGATTATAGGCTCAATGGAAAGAGCATGAGTGGAGCTCCAAGGACATACTACTTTTATGGGTCTATGACCATTATTTCCCCCTCTAATAGCTACTTAAAATCATCTCTAAACCTCAAATACCAGAATTTAAGCATGTCCACAGGCAATGTAAACATGATTACACATGTTTTTTTAGCATGTAGACCACTTACTATTGATGAAAACTAAGTTTCCCTCTAAAGTATAGAGTTTTAGCCATAGTGACATACCTAATTAAAATTCCTGCTCTTGACCCTGTGTCCATACCATTCCTAGGTAAAATGTCCATGAAATTATGTCATTTATGTTTTCCCTGAACAGCTATCAGTAACATAATCTAGAATAAGCATTAAACACTCCACTTATACTCAATATTATAGCCAAATAAGCAGTTATTTAGGAAATAAAGCAAAAGTAACCCTATAGGTACTGGGTTCGAGGTGGTGACTGATCGTATCATGACTTCGACGGTGTACGGTTTAAGAATGTCACTTACGTTATCAACGTGGTGCGAACCTGCTTGTTCCTTGGTACTTCCAGCCTTTTAAACCCATCCAGTCAGTCCAAAACACGATGAAACATAACTATGATTCGCTTTGACATGTATACTAGCGTCTCCATAGCCCAAAATATTAAATTTATGTCATTTACGTTTTCTGACATTCACGTCATCCAAAGCAACACGGGAGGATTTCAGCCCATATAAACACCCCTCTGAATCTTATTGCGCTGTATTTTGCCTTTTCCGCGGACCTTCCTCTTCTGGTCAAAAGCGTCCGCACGCTGTTTTGGGTCGGAGGACCTGAGCTACATCGAAAAAAAGCAAGTTTTTGCCATTTGTGCTCTCTGATTGGTGTAAATGTGTGTTAGTGTAAAACAAGTGTTAGAGATTCACCTCGCCGAAGATCCAAACTCTCTATGATGTTTTTCGATGGTTAGACCGAAAGAAAGTTTTATTAATATGTCTGAGTTTCGAAACATTGCGTCGAATACAATGCTGTTGACTTCATCACCTAAATGACCATCTCCATTGTTTTTGACAAACTTTCGTGAGAAAACATGTCGGGAAAGTTGTTTGAATGTAAATTCTTTACAAGATATCATCGATAGGGATGTCTAAATTCTGTTCAGAAGTATTTTGGTGTTGTTTTGGTTTTAGATTATGTACCCAGGATTGATTTCGGGATAACGTAAATGACATTTTTGTTCGTAATTTCGAACGCCCAGTTTTCAATGCTTGCAGGTCTCTGAAATGACTTGCCATCTATGTTCTTGCATTTGAATCAGATTATATAAGTGTTATCTTCATATTTACAGCTTATTTGTGGTGTTTGGAGTGAGTTTAGTAAGAGGAGATTGAAAACAAAGTATGCATATCCAGATAACGTAAATGACATCGTTTATGATTACAGAGATGCCAAGTCTCACGCATTCGGTGTAGGTCTCACGCATTTGTAGGCTTATTCACCGTAGTCCACAATTATTCAATGAACGCTTATTAAAAAAAAAAAAAAATCAGTTTCCTGAGGCAAAAATTCGCCATGGTATTGACACTATGTCATTCTACTATCAATTTCAGTCATCACATATTAAAAACGCGCAATTTCCTATCGTGGATTAACGCGTAGATATGTCGGTTGAAGAATTTAGCTGTCTTTTAGAGCCTCATACAAGCTCTCACGGAAATCAAATCACTTTAACGGTGATTCAATGGTATCTGCGTGAAAGCCCAGCTGTAGTTCACGCCCACGTGAAATTCTCCTGGTAATTGCCAGTTGGTTGACACGATTTTTATCCAATAGCAGACAGTATAAGCTTTCCTCAGTAAGTGAAAGACATTGGCCCTTATTTATTAAACTTGCGTAGGATCTGGTGTAGATTCTGGTGTAAATATCAGCGTTCGCCAGGTGTCACGTCTGATTTACTAAAAATATGTACGTCGCAGATTTCGGTGTAGAACTGGCGTGGCGTTGATAAATCTGGCGGCTGAAGCCATCGTAATTTACATGACACGCCCTATAAATTCATGCTCCGGGAGGCATAGTCCTGCCCACTTTACGACATGGACTGTCGAAAAGCGGCAAAAGAAGAAAAAAGAACTTCACTGGGAGGAAATATCGCCGGCCTGCTGATAAAACCTTGTATCTACAATTTGGTAAGAAACAAAAAATCGTATGTTCACGATAATAACATAAGCATGGCAAAATACAAAATTTTATTGATTGGATACATTCTGGGAAGAAAAATAGTCATCCTACCCGAACACAGTTCACCTGCATTCTTACATGCAAAATGGAACTTTTTTTTTGCTCTCTTGTAAAGTTTATCATTTTGAAGATACAAGGTTTTATCAGCAGGCCGACGATATAAATTATCACGTCCGAGATGGAGAAAAACAAAATAATTTTATTTGGAAGCCTTACAATGGCATTAAGGTTGCCCAGAAGGCTGCAGTTTGGAAAACTATTGCTGCTGCGGTAGACACCGTTGGGGTGGAAAACCGGAGTGCAGCAGAGGTTTGATTTAATTCATTAATAAATCGAAGTGACCATTTGCACTTAAAAGTGCGTCCATGACCGAAATTCTTGTTAGACGCATTTATTAGTGTGGCAAAGATGCCCATTTCTCCATTGCCCACACTTACTTTAAGTGTGTCCAAAGCTTTTTTTCTTTTTTTTTTTGGCTGAACTTACTTTAAGCGGTACTTTCTAAGCGGCACTGGAATAGTCATCAACTGGCGCACTTATAAACTTCATGTTATATAGCCTACATAATTGACAATCCGAATGCTTTACATGTAGGTTAAAAAAGTGGTCCAATTTTAAGATCGCCACCAAAAAACGGGTTGCTGCGCTCAGGCGCAGCAGCGCACGGACCGGTGGAGGCCAACCAGACTCGAACCTCCAGCTGTCTCCGGTCGAGGAGCCCCCTCCATCGTAGGAATACGAGGCGGCCGGGGCACGGATGAGTCCCCACCGCCTCGATCGGAGCTGCATGAGGGTAATTGTTAAAATACAGTCTGCATTTCGCTTAATCAAATTGATTGTAATTGTCAACCGTCTGGCCTGACAAGCAGGTTGTCTCAAAATATAAGTTTAATTAATCTCTCAACACAGATGTCTTTTTTATTTATTCATTCATTTTAGCCTAATTATTTATTCATTCATTTATTTAGCCTATTTATCTGCCTATTTATGATTTTACTAATAAGAGTAACAACAGCATGACGTCCGCATCGCTGCATATGGTTTATTACTCATTTTGACAGTTGCGCTCGTTCCTGCATGTTGTTCGCTGGTTTCAAATTTGCGTACACCTGGTCAGACCTGGCGTGAGATTTTTGCGGACCATTCGCTCATGTTCAGATTGATGAATGCCGATCCTTGCGGGAGTTCTGGCGTACACCCATTTTTTTTGGTGTACGCACGTTTGATAAATGAGGGCCATTGTGTTGTGGTTTTCATTCAGACATATTTTCATATTATGAGGTTCCCCCATCCTCATGCAATTGGAGAGAGACAGATTCTTCAGACAATTATGCTTTTTTGTGGCATGTTGATGAATATAAAGCCGAGTTCTTTTTGCGCAAGAAGAACTCACATCTTACTTTTCACACCCAGTTTTTATACCTTCATCACAGGAAATATCTTCCAAATATGTTCTTTCCGCCTTCTCATTCTCACTCTACAACAGGACAGGAAAAGCAAAACACTGTCAACTAACCTTGAGAACTTGAGAGCAAAGATAAGGATGCACCTCACTACAAAGGACTGGAAAATTACAGTCAAGAGAGGAAAAATACAGCCAGATGAATAGGATACAATTAGATACATAAATGATTCAATTGATTATGTTTTCAGTAACAACTAATGATTTTACTGAACAAAAATTGATCAAAGCTACAGAAATTAAATACATCATCTGATTATGTTTTCAAATCAACTAAACAGAAGCCTGCTTACTAATCAAAGCTACAGAAGCCTGCTGCTTATGTGTGTGTCTTCTTTTCAAAGCCCACCGATCACAGAAGCACCACTCACCTACTAACGCATTTGCTTTTGGCTTATGGTGGCCTGACTGTACATTGAGCCGAGCGCGGCGGCCACCCCTCTCTGTGGTCTTACTGCCATCTGCGACCCGACTGGCCGGTGACCCAGTCGATAGCGATCCCCAGATCCCGTAGTGGTTACCAGCCACCCAGGTGGGAACCGACGGTCTGATCCCTACCCCACTTCGCCATGGGTATAGAAATTTTGACCGTTTTCACCAGCCTTGCCTGTTCACAGAGGTCGTCTCCAACGCCCCTCTGCTAGGTGTGGGCTGTCACCCACGTACCACGTGTTGCCCTCACCTACAACCCCAAATTCCGAAATAGCCAGGATGAAGTGCAAACCGCGAACAAAACCAAAACGCAACGAACCCCAGACCACCCGAACCAATACGTAATAAACTACTGGCCGGTGCGATCTGAAAGCCACCATGCCACGATTCCATCCACAACGCACAACCCATCCCAACCACCTCGGAACAGGGGCCGCACATGCGACAAGCACGCCGACTAGACGGTACCACGGCAGTATGTCAATTCATACTTCAACAGACACGGGGGCCTTCAGTCCTCTCCCCTGCACTATAGACTCTCTTTAACGTGCCCTTGGAAGTTTGCAGTCCCGCCGCCTCCGCCTGTTTTCGGCTAGGTTCAGGGGGCCCAATCCCCTCCCTAACCGGATTTGCTGACAGCATTCTGCCACATATTTATCATGTTGAGACCACAGTTGTTCTGCTAATTTGCCTAATTCTGTCTTAATTTTTTCTCTAAGTTCACGTTCTCATTCCTCAATAGGAATTTTTCATTGCTTTATTTTCCTATCAATTGACAGCCAATAATAATCTTAATCATTGTTTCCTGTGCTGTTCCAAATCAATATTAAGAGCCCTTTTTTTTTCTCTCTCTAATTCTGGGTCCTGAGTGGGGTGGAATATCATTGTAGAATGCAGTTCAGTTTCTGGCCATGTAGCCTGGGGTATTTGGGCCTCTACATACAGTATTTTCCCCAGATACTCCAAACTTGCTCTTTAATTTGGTCTACTATCCCCAACCAATAAACATTTGCTAATTCATTTTTTTTTGTTTTCTGATTAGCTACAGGTTTTTTCAGCTACTGTCTCTCCCTCTGTTCCTGAATATGGGGGGGCATACGGCGCTGGGTTAAACAATTCATTGTCAGTGACCTTTTCAGATGGCTTTGACTGAGACGCAGCTTCACTTTGCTTTGCAAAATATTTATCCTGATCTTATATTTTTAGGATTCCCCTTTCTTTAAACAGTCCAGAATTGCCAGCTCATTTTCTTTTCTTTTTTTTTTGACCCTTTTTGCCGCCGATGCATAATTTGTCACTATACCCATCATTTTTTCACATATTGCAAGATCACATTTCCCCTCTTCTGGCCACTTTGTTACTCTGTTTTTTTGGCCCACTTATGTGACAATTTTTTAATATCATTCTCAAAGGTAAGAAATTGCTCTCTTAATTCCTCCACAGGCGTTGCCATTGTTATTTGTTTATTAATTTAAATTTTATTACTTTAGCCAAATTATTTTTCCCCACGTATTAAATTGCAATATGTCTATTTTAACAATTACACTGCTTAGTTAACAGTCGATATTATAAACACACTTATGCTGATTTCTCCTCTTCCTTTTAGAGAGATCATATTTTGTTACGCATTCCTAAACCAGTGTTATGTTTAGTTTATAACCATCTACTTGTCTAATCCATGATATTTCTTGTTTAGTTCCATTTGCCTCTTTTTTTTGTCTTTTTTCAAATATAGGAAGTTGCTTTTGCTTTTTTTTCCTTCTTTTTTCCCTATTTTCCTCCATCTTCCAGCTTTTCTGTAATCATCGTTTATTTTTTTAATCCAAGTTTCATTTTTTCAGCCAAATTGTTTTTTCTCACGTATTCAATTATGATAGTACAGCAATCATAATAATGTTTAAATAATCATCTTTTAATGCATGCAATTTACTACTACTGTTACTCCACCAAATAGTAATGACCATTAATAATAATTTTAATGCTTATTGCATACAGACTAGGGGCTATATTTTATATTTTAGTGCACTCCCAACACTCCTAACTAATGCAATACACAGCAGAACCACTGTTCACATCATCCACTCCACACTCATTCTAAAGGGCGCTGCACCCCACAGTACAAACTTCCCGTCAACGTCTGTTCGGGACCCCACAATCCTCACTACCAGTTAGTCCACCCTTATGACCCAACAAACCTCACTTCCAGTCAATGTCCTCGCTAGACCCACTAATCGGCCAGCTCCATACGCCAAATGTGCTGCGCACCCTATTTTAAAAAATAATAAACAACAAGACAAACAACACCATAAAGATAAAACGGATCCTGGTACCTCTCTTAGGTCATCCAGGCCGAACTCAATCTTAAGAAAGAGAGCCTGCAGGTTAATTCCCTGCAATAGGGTCCCAGCACAGGCCTCATATATAACAAACAGTCATACACCAAACCAATTACAGAACGCGCTCTGAGTTCCACACAATTACTCACAGTTAGTTTGTTGTGCTTGTAGTGTTAGTGGTTAGTACTTACATAATTCTGCTGATTCTGTCCCTCTCCCTTTAATTTCCCCTAATTTTATGTCTAGATTCTTTGAGCTGAAAGGTCACTTGTCTCCAGTGCTCCAGATCAGGGCCGGGACAACACAAAACAACACCCCCACTTATGAATCTGAGCAAGATAATGAAATCAAATTAATTAAATTTCTCACCTTATCCTTAGTTTGCTGGCAGATCTACTGATGAATATGACGAGAAATATTGAAATATAATCCTCAACAATTGATTGGACCTTAAAAAACATATTAAAATACTTGCGTAATAGGGTTACGTTGTATCCAATAAACTTTACGCAGCTCAGACTGACGTGGTTGCATGGGAACAAAAAACCTCCAGAACTGAGCCTGGAGAACTGAGCTTACTTGCGGGATGGAAATGTGATTCTGAGATGGAAAATAGCAGTTATTCTGAATGGAACAGACAGGAGGGCTGACAGCATTGATACTTTTGAGGAGCAGTTCAATAATTCTATTGAAAAGTGAGTAAAGTTGTCTTTGTATGGTGTGGCTCAATCTGACTTTTAGCCTGCTAGCTAACTAGCCAGCTATTTCTTATTTTTGGTTTACCACCGTGATCACAGAGCTAGTTTGTCACATTGGGTAACAAAAAAGTAGTCGATACTGCAGCGTGCTGGCATTTTTCTCAACTAGGTGAACAGTTTTAGAATCTATACCACATTCAACGTAATGGAATGCCAGGCATTTTCGCTCTTTTAAAGTGCGAACAGCTATTACTGTGACCTGAGTTATACTTGTTCCATAGAGGGTTACAAGCTTGCGTTTCGCTGGGATGATCGGAATTGTAAACAGCAAGCTTTCCGCCTGTGTGAACATTCTGACCATAAAATAAGCAGTTACTCTAATGAGTAAGTGTGCTTGCTGACGTGGCTTTGTAGATAAATGGACGAGACTCTGAACTTTATCGTGGAGAAAAGGCATGTTTTTGGTTTGGAGAGGTCAGTGGTGACCATTGATGTCTAGCTGCACCTATGTTGATAAACTCATGCCAAATTCAACCACAAAATCATCCATTCATATTGAACTTCATGAGTATAAATAAATATAAATTGCTGACTACGGCACAGGAACAGGAATGCCACTAAGAGGCCAGAGACTCGCGCAGAATGCGGGAGACTTGGCATTTTTGTGATTATTTTGATTTTTTTATGACATCAGATACCGTCCATGTCAGAGGTTCTAATGTCCAGGTGGTTCTTCTAACTATATTTAATCAGTTTAATGTAAAGCATGCCATTTTTAGCTCCAAACCGGGGTGCTGTAGTGATTTTCTGAAGATTTTCATAAAGAGTGTCATTTACGTTATCCGTGTCATTTACGTTATTTGCCCTGCTTTCTAGTGCAGTTATACCTTCTGTAGGCTGCAAAACTAATGTAACTTGTTTTAGCAAAGTATTATGATTGATTTGATGGGGTAAAGTGGGCAAATAAAGACTTGAGGGGTTGTTTTGATGCAAATTTCAGACGTTTTGTGTTCATTTACTTGTCAAAGTCAGCATGAGTGCAGGTGAACTGCACCAGGGGATGACATTTGGGGTACTTAACCAAAGATTAATGGATATATGATACTAAAATGAGGTTTGATTGCATATAACAGCTCTATAACATAATATAAAGGTATTTTCAGAACACATAGTTGAGACTCATGATCGTGTCATTTACGTTATCGTTTGGTACCATTCACAAATCAACCTCGTGCGCCAAGGCATTTAGTAGTACACATTTAAGGACACATATGATTAATCACAAAGACCCACACTTTAATGTAAAATAGCTAAAAATTAATAAGCAGGCAGTTGCACAGAACTAGAAGTAATGGAACAGTCCAGTTTTTCAAGTTATGCGGCGGAACTAACATGCACATTTTCAGGCCAAACTTCCAACAGGTGACACATTACTAAAATGAGGTGCAGACAGCTTCTCTGTATGTTACTTTCATTGTTGGAATGTCAGGTTAGTATAAAACAGGTTTCCACATGGCTAGGAATTGATTAACTGTACATTGAGCTTCATTAAAGACAGGTAAGTCAGCCGATAACATAAATGACAGGGCCAAATTTGACTTCTGAGAGGGCCTTCTTCAAGGACATGCCCCGGAATAAACTATTGCTCGTTTGATCACACGGTTTTTTGTACTTAAACCCATAACACTTGTACTTTCTAAATACTTATTTGCAAGATCCAGCGAAGAAAAAAATATTTTTCAAAGTCACAACCTGGCTGGGGTAGTTTTTGTGAGCCACATCCATATATGGGTGTAGGGAAGGGTGGGTGTATGGTGCTGTGATGGGAGTCAAAGGGTGGGTGTGGGGTCTTTTGAGAAATTTATTGTAATTGAAGGAATTCAGTAGACCCCCAAAATGGGGAGGGGGGGGGAAGTGGAGGGATTTAAAAAAAAAAAGATTCAGAGAAAGTGGAAAAATCTCTGTGCGTAAGGGACAAGGCCGAAGACCTTCACTGGATGCCCGTGATCTTCGGGCCCTCAGATGCCACTGCTTCACTCACCGGTATGATTCTGTCATTGACATCACTAAATGGGCCCAGGACTACTTCAAGAAACCACTGTCTGTAAACACAGTCTGCCGTGCCATCCACAGATGCCACCTAAAACTCTATCATGCAAAAAGGAAGGCATTGTTGAGCATGATCCAGAAGCACCGCCGTGTTCTGTGGGCCAAGGCTCATTTAAACTGGACTGTAGCAAAGTGGCAAAGTGTCCTGTGGTCAGACAAGTCCAAATTTGACATTCTTGTTGGAAATCATGGGCGTCGTGTCCTCCGGGCTAAAGAAGAGAAAGACCACCCCTCCTGTTATCAGCATTCAGTTCAAAAGCCAGCATCTCTGTTGGTATGGGGATGTATTAGTGCATATGGTGTGGGACACTTGCATGTTTTAAAAAGCACCATGAATGCTGAAAGGTATATAAAGGTTTCAGAGCAACATATGCTCCCCTCCAGATGACATCTATTCCAGAGAAGGCCTTGTGTATTTCAGCAGGACAACTCAAAACCACATACTGCAGCTATTACAACAGCATGGCTTCGTAGTAGAAGAGTCTGTGTGCTGAACTGGCCTGCCTGCAGTCCTGATCTTTCACCGATTGAGAACATTTGGTGCATAATTAAACAAAAAGTCCGTCAAAGGAGACCCAAAACTCTCCAGCAGCTGGAAGCCTGTATTAAACAAGAGTGGAATCAAATTCCAATGGCTAAACTCAAGAAACTTGTCTCCTCAATGCCCAGCCGCCTCCACTCTGGGTTAAAAAAGAAGAGGGGATGCTACACCATGGTAAACAGGCCCCTGTCCCAACTTTTTTGAGACCTGTAGCAGCCATCAAATTTGAAATGAGCTCATTTTGTGGATAAAATCGTAAAATTTCTCAGTTTCAACATTTGCTATGTTACATCTGTTCTCTTGTGAATAAAATACTGGCTGGTGTGATTTGAAAGTCATTGCGTTTTGATTCTATTCACAATCTACACTTTGTCCGAACTATTTCAGAATTGGGGTTGTATATCTTCATTTTATTCAGGATGCCTTCCTTCAATAAATCTTGTTTACAGTTTTTTTGTATTAGGAGACAAATGAATCAAAACAGCATGCATGGAGTAATTATTCCTATTTGTACACTTAGTGGCTAGATAAACAAAGCATGTGTCCATGCACTGTGCATGTGTATCCTTAAGATTGTGTATATTCTGAACTTAAGAAGCAAGAATTTGGGGTAATATCCAGCTCAAGTACCAGATGGAAATCGACGAAATCTGATTGTCCATTTGAATGGCTGCCTCAAAGTTAGCATGTCTACATTAAAAGCTAAACTGATACAAAAAAATAATGAAGATTGGGCTGACTTTTTGATTATAGGGAACGTGCACTTCTCTCATGCTTGTTTGTTAATCTCATTTGCAGGAGGAAAAACTGCAGTTTTCGCAAGGATGAAAATCCGTGCCATCAATCACACTACACATTCGTCAAAAGACAACTCGAAAAGTTATTGACAAGGAAGAAATCAAGTTGTTAATGTTAAGAACTCAAGTTTAAAAAGTGCTATCAAAACAATCTGCTCCCACCATGAACAACTGCTGCTGAAAAAGTTTTCGGTTTTCCGGAAAATATGTTGTGATCCGTTTGACATTAATCCTGATAAGGCTAGGAATAAGTCTTTGCGAGTTCTGACTCTGACGGCATATGAAAAGTTCCAATGTAGGTTGCCAAAAGTGTGCAAGCTATCAGGGTAAAAAAACATTACTCGACCATACATGGAACAAGACTACATTTAACAGAACTCAACTGTAGGGATAAGTATGTACATAGTACATTTTGTGTATATTTTGTGTACACAGACCTGAATTTCAGCAAGGGTATACCAGATTTAATTGGATATTGCTGAAAAACAAAAAATAATATGTTTCCAAGTTTTTGATATGTTGTAGATACGTATCTCATCAGGGTACAATTTGGTGTAAAAAAAAAAATTCAAGGTCACGCGACCCTCAAGGTCAATTTTGAGGTCAAAATAGAGGTCAATTATTCATCACACCCAGAGTTACCAAAATGAGTTGAAAAATGGCAGATCTGGAATGCTTGTGTGATTCCCTTTCCAACAATACCTTGTTTGTCAAAATAGGTCAAGTAGTTTTGGAGATATAGCCATTTGAATTTTGCCAGCCACGCTCATTTATCGCGAAATACTGAAAAAAAAAAAAAACCCAAAAGGCCGTAATTTTGCACTGGAAGGTCCAATTGAGTTGAAATTGGAGATTTGGGCGTTTGGGACCATAGCCAACTTGCATACCAAATTTGAAGAAAATCAATTCAAGTGAGTTGGAGAATCCCATTTTTTTGGGATGATTTGACATGGAATGACCCATGTGCGTTTGTGTGTGTGTGTGTGAGTGCATGTGTGTGCGTTTGTGAGTGTGTGCGCGCGCGCCTGTGTGTGTGTGTGTGCATGGGTGTGAGGGTAATGCACAGCAAGGTGGCGTGTGTGTGTGAGGGTGTGTGAGGGCGTGTGTGTGCGTATGTGTGTGTGTGTGTGTGTGTGTGAAGGTGTGTGTGTGCATTTGTGTGTGTGTGTGTGCGTGGGTGTGAGTGTGCGCACGCGTGCGTGTGAGGTGTGTGTGTGTGTGTGTGTGGTTAGTTGAGTTGAAGGGGGGGGAAGGGGTGTGGAGCGGAGTGGACATGGTCAAGCTGTTATGGTTGGTTATTATGGTCATGTATGTGGCTTAAGTTATGGTAGAGTTCAGTAAATAGATAATAAATGGGTCCCAGGCAGGGGTGGAGCTAGGCTCTCAGTCCAGAGGGGGCGAAGCATTGTTCGAGGGGGCCCTCAGATAGTCAAGCTAAGCTCTCAGCCCAGAGGGGGCAGAGCATTGTGGAGGGGGCCCTCAGGTAGTCACTGCAGTCAACTGTAAAATAACGGGTACGCCTATATCTTATTCTATCCGACCCAACACAATCAGGGACACATGAAGAGTCTGTTTCCAAAATGCAATAAGGGCCAAAAGTTCAAAAACTGAGATGATACCATAGACCGGTAACCCTGTGCTTCTTACACATGGTGCAAAAATCAGTTTTTAGAAATTCATACTGTTTTAATGGTCAAAGTGTGTTTTCCTGTAAAATACAATAGGCGCCAGCATTAAAAAAGCTAATTTACTCAAAATGAGTAAAATGGATATATGTATTGCGTTATGGTAACAAACTCTTCGCATGTAAATAGGCGACTCGGGAACGCATTTTTCAACATGGCTGTTAGGTGGCAAAAAAAGCAGATGAGGTATGGTCGTAAAGCATCTGCTAAACGAGAATAGTAATTTCCATTTATTCCGAGCTTTCGGTGAGGTATACGTGAAAATTACGATTCAAGTTTTATCAATTTGATATCTCGGCAGGGCTCGATCTTCCCATTTTTTACCACAAGCCAGTCGGGCTTGTGACAGAAAGAAGGCACTAGCCTTCAAGATTTTACAAGCCCGACTGAAAAAGATTTGAAAATCGTGAAATTTAATTACATAGGTACAAACATTATTGCACTTTATAAATCTCAAAAAGAAAATTAAATAAATTTAAAAAACATCAACAGTTTAAATTAAACAGATCATTTCATACATTAACGAAGCAGAAAGGTAAGGGCTGTTTATTGGATAATTCCTGTAAAGAGTGGGAAAATCACAATGATCGAAAGAATTGGGCACCCTCTGACAAAACGGACGCATGAAAACCACTGATCTGTATCGAAAAACTAGATAGCTGATGACGCAATAATTTTGAAGTAACCGTGCTGCCATATTGATATGCCCAATAGTCTCAAGTAGACATCTCATTCTGGGGGGAACATCCCTTTACAGACACGGAAAATAAAATGATAAATAAAAATGACATATCAACTGTTGTCTTTATTTCAGAAACACTATGGTAAGTCCCAATTGACGATTTTTTTCAGTCCTAGCCATCGCAGTCAATAAGCCAGGGTGATAGTCATAGGAAGCAAATTGGTTCGGTGAAGTAAGAGTGAATCCCATTTCACCCCTTGGCCGGCCCTACCACTTAGCCCTACCCCGTCGTTTTGCACGTTCATGTGTAGGGGTAGGGATGTCCCGATACTTGTTGAGACAGAGGGGGCGGGTGAGGTGGTAGGGCTTGTTATCAAATGGAGATTTTTCAGGGGCACACTACAAACGGAGGGGTAAGACAAATTTCCACAGTACCTCGAGAATCATTGGCAAGATGGTCACCAACGCCGCAGAGGCACCGAAAGAAACGCATAAATGTAAATAATTTCCTGGTAAATGAAATATTAAAACCACTGGATCACCTCAGTTCAGTTGCGTTTTAATATTTTATGGACAGTTGTAGCGTAACAAACATAAAACAAAAATCGCTAGTAGAGTACGTGTGTCTGCTAACAGGCAGCATATTGTTATAAATCGTGGTGCTTATGTGTGGCCGAGAGTGGTGCTCTTTTTACCGCCCGTCTTTAACTTAACTGAAGTCTGTAAAATGAGCAGTCGTCACAATATGGATGTTTTAATATCTTTTGTTAAATTCTGGAAACTAGACAGCTAATACCTGTAGAAGAGTCGTCACTAGATTCACCTGTAGGCTTCCACTGGGGGTTGGGGTCACTTTCAGACTCAAAAATCTTCTCAAGAACTGCCTCAGCTCCAGTCAGCATGGGGGCTGCCATCTTGGAATGTGGGATAGCCCGCTCTGCCTCTTACTGGTTGTCACAACATGTTAAGAATGGTTTCTATGACCTTTAATAGATGGCAGCACAGCATAGTCCTGAAAATGCGGGTATCATGGGAAGTTGCGTTGACCTTTAATACGCAGTAGTGCACCCAACTCATTTTTACCGAGATGTAGGATAGCCCACTTTACTTCTGAAGGGCACAATTATGGCAGCACGATAAAACATTTTTGTTTGATAATAACTTAATAAGTTAATAATATAATAATAATAATAAGATAATAAGTTGCTAATAACCAGCAAATTACAGCTCCAGAAATCACTACAGCATTGAATAAATTCATGTCTCAACCAGTTTAAAACAAAAACTGTACACCATTATGGAAACAAAGTTGGCCTTGTCTCTGATGACAAACCCCAGTGCTTCCCTTTGTTCCCCAGAGCTGTAACTAACAGCTAAACTCATGTGCTCCCAGAAAATCTGAAGTTTGTTGGGCAAAACTAGACCCCATGCAGGCATAATGAAATTAAATGGACATAATAAAACAGTCTTGGAAGTACAGAGATAAGTATCATTAACACATGGCATAAAAAATTGGTCTCTTTGATTGATCATACATGCTCATTTTTAAATAATCAAAAAACTTTCATTTGCGTAATATTAAATCATGATGATGTAGACATGTCAGTGATTCAAATAATTTTCACTTTTTAATCAATGCATATGGTTATAGTTGTGTTAATTGTCATTCCTTTCCTAATTACAGTCAAATTAAAGATAATATATTTGCCTATAACTCAGATAACATTCTTGCTTTGTTTCATGAACTCATTTTCACGAATTTATGTTGAGAGTAAATGCAATGTAACAGACAATCACAAGCATACATCTCATGTACTTACATTATGTGGCTCAGGGGAAGGGCTTCGGCAGCAGATGCAGAGCAATTTTTTCAGCCATGGCAGCTGCTTAATCAGGGAGAGGTAGAGAAGGGGATGAGTGATGGAACTGTAGTCCTTATGGCTGAATATAATCATATTAATTGTGCAGTATTCTGGGAAATCAGGATCATAACGGGTGAGGCTGAAAACAGCTACAGGCAGGTAATGAAACAGTATGACGCCTAGATAGATTTGCACAGTTCTTTGGGCTTTCTTTTTCATGGGGTGCATCTTATCCTTGCCCAAGACTGACTTCCTCAGACTCCATATGATAGAAACATTGCAGAAAACCATAATAGTGAAGCTGGCCATGATCAGCCCAACGGAGAATTGTTGGAAGCCCGTGAGCAATAACACGTTGACAGCATAGGCTATCACGAGCCCCCAAACAAGCATGGAAATAGCAACTCTGATCTTTTTATCCTTGATGCTGGTGAACACAATGGGGTGGACCACAGCCACGAAGCGGTCCAGGCAAATGCAGGGCAGGAAAGAGTGGGGGGAGCCGCTTATCCGTAAAAGTTTTGGATGACGAAACACATGGTATCGAAAAATAAGTAGCCAATGCAGGAGATGGGGGCTCATTATAAGAGCATGGACGGCGAAGGGCTAGTTGAAGATACAAGCATGGAGGTAGAAGTCACTTTCCTCTGGCCACCAGCCACATTACCATGATGTTGGCAGTAGCCCACTCACAAGGTTGATGATTTGTTGAATAAACTCAAAACACAAACGCAGCAGGAATATGCATGGTGTTATTGCCTCCCAGAATTGGAGACTGGATCCTGAAGAGGAGTGGTTGAAGGGTCGGCTAGAATTGATGACAGAGCTGTTCATTTTGGTTTTATTTTATCTTGCAGGTTTGAGGCTTGATGATCTCAGAAAAGAGAGTGAATGTAAGCTACATGGTCAAGCTTCAACTGAACTTAAACTGACTGCAAGGCTAAATTTCTGTTCTTAATCTGACTCAGCATTATTTTTACATTATTCTTTTCTCCAAAGTCTTCCTCATCATAAATATTACTTACTGCATAATAGAGATGGAAACACATATACTGGCCTATTTTGGGTATAGTTAAGCTCTCTTTGGAGAAGTTATCAATGTCAAAGAGGACCTGGAAAATTTTGTTGCACTGTTACATTGAAGGATAGTTATTGTTTTCTGGGAAACGACCTCCATCCAGAGAAAATCCTCTCTCCTCTAAGACACCAGCTTACTTTTTGAAAACTGTACCAGAGCTTCCTGAGGTGGAGAGCAGTGTTCCCAGAAGACAGGGTTTGCCCTTTGGGTCTATATTTAACTGTCCGGGAAAGCCTTTCACTCAAGCACAACATAAGAAATGAAAGAGTGGTTTATCAAATTGAAAAAATGAATAACTTACCTGAGACACTGCAATAGCTTGACATACACTCCTCAAGTTCAGACAGCTTCTTCGAGGTGGAGACAGTGTTCCCAGAAGACAGGGTTTGCCCTTTGGGTCTATTGTATTACAGTCTGCAACAGTCTCTCACTCAAGCACAGCTGAAGAAATGAAAGAATGGTTTATCAGATTGAAAGAAATAATTAGTAACTTACCTTAGAAACTGCAATTGCCTGACATACACTCCTCAATGTCTGTATCCTGATCACCTGTTTCCAGGAGGATTATGTTTTTATTCAATATCATTCCACCTCAGAAAATAAATCAATCTGAGTGGTATGTAAGCAGGGCAGATGACAGCCAGTCACAAATGTATTGAGGAAGCAACAGCACTTGAGGATTGTACAATACCCTGTCACCACAGGATTATATTTAAGGATGGGTGGGTGTGCAAGAGGGGGTTGGGTTTGCAGAGTGAGTTTGTGATGTGACAAACAGATCTGCAGTAAAACAGAGGAGGGGCTAAAAGGAGGGGTAGATGAGTGCCCCCTATCCCTGTTCTAACAATATATTATTTGTCATGACGCATCCAAGAAGTGCATCCTAGGCAAACAAGTGACGCAATGCAAGCCAGCTGGTGGTAATAAGTGAGACTGTAACCTGCGTAAGGTCTTACACATGAAACCACAACGTTCATCCAAGCACTCAAACAATTCTCTTTCATCCTCACAAAGAAAAGAAATTGAGCCCTCAGTTACAGTAAATGTATTTCTGCAGATAATATTAGGTACATTTGCGACAGTTTGATTTTCATCAAAATGTTTGGCAAAAACAAAGTTGCAGTTTACAAGTACTTTTCTTTACTTGGCTAAGCATATCGCCCACTAAAGTCTGCATCTGTTCCAGGAGGTCTATTGTCCTGTAGGTTTCATCCTGATCCTTAGAGAGGAGAACACAATCAAAGCTGAGAGATCTGAGTCATACCTCACAATGTGTTACAAATCCACCAAAATTATGAATGCCATGGAAAAAAAAAATCTATCAGTACTTTAACCCTAATATTTGAAGACTAATGGCATGAATAAACAGTAGTATCAAGCTTAATATCATGCAGCAACTTTTAATTCCACTCTTCTTCCATTCACAGAAATTTTGCATTTCCAGTGACATCAGTTGCGACCTTGTTACAAGGCATCTTTTAGCCACCAGAAAATCACACTTCTATTCATCCAAAATTGAATTATTGAACATAAGGTTGCGCCATACATATCATTGTCAAGTTCATGCCCTTTTGTCAAAATTGGCCTGTCAGACAGGTGGGGCCTGATCCAGAGCTATTGAAATCAGGTATGGTCAGCCCAGGCACATCCTGTACTCTGGTCAATAAAAGGCCACCTCAAAGTCCCAGTTCTGCCATTGTTCAAAATGCCATAGATGACTCGAGCCCTCAGGGAAGTGCAATTGGCATGCTCAATGCAGGAATGTTTAGGTGTTGAAAGGGCTCTCAATGTCCATGCTCAATAAGTCGCATAAAACACCTTTTGAAGGAATGAAAAGACAGCACACTGCCCACATGCATGACGACCATGTGTGACAACCCCCACCCAAGCCCGCCATATCTGGACTTCATTCTCACATCGTTTGAGACCAGTAACTCCCACTGTAGGTAGACAGCCAATATCAACCATTTTAAAACCGTGATAAAAAACATCACAGTAAAATTGAATGTATGATGGGCAATGAAAACAGTAGGTTAAAGCGTGATATAAGAATAGATGGAGGGCGCCAGAGTAGCAGCAGAAGGCTAAATGAAAACAAGTAAATGCATAAGTCTATTAATATATGATATGTTTGTCCGTAGTATGAATGTACACATAAAAGCATGAGTATATATGTATATGTAATTACAGATCAACAATGTATGTAATGGTGGTGGTATGTTGTTAATTCTCATTTCAATTTATCATTTTTTATATATTTACATTCTTAATTTATTTCACATTGTCTTTTCACTGTATTTGTCGTATTTCTCGTGGCTCACTAAAACTACTCCCACCCCTCTTTTTATTTGTCCACTGCCTATAAAAATCTCTAAAAATCAGAATTCATTCAAGATTATAGGCCTAATGGAAGAAGAGTATGAGTGGAGCCCAAGGACATACTACTTTGCCCATGACCATTATATCCTCTAATAGCTACTTAAAGTCATCTCTAAACCTCAAATACCAGAATTTAAGCATGTCCACAGGCAATGTATACATGATTGGGCACATGTTTTTTAAAGACAAATATCACTTATTATTGATGAAAACTAAGTTTCCCTCTAAAGTATAGAGTTTTAGCCATAGTGACATACCCTAATTAAATTCCTGCTCTTAACTTCTGTGTCCATACCATTCTAGGTAAAATATCCCATGAATTATGTCATTTATGTTTTCCTGAACAGCTATCATTAACATAATCTAGAATAAGCATTAAACACTCCACTTATACTCAATATTATAGCCAAATAAGCAGTTATTAAGGAAATAAAGCAAAAGTTACCCTATAGGTACTGGGTTCGAGGTGGTGATTTATCAGGTCATGACTTCCTTGACTGGTAAGAATGTCACTTACGTTATCGACGTGGTGCTGAACCTGCTTGTTCCTTGGTACTTCCAGCCTTTTAAACCCATCCAGTCAGTCCAAAACACGATGAAACATAACTATGATTCGCTTTGACATGTATACTAGCATCTCCATAGCCCAAAATATTAAATTTATGTCATTTACGTTCTCTGACATTCACGTCATCCAAAGCAACACGGGAGGATTTCAGCCCATATAAACACCCCTCTGAATCTTATTGCGCTGTATTTTGCCTTTTCCGCGGACCTTCCTCTTCTGGTCAAAAGCGTCCGCACGCTGTTTTGGGTCGGAGGACCTGAGCTACATCGAAAAAAAGCAAGTTTTTGCCATTTGTGCTCTCTGATTGGTGTAAATGTGTGTTAGTGTAAAACAAGTGTCAGAGATTCACCTTGCCGAAGATCCAAACTCTCTATGATGTTTTTCGATGGTTAGACCGAAAGAAAGTTTTATTAATATGTCTGAGTTTCGAAACATTGCGTCGAATACAATGCTGTTGACTTTATCAGCTAAATGACCATCTCCATTGTAAATGACATACTTTCGTGAGAAACCATGTCGGGAAAGTTGTTTGAATGTAAATTCTTTACAAGATATCATCGATAGGGATGTCTAAATTCTGTTCAGAAGTATTTTGGTGTTGTTTTGGTTTTAGATTATGTACCCAGGATTGATTTCGGGATAACGTAAATGACATTTTTGTTCGTAATTTCGAACGCCCAGTTTTCAATGCTTGTAGGTCTCTGAAATGACTTGCCATCTATGTCCTTGCATTTGAATCAGATTATATAAGTGTTATCTTCATATTTACAGCTTATTTGTGGTGTTTGGAGTGAGTTTAGTACGAGGAGATTGAAAACAAAGTATGCATATCCGGATAACGTAAATGACATCGTTTATGATTACAGAGATGCCAAGTCTCACACATTCGGCGTAGGTCTCAGGCATTTGTAGGCTTATTCACCGTAGTCCACAATTATTCAATGAACGCTTATTAAAAAAAAAAAAAAATCAGTTTCCTGAGGCAAAAATTCGCCATGGTATTGACACTATGTCATTCTACTATCAATTTCAGTCATCACATATTAAAAACGCGCAATTTCCCATCGTAGATTAACGCGTAGATATGTTGGTTGAAGAATTTAGCTGTCTTTTAGAGCCTCATACAAGCTCTCACGGAAATCAAATCACTTTAACGGTGATTCAATGGTATCTGCGTGAAAGCCCGGCTGTAGTTCACGCCCACGTGAAATTCTCCTGGTAATTGCCAGTTGGTTGACACGATTTTTATCCAATTGCAGACAGTATAAGCTTTCCTCAGTAAGTGAAAGACATTGGCCCCCATTTATCAAACTTGCGTAGGATCTGGTGTAGATTCTGGTGTAAATATCAGCGTTCGCCAGGTGTCACGTCTGATTTACTAAAAATGTATACGTCGCAGATTTCGGTGTAGAACTGGCGTGGCGTTGATAAATCTGGCGGCTGAAGCCATCGTAATTTACATGACACGCCCCTATAAATTCATGCTCCGGGAGGCATAGTCCTGCCCACTTTACGACATGGACTGTCGAAAGACGGCAAAGAAGAAAGAACTTCACTGGGGAGGAAATATCGCCGGCCTGCTGATAAAACCTCGTATCTACAATTTGGTAAGAAACAAAATCTTATGTTCACGATAATAACATAAGCATGAGGGGTGAATGAGGGGTGAATGCGGCGCATAGAAAGGGGCAGACGGAGGCGGACAGCAGTGGGGCTAAGCACTTTTTCAATGGTAAAGGGGCCAATGAATTTCGGGAACAGTTTACCCCCATTCCCCCTTAAGGGGATGTCTTTGGACGATAACCAAACGCGCTGCCCAGGTCGGTAGGATGGAGCGGCAGTTCTTCTCTTGTCAGCTCGAGCCTTCATGCGTGCCACCGACCTGAGCAGCGCCTCCCTTGTGTTTTTCCAAGTACGCCTGCAACGGCGCACAAACTCGCGAGCAGATGGTACAGTGACCTCCTCCTCCTGGCAGGGAAACAGCGGTGGTTGGTAGCCAAGGCAAGCCTTGAATGGAGAAATACCAGAGGCAGCAGAGGTGTGACTGTTAATGGCATATTCTGCCCAGGGAAGTTGGTGGCTCCAGGAGGAGGGGCTCTTTAAACACAAACATGTCAAAACAGTCTCTATGCATTGGTTGGCCCGCTCGGTCTGGCCGTTGGTCTGAGGGTGAAAACCGGATGATAAACTAACAGATGTGCCAAGGGACTTGCAGAATGATTTCCAAAACTTAGCTGTGAATTGGGGACCGTGGTCAGAAGTGATGTCTGTGGGGATACCGTGTAGTCTGATGACGTGCTGAATAATGAGGGTGGCTGTTTCTTGGGCGGACGGGAGTTTAGTGAGGGGGACAAAATGGACTGCTTTAGAAAATCTATCAACAATAGTGAGAATGGTAGTGTAGTGATTGGATGGGGGAAGACCAGTGATGAAATCTAATGCAATATGTGACCAAGGGCGGTGAGGAGTGGGTAAGGGTTGTAATAGACCGTGAGGGGGCTGATAAGATACCTTAGCTTGGGCGCAGACCGAGCAGGCAGAGACATAATTCTGGACGTCATGATTGATCTCTGGCCACCAGAAGCGACGAGTTATAAAGTCCAGGGTACGGCGAATTCCTGGGTGGCACGAGAGGTTAGAGGCATGCCCCCAGTCCAGGACTCAGAGGCGCAGGTTGACAGGAACAAACAAACAATGATCGGGCAGGCACTGGGAGCTGCAGAATCGTCTTAGGCGTTTCTCACCTCGGTTTCAATATCCATGTCGATGGCGTTTATGAAGGTCTCCTTAGGTAGGATGGTGTCATGGTTAGGCAGCTCCTCTCCCGATTCAAAACAGCGTGACAGAGCATCAGGCTTGACGTTTTTACTGCCGGGGCGATAAGCAAGATGAAAGTTAAAACATGAAAAGAACAATGCCCACCTGGCTTGACGGGGATTTAGTCTCTTAGAGGACTGGAGGTACTCTAAGTTCTTGTGGTCAGTCCAGACAAGGAACGGTAGGTCGGCTCCCTCAGCCACTGTCTCCACTCCTCCAAGGCCAGCTTAACCGCCAACAGCTCTCGGTTGCCGATGTCATAGTTCCGCTCATGACGGGAGAAGAAGGCACACGGGTGGATCTTGCCATCTTCGGTGGACCTCTGGGAGAGGACAGCCCCAACTCCCACGTTGGAGGCGTCTACCTCCACCACAAGCTGGAGTTTGGGATCAGGGATGGTTAGAATCGGGGCAGATGTAAAACGTGACTTAAGGTTGAGGAAGGCTTCAGCAGCCTCGGACCGCTGAACTTGACCTTGTTAGAGGTTAGAGCAGTGAGTGGAGAAGCAATGGAGCTATAGTTGCGAATGAATCGCCTGTAGAAATTGGCAAACCCCAGAAAGCGTTGAAGTGACTTACGGTCGGAGGGTTTGGGCCAGTTGGTGACAGCCTCAACTTTAGCCGGGTCCATGCGGATGGTGCCAGGAGAAATTATGTATCCCAGGAAGGAGGTGGTCTGGACAGAAAACTCACATTTTTCGGCTTTGACAAACAGGCGATTCTCTAACAGACGTTTGAGGACTTGGCGGACATGGAGCACGTGGTCTTCCTGTGATTTGGAAAAGATCAGAATGTCATTAAGGTACACAAACACAAACTTATTAATCATGTCCCGCAACACGTCATTAACAAGATTTTGGAAAACAGCTGGGGCGTTAGTAAGGCCGAATGGCAAGACCAAATACTCCCAGTGCCCAGTGGGGGTATTGAAGGCAGTCTTCCATTCGTCCCCCTCACGAATACGGACCAGATGATAAGCGTTGCGTAGGTCCAGCTTGGTGTATATCTTGGCACCTTGTAGGAGGTCAAAGGCAGTATTCATGAGGGGAAGCGGGTATCTGTTCTTTACAGTGATCTCGTTGAGTCCTCGGTAGTCAATACAGGGCCGTAGAGACCCGTCCTTCTTGCCAACGAAGAAGAATCCCGCTCCAGCGGGAAATGAGGAAGGGCGAATGATGCCCGCCGCCAGGGATTCACTGAGGTACTTCTCCATGGCAAGGGTCTCAGGGCGTGACAGGGAGAACAGACGGCCTCTGGGCGGCATGGTACCAGGCTTGAGCTCGATGGCGCAGTCGTAGGGTCTATGCGGGGGCAGACTGGTGGCTCGTGACTCGGAAAAGACCTCCTTCAGGTCATGGAACTCCGGGGGAACCTTCTCCAGGTTCGGGCTCTCTTCTGGGTGGGAAACAGGAACATGAACGAGGGCGTCGCTGAGGCAGGTGCGTGCACAATTAGGGCTCCAGCCCTTAATTTCGTGTTTTCCCCAGTCGATCTCGGGTAAGTGATTAGCCATCCAGGGATGACCGAGGACGACTGGGGCGTGAGGAGACTGGATAAGATAAAGTCTGATCGACTCTTGATGATTTCCGGAAATCCGTAACTTGATAGGGTGAGTGATGTGGGTGATGTAGCCAATGCTCTGGCCGTTGAGGGAGTTGGCCACACGATCAGGGACGACCTTTTCAACAGGGATGCCCCACTCCTGGGCAGCTTTCTGATCGATGAAATTCTCCTCTGCTCCTGAGTCGATCAGGGCGGTGGTCTTTCTCCTTCCTCCAGCCCACTCCAGGGAGACAGAAAAGCAGGTTCGGCTTCTGGAGGAATGATCAACAGGAGTGACGCCCACTACCGCTTCTTTCCTAGTAGGTGGGCGTGGTCTCTTTACTGGGCATCGTGAGATGTAGTGTCCTCCTTGGCCACAGTAAAAGCAGGCCCGTTCCTTCCGTCTACGGTCCCTGTTCTCAATGGTGATCTTGGTGCGGCCCAGCTGCATGGGTTCGGACTCAGGAGAGGATCTGACCTTGTCAGGTTGAGGAAGGGGTGGCATCATCACAGGAGGCTTGGAGGTGTTGGCTCTGTTGATGGCTCGTCTGCGTTCCTCCAAACGTGAATCAATTCGGATGGCCATCTCAATTATCCGGTCCAGGTCTTCGGGCAGATCACGTGGTAACAGTTCATCCTTGATTCGTTCAGACAATCCATGGATGAAGGCGTCGTAGAGGGATCTCTTGTGCCATCTGCTGTTGGTTGCCAGAGTCTGGAATTCAATTGCGCAGTCCGACACAGAACGACCTCCCTGACGTATACGCAGGGTCTCCCTTCCGGCCTCATGCCCATGTCTGGAGCGATCGAACACTCGTCTCATCTCCTCTCCCAACAGGTCAGACGTCTGGACACACGGGAGTCCTGCTTCCCAGGCAGAAGTGGCCCACTCCTTAGCTCTCCCGGTTAGCTGCGTGATGATGTATGCCACGCGGGATTGCTCGGAGGGGAAGGTGGTAGGCTGGAGGCTGAAGATCAGCTTGCAGTGGGTTAGGAAGGCACGGCAGGATCCAGGGGCGCCATCATATTTCTCAGGAGGGGGCAGGCGTGGTTCGTGAACCGGAGCGGGTGGGGCAGTGGTTGGTGCAGGAACGGAGGCAGAGGTAGTAGTGACGGACTGCTGGGGAGCGCGGAAGGGCTGTGCGGCTTGTAGGGACCGGGTGAGGTCGGCCATCTGGTAAGACATGGTCTGCATGTGCTGCATCATGGCCCGCAGCTGCTGCTGTTGTAACTCCAGCTGCTCGCCCTGTTCTTTTACTGCAGCTCTCAGAGGTTGGAAGCTCACTGGTTCCATCTTGGTCAGAACGTACTGTTAGGTAACGATCTGGAACCAGACGCGAGAACCAGTAGTGCAGTAAAAATGGGATTTTATTGGAAAAGGGGGGTGAACCCCCGCAGAGCGGGAGGTAACGGTACACAGTCCACAATCCAAGAATCAAAATCCACAGGGCGTAATCCAGGTCGTAAGCAGGGCACCAATCACAAAAATCGTAGTCAGACAAAAAGAGGTTCGATACACAGAGATAACAAGAATTCCAATACAGAGCCAAAATCAAAAATCGGGGACGGTCCAGTCAGAAGAGATTCACGAGAGATTACAAGGCGAAAACAAGCGTAGCACAGGCAAACCAAGAGAAACGTTCTGACGGGGAACTGCTGTGAGAAGACTGTTTAAATACACAGAAGGGAAGTCACATGCTATGATTAGGAAAAGGTGAACTGGATAAAACTAATTACGTGGGAGGAAAACATGAGGGAGAACCTAACCGCATGAAATTGGCGAAAGCCAAAATGTGGACAGGGAACACGAGACAGCCTATGACAAAACATACAGCTCCGGTTAGGGAGTTCTAACGTGCACAGATAATGAGAAGCAGGACAGAGTGGAGCAGGTGCGAAGGATCCGCTGAATTGCAGCAAAGACTAAGTGAAGGCAAGAGGCGGAGACTAGAACAGGGCGAGTGCTGAGAGCTTGTTAATCAATTACTAAGTGCAGCTATACAATCCCTAGTGCTCGTTAGTAAGTTAGTATTATATACAATGTTAGTCTGGGTTAGTAACTTTAACAAAAACAACAAACTGTTAGTATTGGTTAGTAATATAGAAAAGAGAGGCGAAGGAAGCAAACGAGACTAGAAGGAATGGTGGAAACCCAGAAACCATTAAATTACCTAAGCATGTGACACGCAGGACTGGGGAATGAGCTGTTGTAACAAAAGACCAGACAGGGGAGACAAAGTGCAAAGAAGGGCATGGTGGAAAACATGAACCGGACTCTAACAGAAAAGTGGATGGGAATGGCAAAAGCAAAAGCATGGCAAAATACAAAAACTAAACAGAACATGACAAAACCTAAAAAACATGATCATAAACATAACAGAGCATGGAAAAAACATAACAAGCATGGCAGAACAATAACAGGCAGAGCAGAAACATAACAGACAGAACAGAATCATAACAATATAGCCTAGCGTACATAATTGACAATCCAAATGCTTTACACGTAGGTTAAAAAAGTGGTCCGATTTTAAGATCGCCACCAAAAAACAGGTTGCTGCGCTCAGGCGCAGCAGCGCACGGACCGGTGGAGGCCAACCAGACTCGAACCCCCAGCTGTCTCCGGTCGAGGAGCCCCCTCCATCGTAGGAATACGAGGCGGCCGGGGCACGGATGAGTCCCCACCGCCTCGATCGGAGCTGCATGAGGGTAATTGTTAAAATACAGTCTGCATTTCGCTTAATCAAATTGATTGTAATTGTCAGCCGTCTGGCCTGACGAGCAGGTTGTCTCAAAATATAAGTTTAATTAATTTCTCAACACAGATGTCTTATTTATTTATTTATTTATTCATTTTAGCCTAATTATTTATTCATTCATTTATTTAGCCTATTTATCTGCCTATTTATGATTTTACTAATAAGAGTAACAACAGCATGACGTCCGCATTGCTGCATATGGTTTATTACTCATTTTGACAGCTGCGCTCGTTCCTGCATGTTGTTCGCTGGTTTCAAATTTGCGTACACCTAGTCAGACCTGGCGTGAGATTTTTGCGGACCGTTCGCTCACGTTCAGATTGATAAATGCCGATCCTTGTGGGAGTTTTGGCGTACACCCATTTTTTTTGGTGTACGCACGTTTGATAAATTGAGGGCCATTGTGTTGTGGTTTTCATTCAGACATATTTTCATATTATGAGGTTCCCCCATCCTCAAGCAATTGGAGAGAGACAGATTCTTCAGACAATTAGGCTTTATTGTGGCATGTTGATGTATATAAAGCCGAGTTCTTTTTTAGCAAGAAGAAGAACTCACATCTTACTTTTCACACCCAGTTTTTATACCTTCATCACAGGAAATATCTTCCAAATATGCTCTTTCCGCCTTCTCATTCTCACGCTACAACAGGACAGGCAAACCAAAACACTGTCAACTAACCTTGAGAACTTGAGAGCAAAGATAAGGATGCACCTCACTACAAAGGACTGGAAAATTACAGTCAAGAGAGGAAAAATGCAGCCAAATGAATAGGATACAATTAGATACATAAATGATTCAATTGATTATGTTTTCAGTAACAACTAATAATTTTACTGAACAAATATTGATCAAAGCTACAGAAATCAAATACATCATCTGATTATGTTTTCAAATCAAATAAACAGAAGCCTGCTTACTAATCAAAGCTACAGAAGCCTGCTGCTTATGTGTGTGTGAGCTGCTCATACATGCGTGAATTGAATTGCTTGTATGTGTGTGTGTCTGTGTGCGTGCGTGTGTGCATGTGTACGTGTGCTGCATGTGTATGTGTGTGTGCATGTGTCTGTGCGCACAGCTCGTGCGAACTGCTTGTATGTGTATGTGTGTGTGCGTGTGTGTGTGTGTGTTACTCCTGCAAACATAATATGGATATTGATTATTGTTATTCAACATGGCAATTAATCTACTGATGAATATGATGAGAAATATTGAAATATAATCCTCAACATTCCTCCCGTTGAGGCCATCCCAATCATGGCCTCGCATTAACCATGGTTGAAAAATGGCACAGCATTGTCTACCCCTGGTCTATGACCCCCATACTACACACAAGTGAATTTCTTATGAGCCCGAAAATAAAATATGGCTGGTGGGCCCTTTCCGACTGTAACACTTCGAGTAAAATCAGTCTGTCTTGTATGTCAGCATGTGAACTCCCGATTGTTTTCATGTCCAGGTTTCTCAAGGCCTTTCGTAGCTCTGGTAAATAAAGTCCCAGTCTAATGTCCCACTTGAATCCAGTAATGTTGCTTATTGCAGGTAATCAGTCCAAAGTTAGTCCAATGTCCAAGTCCATATTCAACATTGATGTGCGATTTTTCCATCTGATTGTTTTGGTGAACGAGCCTTCATGACTGGAATCACTGTCTCAGCATATTCGTTCAAAACTTCAGGGAGGCTCCAGGAAGGAGCAGGCCTTGACCGGCTGGTACACTAGACTGCCACCCGCCCGTCACTGGAGTGAGAAAATAAAATACAAACACAGACACAGACACAGGCACATGCAGATCCACTATGCACTCGGCACATACAGAACGAGGGTCATCTGCACCTGCATAATTTCACTTTAAGTCTTAGATGTACCAGATTTTATAATATTTACTTTTGCTGCAAAGGCTGTGCGGACACTTAGAGTCAGAACATTTTAAAAACAGTTTCATCCAGGCCTTCCCAAGGACTTACAATAGCGCCTCCAAGCAATAGCCCATAATAATAATCTCCCAAAAGACTTTGATTTCAACAATTGCCACTTAATGACTTTATGCCAAAATACAGTACCGTGTCACCTGGGGGTCGACTCAGCCCTGCCTTAGGTTGTCTCCTTGATAGGAGATCTTACCCGTCTCTGGAGTGAGTCACAACACACACTCAGGTGTTCAGCACTGAGCTCTGTCCTCATCACTCAGATCCTTCAAACCTCCCTCTCCCAGGGCGCAGTTCCAGGCTAGATCCCTTTCCACAGAGATCTTCGCCCAGGCTCCCCAGGTTGAGAACTCTGCCTTCTGCTTCCCAGTGTCTTCTTTTCAAAGCCCACCGATCACAGAAGCACCACTCACCTACTAACGCATTTGCTTTTGGCTTATGGTGGCCTGACTGTACATTGAGCCGAGCGCGGCGGCCACCCCTCTCTGAGGTCTTACTGCCATCTGTGACCCGACCGGCCGGTGACCCAGTCAATAGCGATCCCCAGATCCCGTAGTGGTTACCAGCCACCCAGGTGGGAACCGACGGTCTGATCCCTACCCCACTTTGCCATGGGTATAGAAATTTTGACCGTTTTCACCAGCCTTGCCTGTTCACAGAGGTCGTCTCCAACGCCCCTCTGCTAGGTGTGGGCTGTCACCCACGTACCACGTGTTGCCCTCACCTACAACCCCAAATTCCGAAAGAGCCGGGATGAAGTGCAAACCGCGAACAAAACCAAAACGCAACGAACCCCAGACCACCCGAGCCAATACGTAATAAACTACTGGCCGGTGCGATCTGAAAGCCACCATGCCACGATTCCATCCAGAACGCACAACCCATCCCAACCACCTCGGAACAGGGGCCGCACATGCGACAAGCACGCCGACTAGACGGTACCACGGCAGTATGTCAATTCATACTTCACCAGACACGGGGGCCTTCAGTCCTCTCCCCTGCACTATAGACTCTCTTTAACGTGCCCTTGGAAGTTTGCAGTCCCGCCGCCTCCGCCTGTTTTCGGCTAGGTTCAGGGGGCCCAATCCCCTCCCTAACCAGATTTGCTGACAGCATTCTGCCACATATTTATCATGTTGAGACCACAGTTGTTCTGCTAATTTGCCTAATTCTGTCTTAATTTTTTCTCTAAGTTCACGTTCTCATTCCTCAATAGGAATTTTTCATTGCTTTATTTTCCCTATCAATTGACAGCCAATAATAATCTTAATCATTGTTTCCTGTGCTGTTCCAAATCAATGTTAAGAGCCCATTTTTTTTTTTCTCTCTCTAATTCTGGGTCCTGAGTGGGGTGGAATATCATTGTAGAATGCAGTTCAGTTTCTGGCCATGTAGCCTGGGGTATTTGGGCCTCTACATACAGTATTTTCCCCAGATACTCCAAACTTGCTCTTTAATTTGGTCGACTATCCCCAACCAATAAACATTTGCTAATTCATTTTTTTTTGTTTTCTGATTAGCTACAGGTTTTTTCAGCTGCTGTCTCTCCCTCTGTTCCTGAAAATGGGGGGGCATACGGCGCTGGGTTAAACAATTCATTGTCAGTGACCTTTTCAGATGGCTTTGACTGAGACGCAGCTTCACTTTGCTTTGCAAAATATTTATCCTGATCTTATATTTTTAGGATTCCCCTTTCTTTAAACAGTCCAGAATTGCCAGCTCATTTTCTTCTCTTTTTTTTTTACCCTTTTTGCCGCCGATGCATAATTTGTCACTATACCCATCATTTTTTCACATATTGCAAGATCAAATTTCCCCTCTTCTGGCCACTTTGTTACTCTGTTTTTTTGGCCCACTTATTTGACAATTTTTTAATATCATTCTCAAAGGTAAGAAATTGCTCTCTTAATTCCTCCACAGGCGTTGCCATTGTTATTTGTTTATTAATTTAAATTTTATTACTTTAGCCAAATTATTTTTCCCCACGTATTAGATTGCAATATGTCTATTTTAACAATTACACTGCTTCGTTAACAGTCTATATTAAAAACACACTCATGCTGATTTCTCCTCTTCCTTTTAGAGAGATCATATTTTGTTACGCATTCCTAAACCAGTGTTATGTTTAGTTTATAACCATCTACTTGTCTAATCCATGATATTTCTTGTTTAGTTCCATTTGCCTCTTTTTTTGTCTTTTTTCAAACATAGGAAGTTGCTTTTGCTTTTTTTCCTTCTTTTTTCCCTATTTTCCTCCATCTTCCAGCTTTTCTGTAATCATTGTTTATTTTTTTAATCCAAATTTCATTTTTCAGCCAAATTGTTTTTTCTCACGTATTCAATTATGATAGTACAGCAATCATAATAATGCTTAAATAATCATCTTTTAATGCATGCAATTTACTACTACTTTTACTCCACCAAATAGTAATGACCATTAATAATAATTTTAATGCTTATTGCATGCAGACGAGGGGCTATATTTTATATTTTAGTGCACTCCCAACACTCCTAACTAATGCAATACACAGCAGAACCACTGTTCACATCATCCACTCCACACTCATTCTAAAGGGCGCTGCACCCCACAGTACAAACTTCCCGTCAACGTCTGTTCGGGACCCCACAATCCTCACTACCAGTTAGTCCACCCTTATGACCCAACAAACCTCACTTCCAGTCAATGTCCTCGCTAGACCCACTTATCGGCCAGCTCCATACGCCAAATGTGCTGCGCACCCTTTTTTAAAAAATAATAAACAACAAGACAAACAGCACCATAAAGATAAAACGGATCCCGGTACCTCTCTTAGGTCATCCAGGCCGAACTCAATCTTAAGAAAGAGAGCCTGCAGGTTAATTCCCTGCAATAGGGTCCCAGCACAGGCCTAACATATAACAAACAGTCATACACCAAACCAATTACAGAACGCGCTCTGAGTTCCACACAATTACTCACAGTTAGTTTGTTGTGCTTGTAGTGTTAGTGGTTAGTACTTACATAATTCTGCTGATTCTGTCCCTCTCCCTTTAATTTCCCCTAATTTTATGTCTAGATTCTTTGAGCTGAAAGGTCACTTGTCTCCAGTGCTCCAGATCAGGGCCGGGACAACACAAAACAACACCCCCACTTATGTATCTGAGCAAGATAATGAAATCAAATTAATTAAATTGCTCATCTTATCCTTAGTTTGCTGGCAGATCTACTGATGAATATGACGAGAAATATTGAAATATAATCCTCAACAATTGATTGGACCTTAAAAAACATTTAAAAATACTTGCGTAATAGGGTTACGTTGTATCCAATAAACTTTACGCAGCTCAGACTGACGTGGTTGCATGGGAACAAAAAACCTCCAGAACTGAGCCTGGAGAACTGAGCTTACTTGCGGGATGGAAATGTGATTCTGAGATGGATAATAGCAGTTATTCTGAATGGAACAGACAGGAGGGCTGACAGCATTGATACTTTTGAGGAGCAGCTCAATAATTCTATTGAAAAGTGAGTAAAGCTGTCTTTGTATGGTGTGGCTCAATCTTACTTTTAGCCTGCTAGCTAACTAGCCAGCTATTTCTTATTTTTGGTTTACCACCGTGATCACAGAGCTAGTTTGTCACATTGGGTAACAAAAAAGTAGTCGATACTGCAGTGTGCCGGCATTTTTCTCAACTAGGTGAACAGTTTTAGAATCTATACCGCATTCAACATAACGGAATGCCTGGCATTTTCGCTCTTTTAAAGTGCGAACAGCTATTACTGTGACCTGAGTTACACTTGTTCCATAGAGGGTTACAAGCTTGCGTTTCGCTGGGATGATTGGAATTGTAAACAGCAAGCTTTCCGCCTGTGTGAACATTCTGACCGTAAAATAAGCAGTTACTCTAATGAGTAAGTGTGCTTGCTGATGCGGCTTTGTAGATAAATGGACGAGACTCTGAACTTTATCGTGGAGAAAAGGCATGTTTTTGGTTTGGAGAGGTCAGTGGTGACCATTGATGTCTAGCTGCACCTATGTTGATAAACTCATGCCAAATTCAACCACAAAATCATCCATTTATATTGAACTTCATGAGTATAAAGTTGATTTGCGTTAAAAATATGATTATTTTATTAATTGAAAGTGCGCTATTTTTAAGGCTCTGGGAGTTTGGGGAGCCACCTGGATAACTATCTTATTTGGCTGATAAAAAGTGGATAATTTAATATTTCATGTTCAGTTGAGGAGTACTTGTGGTATAGGAGTTTATTATCCCAGAAATGTATTGTTTTAACCCCCAGCCATTTTTCAATCCTCAGAATCTTTTTTTTTTCCAGTTTCAATGGTGAATTCCCATGAAGATTTTTCATGTTTGCAGCCCATTTTCTCGACCAAAATCATTAAAATAAACTGAAATACGATGTAATTCTAAATGCTGTAAGTGTCTTTTCTGAGTTGAGCCACATTCGTCCTCTTTATGAAGTTTAAATCTTGAATTATAAAGCATCAAACTGGGTAACCCATAAATAGCCAAATTTGGCTTCTGCGCAAAGGGGTTAATGCACAATGACTGAAATTCCGCAAGTGAATTTCTTCAGTGCACGTTGATTGAATAATTTCCGACTACGGCACAGGAACAGGAATGCCACTGAGAGGCCAGAGACTCGCGCAGAATGCGGGAGACTTGGCATTTTTGTGATTATTTTGATTTTTTTATGACATCAGATACCGTCCATGTCATAGAGGTTCTAATGTCCAGGTGGTTCTTCTAACTATATTTAATCAGTTTAATGTAAAGCATGCCATTTTTAGCTCCAAACCGGGGTGCTGTAGTGATTTTCTGAAGATTTTCATAAAGAGTGTCATTTACGTTATCCGTGTCATTTACGTTATTTGCCCTGCTTTCTAGTGCAGTGATACCTTCTGTAGGCTGCAAAACTAATGTAACTTGTTTTAGCAAAGTATTATGATTGATTTGGGGGGGGGTAAAGTGGGCAAATAAAGACTTGGGGGTTGTTTTGATGCAAATTTCAGATGTTTTGTGTTCATTTACTTGTCAAAGTCAGCATGAGTGCAGGTGAACTGCACCAGGGGATGGCATTTGAGGGACCTAACCAAAGATTTATGGATATATGATACTAAAATGAGGTTTGATTGCATATAACAGCTCTATAACATAATATAAAGGTATTTTCAGAACACACAGTTGAGACTCATGATCATGTCATTTACGTTATCGTTTGGTACCATTCACAAATCAACCTCGTGCGCCAAGGCATTTAGTAGTACACATTTAAGGACACATATGATTAATCACAAAGACCTACACTTTAATTTAAAATAGCTAAAAATGAATAAGCAGGCAGTTGCACAGAACTAGAAGTAATGGAACAGTCCAGTTTTTCAAGTTATGCGGCGGAACTAACATGCACATTTTCAGGCCAAACTTCCAACAGGTGACACATTACTAAAATGAGGTGCAGACAGCTTCTCTGTATGTTACTTTCATTGTTGGAATGTCAGGTTAGTATAAAACAGGTTTCTACATGGCTAGGAATTGATTAACTGTACATTGAGCTTCATTAAAGACAGGTAAGTCAGCCGATAAATAAATGACAGGGCCAAATTTGACTTCTGAGAGGGCCTTCTTCAAGGACATGCCCCGGAAAAAACTATTGCTCGCTTTGATCACACGGTTTTTTGTACATAAACCCATAACACTTGTACTTTCTAAATACTTATTTGCAAGATCCAGCTAATAAAAAAATATTTTTTAAAGTCACAACCTGGCTGGGGTTGTTTTCGTGAGCCACACCCATATATGGGTGTAGGGAAGGGTGGGTGTATGGTGCTGTGATGGGAGTCAAAGGGTGGGTGTGGGGTCTTTTGAGAAATTTATAGTAATTGAAGGAATTCAGTAGACCCCCAAAATGGGGGGGGGGGGAGGGATTAAAAAAAAAAAAAAAAAAGATTCAGAGAAACTGAAAAAATCTCTGTGCCTAAGGGACAAGGCCGAAGACCTTTACTGGATGCCCGTGATCTGCGGGCCCTCAGATGCCACTGCATCGCTCACCGGCATGAATCTGTCATTGACATTACTAAATGGGCCCAGGACTACTTCAAGAAACCACTGTCTGTAAACACAGTCTGCCGTGCCATCCACAGATGCCACCAAAAACTCTATCATGCAAAAAGGAAGCCATTGTTGAGCATGTTCCAGAAGCACTGCCGTGCTCTGTGGGCCAAGGCTCATTTAAAATGGACTGTAGCAAAGTGGCAAAGTGTCCTGTGGTCAGACAAGTCCAAATTTGACATTCTTGTTGGAAATCATGGGCGTCGTGTCCTCCGGGCTAAAGAGGAGAAAGACCACCCCTCCTGTTATCAGCATTCAGTTCAAAAGCCAGTATCTCTGCTGGGATGGGGATGCATTAGTGCATATGGTGTGGGACACTTGCATGTTTTAAAAAGCACCATGAATGCTGAAAGGTATATAAAGGTTTTAGAGCAACATATGCTCCCCTCCAGATGACATCTATTCCAGAGAAAGCCTTGTGTATTTCAGCAGGACAATGCAAAACCACATACTGCAGCTATTACAACAGCATGGCTTCGTAGTAGAAGAGTCCATGTGCTGAACTGGCCTGCCTGCAGTCCTGATCTTTCACCGATTGAGAACATTTGGTACATAATTAAATGAAAAGTCCATCAAAGGAGACCCAAAACTCTCCAGCAGCTGGAAGCCTGTATTAAACAAGAGTGGGATCAAATTCCAATGGCTAAACTCAAGAAACTTGTCTCCTCAATGCCCAGACGCCTCCACTCTGTGTTAAAAAAGAAGAGGGGATGCTACACCATGGTAAACAGGCCCCTGTCCCAACTTTTTTGAGACCTGTAGCAGCCATCAAATTTGAAATGAGCTCATTTTGTGGATAAAATTGTAAAATTTCTCAGTTTCAACATTTGCTATGTTATCTCTGTTCTGTTGTGAATAAAATACTGGCCGGTGTGATTTGAAAGTCATTGCGTTTTGATTTTATTCACAATTTACACTCTGTCCCAACTATTTTGGAATTGGGGTTGTATATCTTCATTTTATTCTGGATGCCTTCCTTCAATAAATCTTGTTTACAGTTTGTTTGTATAAGGAGACAAATGAATCAAAACAGCATGCATGGAGTAATTATTCCTATTTGTACACTAAGTGGCTAGATAAACAAAGCATGTGTTCATGCACTGTGCATGTGTATCCTTAAGACTGTGTATATTCTGAACTTAAGAAGCAAGAATTTGGGGTAATATCCAGCTCAAGTACCAGATGGAAATCCACTAAATTTGATTGTCCAGTTGAATGGCTGCCTCAAAGTTAGCATGTCTACATTAAAAGCCAAACTGATATAAAAAAAATAATGAAGATTGGGCTGACTTTTTGATTATAGGGAACATGCACTTCTCTCATGCTTGTTTGTTAATCTCATTTGCAGGAGGAAAAACTGCAGTTTTCGCAAGGATGAAAATCCGTGCCATCAATCACACTACACATTTGTCAAAAGACAACTCGAAAAGTTACTGACAAGGAGGAAATCAAGTTGTTAATGTTAAGAACTCAAGTTTAAAAAGTGCTATCAAAACAATCTGCTCCCACCATGAACAACTGCTGCTGAAAAAGTTTTCGGTTTTCCAGAAAATATGTTGTGATCCGTTTGACATTCATCCTGATAAGGCTAGGAATAAGTCTTTGCAAGTTCTGACTCTGACGGCATATGAAAAGTTCCAATGTAGGTTGTCAAAAATGTGCAAGCTATCAGGGTAAAAAACATTACTCGACCATACATGGAACAAGACTACATTTAACAGAACTCTGTAGGGATAAGTATGTACATAGTACATTTTGTGTATATTTTGTGTACACAGACCTGAATTTCAGCTAGGGTATACCAGATTTAATTGGATATTGCTGAAAAACAAAAAAATAATATGTTTCCAAGTTTTTGATATGTTGTAGATACATATCTCATCAGGGTACAATTTGGTGTAAAAAAAAAAAAAAAAGGTCACGCGACCCTCAAGGTCAATTTTGAGGTCAAAATATAGGTCAATTATTCATCACACCCAGAGTTACCAAAATGAGTTTAAAAATGGCAGATCTGGAATGCTTGAGTGATTCCCTTTCCAACAATACCTTGTTTGTCAAAATTGGTCAAGTAGTTTTGGAGATATAGCCATTTGAATTTTGCCAGCCAGGCCCATTTTTCGCGAAATACTGAAAAAAAAAAAACAAAAGGCCGTAACTTTGCACTGGAAGGTCCGATTGAGTTGAAATTTGAGATTTGGGCGTTTGGGACCATAGCCAACTTGCATACAAAATTTGAAGAAAATCAATTCAAGTGAGTTGGAGAATCCCATTTTTTTTTGGGTGATTTGACATGGAATGACCCATGTGTGTGTGCATTTGTGTGTGTGTGTGTGTGAGTGCGTGCGCGTGTGTGTGTGTGTGCGTGGGTGTGAGTGTGCGCGTGCATGTGTGTGTGTTTGTCAGGGTGTGTGTGTGCATGTGTGTGAGGGTGTGTGTGTGCATATGTGTGTGTGGGTGTGTGTGTGTGTGTGTGTGTGTGGTTAGTTGAGTTGAAGGGGGGGAAGGGGTTTGGAGCGGAGTGGACATGGTCAAGCTGTTATGGTTGGTTATTATGGTCATGTATGTGGCTTAAGTTTTGGTAGAGTTCAGTAAATAGATAATAAATGGGTCCCAGGCAGGGGCGGAGCTAGGCTCTCAGTCCAGGGGGCGGAGCATTGTCGAGGGGGCCCTCAGATAGTCAAGCTAGGCTCTCAGCCCAGAGGGGGCGGAGCATTGTCGAGGGGCTCTCAGATAGTCACTGCAGTCAACTGTAAAATAACGGGTAGGCCTATATCTTATTCTATCCGACCCAACACAATCAGGGACACATGAAGAGCTGTTTCCAAAACGCAATAAGTGCCAAAAGTTCAAAAACTGAGATGATACCATAGACCGGTAACCCTGTGCTTCTTATACATGGTGCAAAAATCTGTTTTTAGAAATTCATACTGTTTTAATGGTCAAAGTGTATGTTTTCCTGTAAAATACAATAGGCGCCAGCATTAAAAAAGCTAATTTACTCAAAATGAGTAAAATGGATATATGTATTGCGTTATGGTAACAAACTCTTCACATGTAAATAGGCGACTCGGGAACGCATTTTTCAACATGGCTGTTAGGTGGCAGAAAAAGCAGATGAGGTATGGTTGCAAAGCATCTGCTAAACGAGAATAGTAATTTCCATTTATTCCGAGCTTTTGGCGAGGTATACGTGAAAATTACGATTCACGTTTTATCAATTTGATATCTCGGCAGGGCTCGATCTTTCCATTTTTTGCCACAAGCCAGTCGGGCTTGTGACAGAAAGAAGGCACTAGCCCTCAAGATTTTACAAGCCCGACTGAAAAATATTTGAAAATCGTGAAATTTAATTACATTGGTACAAACATTATTGCACTTTATAAAACTCAAAAAGAAAATTAAATAAATTTAAAAAAACATCAACAGTTTAAATTAAACAGATCATTTCATACATTAACGAAGCGGAAAGGTAAGGGCTGTTTATTGGATAATTCCTGTAAAGAGTGGGAAAATCACAATGATCGAAAGAATTGGGCACCCTCTGACAAAGCGGACGCATGAAAACCACTGATCTGTATAGAAAAACTAGATAGCTGATGACATAATAATTTTGAAGTAACCGTGCCGCCATATTGATATGCCCAATAGTCTCAAGTAGACATCTCATTCTGGGGAAACATCCCTTTACAGACACGGAAAATAAAATGATAAATAAAAAAGACATATCAACTGTTGTCTTTATTTCAGAAACACTATGCTAAGTCCCAATTTACGATTTTTTTCAGTCCTAGCCATTGCAGTCAATAAACCAGGGTGATAGTCGTAGGAAGCAAATTGGTTCGGTGAAGTAAGAGTGAATCCCATTTCACCCCTTGGCCGGCCCTACCACTTAGCCCCTACCCCTTCATTTTGCGCGTTCATGTGTAGGGGTAGGGATGTCCAGATACTTGTTGAGACAGAGGGGGCGGGTGAGGTGGTAGGGCTTGTTATCAAATGGAGATTTTTCAGGGGCACACTACAAACGGAGGGGTAAGACGAGTTTCCACAGTACCTCGCGAATCATTGGCAAGATGGTTACCAACGCCACAGAGGCACCGAAAGAAACGCATAAATGTAAATAATTTCCTGGTAAATGAAATAATAAAACCACTGGATCACCTCAGTTCGGTTGCGTTTTTATATTTTATGGACAGTTTGTTCGTGACAAACGTAACAAAAATCGCTAGTAGAGTACGTGTGTCTGCTAACAGGCAGCATATTGTTATAAATCGTGGTGCTTATGTGTGGCCAAGAGTGGAGCTCTGTTTACAGCCCGCCTTTAACTTAACTGAAGTCTGTAAAATGAGCAGTTGTCACAATATGGATGTTTCAATATCTTTTGTTAAATCCTGGAAATTAGACAGTCATTACCTGTAGAAGATACATCACTAAATTCACCTGTAGGCTTCCACTGGGGTTGGGGTCACTTTCAGACTCAAAAAATCTTCTCAAGAACTGCCTCAGCACCAGTCAGCATGCGGGCTACCATCTTGGAATGTGGGATAGCCCGCTCTGCCTCTCACTGGTTGTCACAACATGTTAAGAATGGTTTCTATGACTTTTCATAGATGGCAGGACAGCATAGTCCTGAAAATGCTGGTATCATGGGAAGTTGCGTTGACCTTTAATATGCAGTAGTGCACCCAACTCATTTTTACCGAGATGTGGCATAGCCCACTTTTTGTACTTCTGAAGGGCACAATTATGGCAGCACGATAAAACATTTTTGTTTGATAGTTGCTAACAACCAGCAAATTACAGCTCCAGAAATCACTACAGCATTGAATCAATTCATGTCTCAACCAGTTTAAAACAAAAACTGTACACCATTATCGAAACAAAGTCGGCCTTGTCTCTGATGACAAACCCCAGTGCTTCCCTTTGTTCCCCAGAGCTGGAACTAAACTCATGTGCTCCCAGAAAATCTGGTTTTCTGGGCAAAACTAGATCCCATGCTGGCATAATGAAATTAAATGGAAATAATAAAACAGTCTTGGAAGTATGGAGATAAGTATCATTTACACATGACATAAAAATTGGTCTCTTTGATTGATCATACATGCTCATTTTTAAATAATCAAAAAAGTTTCATTTGCGTAATATTAAATCATGATGATAGACATGTCAGTGTTTCAAATAATTTTCACTTTTTAGTCAATGCATATGGTTATAGTTGTGTTAATTGTCATTTCTTTCCTAATTACAGTCAAATTAAAGATAATATATTTGCCTGTAACTCTGATAACATTTTTGCTTTGTTTCATGAACTCATTTTCACGAATTTATGTCGAGAGTAAATGCAACATAACAGACGATCACAAGCATACATCTCATGTGCTTACATTATGTGGCTCAGGGGAAGGGCTTCGGCAGCAGATGCAGAGCAATTTTTTCAGCCATGGCAGCTGCTTAATCAGGGAGAGGTAGAGAAGGGGTTGAGTGCTGGAACTGTAGTCCTTAAGGGTGGATATAATCATATTAATTGTGCAGTATTCTGGGAAATCGGGATCATAACGCGTGAGGCTGAAAACAGCTACAGGCAGATAATGAAACACTATGATGGCCAGATAGATTTGCACAGTTCTGAGGGCTTTCTTTTTCATGGGGTTAATCTTCTCCTTGCCCAAGACTGACTTCCTCAGACTCCATATGATAGAAACGTTGCAGTAAACCATAATGGTGAAGCCGGCCAGGATCAGCCCAATGTAGATTTGTTGATGGAAGCCCGTGAACACTGACCTGCAGAGGGCATAGGCTATCACGAGCCCCCAAACAAGCATGGAAATAGCAACTCTGATCTTTTTGTCCTTGATGCTGGTGAACACAATGGGGTGAACCACAGCCACGTAGCGGTCCAGGCAAATGCAGGCGAGAAAGAGTGGGGAGCCGTTATTGATCCCATCCGTAAAGTTTAATATGTGATCGAAATGCATGGTATCGAAAAATAAGTAGCCTAAGCAGCAGATGGGGCTCATTATGCAAGAGCATGCATCAGTGAGGGCCAGGCTGAAGATAAAGTAATTGGAGGTGGAAGAGTCACTCTTCTCTCTGGCCACCAGCCACATTACCATGATGTTGGCAGGGTAGCCCACTACAAGGTTGATGATCTTTTGAATAAACACAAACACAAACCCAGCAGGGTGGAATATGCATGGTGTTATTGCCTCCCAGAATTGGAGACTGGATCCTGAAGAGGAGTGGTTGAAGGGTCGGCTAGAATTGATGACAGAGCTGTTCATTTTGGTTTTATTTTATCTTGCTGGTTTGAAGGTTGATGATCCTTAGAAAAGAGAGTGATGGTCAAGCCTAACTGAACTCACCACTTAACCTGACTGCAAGGCTAAATTCTGTTCTTAATCTGACTCCAGCATTATTTTACATTATTCTTTTCAGCAAAAGTATTCCTCATCATAACACATTTACTGCATAATAGAGATGGAAACACCTATACTGGCCTATTTTGCACAAAGTTAAGCTCTTTCTTTTGAGAAATTATTCATGTCAAAGAAGACCTGGAAAATTTTGTTGCATTGTTACATTGAAGGATAGTTTTGTTTTCTGGGAAGACGACCTCCATCCAGAAAAAAACTCTCTCCTCTAAGACACCAGCTTTACTCTTTGAAACTGCACTGGAGCTTCCCGAGGTGGAGACAGTGTTCCCAGAAGACAAGGTTTGCCCTTTGGGTCCATATTTTACTGTCTGCGAAAGCCTTTCACTCAAGCACAACATAAGAAATGAAAGAGTGGTTTATCAAATTGAAAAAATGAATAACTTACCTGAGAAACTGCAATAGCTTGACATACACTCCTCAAGTTCAGACAGCTTCTCGAGGTGGAGACAGTGTTCCCAGAAGACAGGGTTTGCCCTTTGGGTCTATTGTATTACAGTCTGCAACAGTCTCTCACTCCAGCACAGCTTAAGAAATGAAAGAATGGTTTATCAGATTGAAAGAAATAATTAACTTACCTTAGAAACTGAAATTGCTTGACACACACTCCTCAATGTCTGTATCCTGATCACCTGTTTCCAGGAGGATTATGATTTTATTCAATATCATTCCACCTCAGAAAATAAATCTGAGTGGTATGTAAGCAGGGCAGATGACAGCCAGTCACAAATCCATTGAGGAAGCAACAGCACTTGGAGGGACTGTACAATACCCTGTCACCACAGGATTATATTTAAGGATGGGTGGGTGTGCAAGAGGGGGTTGGGTTTGCAGAGTGAGTTTGTGATGTGACAAACAGATCTGCAGTAAAACAGAGGAGGGGCTAAAAGGAGGGGTAGATGAGTGCCCCCCTATCCCTGTTCTAACGCTATATTATTTGTCAGTGATGCAATCCAAGAAGTGCATCCCAGATAAACAAGTGACGCAATGCAGTCAGCCAGCTGGTGCACAAGTGAGACTGTGTAACCTGGTGTAAGGTCTTACACATGAAACCACAACGTTCATCAAAGCACTCAAACAATTCTCTTTCATCCTCACAAAGAAAAGAAATTGAGCACTCAGTTACAGTAAATGTATTTCTGCAGATAATATTAGGTACATTTGCGACAGTTTGATTTTCATCAAAATGTTTGGCAAAAACAAAGTTGCAGTTTACAAGTTTTTTCTTTACTTTCGCTACATAGACTTCACTAAAGCCTGGCATCTGTTCCAGGAGGTCTATTGTCCTGTAGGTTTCCATCCTGATCCTTAGAGAGGAGAACACAATCAAAGCTGAGAGATCTGAGTCAAAATTTGCCAATGTGTTACAAATCCACCAAAATTATGAATGCCCATGGAAAAAAAAAAATCTATCAATAATTTCTTAACCCCATTATTTAAAGACTAATGGCATAAATAAACAGTAGTATCAAGCTTAATATCACAAAGTAACTTTTATTCTACTTTCTCTTTCCATTCATTGTAAAATTTTGCATTTCCAGTGACATCAGTTGGTGACCTTTGTTACATGGCATCTTTAGCCACCAGAAAATCGCACTTCTATTCATCCAAAATTTGAATTATTGAACATAAAGTTATGGCCATATAAATAAAATTTGTTAAATCACAGGATTTAGAAATAAAATATAAACACACTTTATTATGAATCGTTGTTTTTATTGTTCACATGCATTCTGTATGTCTGTCAAAAATTCAGACGGGAAATTTTCAATTATTGGATTGTTAGTTTTCGTTAGTGAGAGTCCATGGAGATCTTCTAATGAATAAATCACTAGTAATGAAATGATTTAAATAGCTGTAAGTCAAGATTGATATGTAACAACATTGTTTTGAAGTCAGCATCATGAGGAACTTTACAGATAGAGCTGTGGCCTGTTTGGAGATGGTTACTGGTTTATGAGTGTATTGGCTGCAATGGAGGAATCACAAGGACAGGACTCCCATCTGTCAGAGGTAATAACACACGTTAATTTCTGTCAGGAGTGTAAGACTGAAGTAATGTGGTGTATTTTAGAGTGCTAAGGTACTGGGCCTTTCACTTAATAAACACTCTCTGTGACAGGTTTTCCCTGTTTAGTTTAAAGGGATATTCCACCCAAAAACTATAATTTGTAAATCGATTACTCACCATTAGAGGTCTCGAACGGACAAAGTTGTTCTTCACTTGGCGCAACTTTATGGCCACTGGAGAGTGTTGAAAAATGATCCAAATTCCTTTTTTTGCTGTAAACCAATGGGAGCCACCAGGTAGCAACGGAAAAACTACACAAAACGTCCGTTGACAAACTTTCAAACCATCGTCCAACGCATCGTCCAGTATAATCCAAGTCTGCTTTGTCCATTCATATCCTCAGTACTCTAGAAACACGGTTATTTTTTGCTAAAAACAATAAAATACAACAGTAATGCTTGAACGGTCTCGCCTACATTTGGCACACGCGCATAAGCAAGCGAATGCAGGAGAAACAAGGTCGCGCATTCAACGGAACTCCCGCCTCCCGGCTCGTTCATTGCCCAGTGACTAATCCGGATGCTTTATTGGCAGCTGAGTCTTTGGGAAACCTTTCCACAAAGGTTAAAGAAAATAGGGCCACAGCACTGTAGCTCACCTGGACATTCACTCCACCAAAGTTTTTCAGTCCTTTTGTTTAAATCAACCATTGAATGGTATCATTTCAGTTGCCAATTAAACAGAAACATGGTTTAACATGGTAATGAAAATATTTTTGAAATAAAAACTTACAGCGTACATTATAAGCTGGGCACAATTTTTTATTGATAAGAATGTTTTGGAAACAAAAAAATTCAATCAGAATTATTTTGCAAATATTTTCTGTTCCCAGATCCATATATCTAAATTAAAAAAAGTAAGTGATCATGTTTCTAGATCTATTTAAAATAACCTTTAATGCATTGGGAAACAATAAAAAATGTGACATGTTTGGAAAAGTGTACTTATTAGATTCATTTACTCTCCAGGATCGAAAGAAAGAGGACAGAGGGGATGTTCTGTGGTCATCATTTCCAACAGGCATCCAAGTGTTTACTTACCAATTAATGCTTCACTGTTCCACACCCAGTGGTGTCAAAAGTACATACATCCTTTACTTAAGTAGAAGTATTGATACCGGGGTTCAAAATTACTTAGTTAAAAGTTGAAGTATCAACTCAAGCTTTTTACTCAAGTAGAAGTGAAAAAGTACAGGCTTAAAAAGATACTTTTTAAGTAAAAAAGTAACGTAAAAAGGGTGAAAAACTCAAACTCAAGTGCATTGCATGTCTAATTTTACATCCAGATATGCCATCAAAGACGACCAACAAAGTTTTCATTTCTTTCCAAAAAAAGAAAAAAACCTTTATTGGAATGGCCATCCAATCTGAGGTAGTGACATTCAAGACATATCGACACATACAAAGCTTCCCGAACATTTTTTTCTGTTTTGTTGAAATCCTGAGTCTGATTGTCAGCTTAGCAGTAACATAATACCATACACCAGCTCGAGTATAGCTTGGAGAGGGCATGTGTAAAACTTTAACATAATTCACAATGCAATTAGTTAGTTCACAATTTCCCTTTAATTCCCTTCATAAACAGCTGTGAAAATGAACCTAGAAGATGATGGATAAGATCAATGAATCCCTGTTTCTCTACAACATTAGGAGGGTGCAACCCTTTCACAACAAATCTAACAATGAATTTGTCAGTACTTGACTGTGTTACGTTATGATGATTTATAGTACCTGATTGTATTACTTTGGCAGGTTATTACAGGAAGTTCTGTAAGAACTTTGCTGATGTCACTGCCCCTTTGACTGATCTTCTGAAGAAAAATAGGAAGTTTGTCAGGTCGGAGTCTTGTCAAAAGGCGTTTGACAATGTTAAGTCCCTGTTATGGGCACAACCAGTTCTTCAAGCTCCTGATTTCAGCAAACCTTTCACCTTGGCAGTAGATGCCAGTGATGTCGGTGCAGGTGCTGTATTGTTACAGTTGGACAACAATGGTATCGAACATCCAGTTTGTTATTTTTCTGAGAAGTTTGATGTTCACCAAAGGAATTATTCAACTGTTGAGAAGGAAACTTTAGCTCTGGTTCTAGCTGTGATACTCTAGGAGTCTCCCACAACTTGATTTGCTTGGATGGGGTCGCAGTGCCTTCATCTGAACGCAGCTGACCTTCTTTTTTCTGGGCAGATGAAGTTAAGTGTTGATATCTCTCGAGGGGTTTGGGGTGTTTCTTCTGTGAATGAAAGCACAGGTACAGAGGAGATGCATGCACCTCAGTCACACTCACAAAAGCACACACACACAAGCTATAATATTCATTCAACATCATGCTTGCTACAACCATGATGACACAGATTGAGATGTCTGAGTGACTTTTACAGCTGTCAAGAGATCAATTCGTAAATCTTTCATGGCTATGGTGTGTTGAAATCACTGTTTCTAACACCCAAACTACCGTAAGAGTTCAGGAGTTCGTTTTTCAATGCCTAAATTACACTAAATTCAAATTTACTGCAAAGAAGATTTTAGTCCCATAAATATGCTTTTTTGTTTTTCCAACAAAACCCTTGCCTTGGATATTTCGTCTCTTATCGGTTTATATCACTGATATTAATTTTAAAACATGTGATAGGCAATTCTCCAGCTAAGCCCAAATAAAGGTAAACTACCAAATTGGGTTGTTCCACATTATTAAATAAATAACAGGTTTCATGCAGTATTATCATATCATATTTTATGAAAAAAAAGACATTAAAATCATCATACTGTAAGGAGTCGAATGTTTTCGTACATTTCACGAGGCACAGCACTATTTCAGAGGGTTAACCTATAAAAAGATAATTCTTTGACCCTTTTCTGTATGAAACCTGTGACTTGCTCAATAATGTGGAACAACCTTAGCCTAGCTAGAGAATTACTTATCCCACAATGTTTGATATTAATGTCAGTGATATCAACAGACAGGACACACATTACCAGGCAAGAATTTTGTCAAAAAATGTCAACAAAAAAGTCTAAGACTACTGCTAGAATCCTACTTGAGCAATAATTTGGAACTCTTTATGTGGGCTCACGCTATCTTATCCAGAACCACAGGCTAACCCAGGCTTTTTGTAACCTATTCTAGAAGCTGCAAACAAGCTGTGTAGACAGCTAAATTTACGTGGTGTTAATTGTCTGAATCAATAGCATCATGGCTACATAAATAATGTCAGTCAAGCTGCTGAACACGAGGAGAAATTAAATATTGAGAAATCTTTCACTGAACTTGACCAGTTTTTTCTTTCAATTCCACTTAGCCAGCTAACATTAGCAAAGCTGGCATTGGAAATGACCTGAACTATAGAATTTCCGAGCCCCATTGACTAAAGTAGAAAACATCGCAAATTATCTGAAACAGGCCACTGTATACTTTGTAATAGACTACTGAGAAAGAAAAAGACAGTGGCTATTCTTACGTGACTGTAATCCATTGCAGGCAGGCTATTCTTACGTGACTTTCGGTCAGACATGCGCAGATTGAAATTGCCGGACCTGATAATTTTCTTAAGAATAGCTAGACACGTTGATGGTTTGCGTGACTGATGATACTTGACATCTCTGAGTGCCAATCACCATATCAATCAAGAACAACTTTTCAATAAAGACGAGTAGCCCCAACATGTTGAATTGTTACATAATTAAATATGATCAAATCAGACACGAATAAGGAGATAGAACAATTCCATGTCAATGGCCCATTAAATTGAAGACCATTAAAGCTATTAAATTACCAACAATTAAATCACCATATCAATCAAGAACAGCTTTTCAATCAAGACTAACAGCCCCAATGTATTGAAGTGTAATATAATCGCGTCCGATTTGGACACATCCAATTAGGGAGACGTGAACAATTTCATAAAAAATAAATTCCAGAAGATGTTTAATAATGGCACAAAATATTAAGCCAACAGGTGGTACAGGGTCTAATGAACCACCTAAAGGAGAATTATAGAAAACATGACAATTCAAAGGCTTCATTCATCCCAGAATTTCTTGTGTCTAACATAATTTGCCAATATGCCTCTCTTTTAAGAATACATTTTTTAAGATCACCACCCCTTCTTCCAGTTTTTACGTTCAATGCCGATACACCTGAGAGATAGAACCGTATGTCTGTGTTCACCAAAATGTCTTGCCACTGATGAATTTAGATCGCCTCGTCAAATTGAACTTTTATGTTCACTTAGCCTTACTTTGAGTGGTCTTGTGGTTTGGCCAATATAACCACGACCACAGGGACAAAGCTAGAAATAAATAACACTGCTCGTGTAACAAGTTATCCTTTGTGAAATTTTGAATTTCTTGCCCGTCATAGGGTGTTTAAATGGATCAGTTTTAATTAAACTGTTACAGGAGGCACAGTTATGGCAAGGAAAACAACCCGAGGGTATAAGAAAATACGGCAACTTAGGTTTAAAATGATCAGCATGAACTAGTCTGTCCTTCAAGTTACGAGCTCTGGAATGAGTAAACAGAGGAGGATCTTCAAACGTTTCACACAATTGTGGATCTGAGGACAAAATATGCCAATGTTTACGTATAATACTTTGTACTGATGAACTTTGAAGACCATATGTTAGAGAACAAACAACTGAAAATTTCATCTTTCTGGGTCCTGTCACGCTGGTCTTTGGACATAACTGTATTTTTAGCCTTAGTTAACCATTTATCAGGATAGTTCCGCTCCCGAAAGCGTTTAATCATGTTTTCAGCCTCTCTATTGAATTCAGTATCCGTGTTGCAGATCAGACAAATTATATACAATTGGCTAAGGGGTAGACCTCGCTTAAGTGATGCCGGATGAAAACTACTAGCCAATAAAAGTGTATTTCTATCAGTTGGCTTACGGTATTGTCATGGTTTAGTCTCACCGGATGCAACCTGCAATCCGGCGGGCACTGGGACCATGGGCCCAAAGGCTGGAAAAGGACCCACACGCACAGGCTGTTATAAAAATAAAAGAACATTTAATAAATATTAAGAATAGACAAAAGCTCAGGGGAGCAGCAGCACAAGAGAGCAGGGCTAAAATCACAGAATGCAGCTGCAACTGCCCACTGGCAACTGCAGTGCTTAAATACTCTGCCTTCGCCTCCTCTTCAACGAGCCACACCTGTTGCCTGTTGAAGTGGAGGCAAAGACAGCAGGAGGGGGAGGGACTGCAAGGCAAAACCCTTACAGGTATACCGTGGTATTCAGTGTCGAATGGCTTTTGTAAAGGGTTACATCAAGAAAATTAACTTCCTTCTTACTAAGTTCACAAATGCATTTAATAGACGCTAACCTACTATTCAAAAAGTCCGAGAATTGCATGAGCTGTTACTCAGACCCAGACCAAATCAATAGAATATCATCAATGTATCTCCCAAAGAACTTCAGGTGATTAACAAGGATTATTACCATACACATAGCCCCGCTCAAATTTGTTGTATGTTGCATTGGGGCGGCTGCACCACCAGTGAACTTTATCGAACTTGAGCGCAAGTTAACTTTCTATGAATAAAATCAAAGTGCAATGACTTTCAAATCACTCCAGCCAGTATTTTATTCACAATAGAACAGACATAACATAGCAAATGTTGAAACTGAGAAATTTCACAATTTTGTCCACAAAATGAGCTCATTTCAAATTTGATGGCTGCTACAGGTCTCAAAAATTGGGACAGGGGCCTGTTTACCATGGTGTAGCATCCTCTCTTCTTTTTAACACAGTGTGGAGGCGTCTGGGCATTGAGGAGACAAGTTTCTTGAGTTTAGCCATTGGAATTTGATCCCACTCTTGTTTAATACAGGCTTCCTGTTAAGAAGTGATGTTTGTATGCTTGGTTTTAGTTGGTTTTAGTCCATTCTAGCATATTTCTAGTGTATTTATTGTATTTATATATTTATTCTGAGTTACATGTTTCATGTTTAGAGAATGAATGCTTGCAGTCTCATGTCTTACTTTCCTCTTGTTTCTTTGTGTGGTGTCTTTAAAAGATTCTCACTCTTTCTTTTCCATTTCTTCTTCTTCTTCTTCTTTGAGTTAGGCAGACTAGGTGCAACAAAGGCACATTGCTGCCATCTGTTGTTCAGTTCTGGATCATATTTACGTACTCATAATTAAATTCTTTTATGGAGACCAGTTCGATATAGATACACCAACAACCTTTTTTATTTTATCAGAACTGTCCAGATTCAGTAAGCTACGACACTAAAGACAGAAACTCCCGCTGCACCCAAGTCTCTGAACAATTCCCTCCTATGGAGGGAATAAATATCGCATTGCAGAAGAACATGCTGCACACTCTCTGTAGAACCACACTCACATTTCCCATCAGGATGTTTGCCGATTAGAGCCAGCCCACTCCTTAACCCACAGTGCCCAAGTCTCATCCTCGTTATAATAACTGCATCTTTTCTTTTATCACATACTGGACCTGCTTCTCTTACTACAGTTCCCTGATGTGCAAAATAAAATCTTCCTTTCCCTCATTATCCCATGATTTTTTGCCACTTTTCTTTTATCTTTCTATTAATAACCTCCATATAATCTGGAACTCCATACATCATCTCAATGTCAACATTATCCTTCTGCAGAGCATCTCTTGCTAGTGTATCTGCCATCTCATTGCCCTCTATGCCCACATGAGCAGGAACCCAAATAAAACCCACCTCACAGCCTGCCCTATGAATATTATAGAGCAATAGACATATTTCTGCTAGCAAATCAGGTCTTGACTTGGACTTCATCTCTCTGATTGTTAATAGAGCTGACAATGAATCGGTACAAATAACTGATTGACTTGGTTTTTTTTCCTCCACCCACCTAAGTGCCCAAAGGATTGCCAAAACTTCTGCCGTAAAACTTGACATAAAGTCAGGAATCCGGAAGCCCTCCCTAATTTCCTCCTTTGGGATAAAAACACCAGCTGCTACTCTTCCACTCTCTGGATCCTTTGATCCATCTGTATATATTTTCATATAGCTACGCCATTGTGAAGAAAGCTGAATTTGGACTTCCTCAACCACATCACAAGTCTTGCTCTTATCCAAAATTTTTAAATCAATTTCAGGATGCGGAACAGACCATAGAGGAATAACTGGCCAGCAAACTGGAGGGCACACATTTAATTTATGAACTTGAAATTCCTCTGCCACGGACTTCAGTTGCTCAGCAAAATTAGTTTTAATCCTTTTACCCTGACCTGAAAATTCCCAATGCGAACTCAACAGACACTTGGCGGAAATATTTCATTTTGACCTTTTACCTTCATTATATATTTTTAGTCCTAATCTAATCCTTCTTATTTGTAGAGGCATCTCACCCATTTCTATTAAAAAGCGCTGCCACTGGAGTTGTTCAAAAGCTCCACTACACACTCTTAGAGCCTTAGATTGAATGATGTCCAGCTTCTTAAGAACTGTAGGAGCAGCTGAGCCATATGCCAGGCAACCATAGTCAATGACCCGATCTTATCATAGCTCTATAAATCATCAGCAGAGTCTCTTTGTCAGCTCCCCAATCCAATCCCGCCACACATCAAAGAACATTAATTACCTTTTCACATTTTGAACTGATTTTCTCTATATGCTTTTTCCAGGTCATTCTCTCATCCATCCACATTCCGAGAAACTTAAATTGATTAACTTTTTCAAGGTTGTTTCCATATATTTTTAATCGTTGGCTTGGCAATTTCCTTTTATATCCAAACACCATAAATTTTGTTTTATCAATTGAAATTCTAAAACCCCATTCATTAGCCCACTCTGTCACCTTTTCCAAAGCTTTTTGCACTTGAGAAAACACATAAGGAAGGTTCCTTCCCCGTTTCCAGATAGCGCCGTCATCCGCAAATAAAGAAACACCAAATTCCTTTTTCCACCCTACTAAACATTCCATTTATTAGCACATTAAATAGGACAGGACTGATAACACTCCCTTGGGGGGTTCCATTCTCAACATGTAACACCTCAGATAGTTCATTTCCAACCCTTACTTGTATTGTTCTATCACACAAAAAATTTTTAATCCAATTAAACATTCTTCCATGAATTCCAGCATTATATAGTGCTATTAATAGCCCCTCCTTCCACAACATATCATAAGCCTTTTCAATATCCAAGAAAACAGCTACTACAGCTTCTTTAATTGCAAGAGCTTTTTTAATGTCATTATCTAAATTTAAAATAGCATCCATTGTTGACCTTCCCTGCCTAAATCCACTTTGATATGGAACAAAGAACTCATTTGACTCCAATTTCTGGACCAATCTGTCTGTTATCATCCGCTCCATTATTTTACATAATACAGAGGTCAAAGCAATAGGTCTATACGAACCAGGGTTACTAGGCTCTTTCCCAGGTTTTGCTATTGGAATTATAATAGCATGTTTCCATTCTTGGGGAAGACATCCATTATCCCAAACACTATTAAACAAGGCCAACACCTCATCCAAAAGCATATCCCCTACCTGTTGAAATAACTGATAAGTCAGTCCATCCCTGCCTGGGGAGGATTCTTTACCTTTCTTTACTGCCCTTTTTAATTCCTCCAGAGCAAAAAATAAATTGATAGGATCTGAGTTATCATTATTAATTTGCAGTTTACCTTGTTGCTTTTCCAAAATCTCCAGTCTCATTTTCCTTTTCCTTCACTTACATTATTTGAACTATGCACTTTCCGAAACTGATTCGCTAGTAAATTAGCTTTTTCTTTATTATTTACAGCCTCAACATCATTACAGTTGAGAACAGGAATAGAAGTTTGCTGGTATGCTCCTGTCATTTTATGTACCAAGTTCCATACTTTTTTGATAGGCATCTCTGGTCCTAACTGTTCACAGAAATTTCTCCAACTTTGTTTTTTAGCTTCTTTTATTACTCGTCTAGCTTTAGCTCTCTTTCTTTTATAATCAATAACAGAACTCTCCATAGGGTGCTTTCTTAATTTCCTGTAGGCTCTGTTCCTAGCCCGAACTGCAAGGTTACAATCTTCATTCCACCATGGCACCATTGTTACTCTTTGAGGGATCCTTTTCTTGGGTATGTTCTTGACAGCAGCTACCCGTACCACTTCAACAAGAGAACTATTCCACTCATCTACCCCTTTCTCACTTTCAATCTCACATAAATTATGATCTATACTTTTTCTAAACTTCGACCAATTTGCCCTTTTGTAATTCAGCCTCATTGGAAGTATTGTTGGTTCTTCAATTAGGTTTCTACCAAACTTACTAAGTATTGGAACATGATCACTGCCCATTGAATTCCGACTCATTATCTCCCACCAACTAATTGCTGCTAGATTACTTGACGCAATAGTAAGGTCTATGGAGGATTCCGCTGCTCTTCCTAAATTATACCAGGTAGGACGCCCATCATTTAAAACAACTAAATTATTCTTATCTAAGAACTCCTCTAAAACTTTTCCATTTCTATTACTTTTCCTGCTTCCCCACAATTCATTGTGTGCATTCAAGTCCCCCACCCAAATAACTGGTATACTGATTACATCCATAATTTCTTGAAAATGTATTTCCTCTAACCTGATACAGGGATTATATATGTTCACAATTGCAATTTTCCTCGTTTAGTCCAGATTTCTACTATTACAGATTCCAACTTAGAATTGTATACAATTCTTTTAAACTGATCCCACTTCAATAAAAATTGCACAACCCCTCCGGATAAATTTTCTCTATCCCTCCTTTCAGATCTATATCCTGGTAATACAAAATCTAGCCTTGGTTTTAGCCATGTTTCTTCAATACAAATAATATCAGGTTTATTATCAAGACTGCTTAAAAATGTTTCATCTCTTGGCCATTTGCAACAAGACTCCTCGCATTCCATTGCATAATTGAAAACATTACACAAATAAGACTAATTATCCTCGTCATGCTCATCTTCGCTTAACATTTCAGCTACTTCAGACCCAAATTCAGAATTATCCACCTCTTGACTTCGTCCTCCTTGTTGCCTTTCAGCAGCACTATCCTGGGAATAAGTACACTTCCACACCTCTTCAGGATTAATATCCCTAAAGCCCAATATTCTCTCAGCCGCAGCAGTTATTTCTCTTACAACATCTGATTTTTTGTTTGCACCCAGTTTTACTTTCCACATTGCTTCCACCATAAATGCTAGCAGAGCTTTTTTATTGACTACAACAGAATCATCAGAAGAGCAAGCCCTAACAGGACTACTGCATGTCATCCCAGCTCGATCTTGCCCTGCCTCTCTCATGCCATCCACCCGTTTCACTGCCTCTGCATATGATATTTTATTTTCTCTTTTAACCTTCTCCACATTCATCGCTCTTATTGAATTTGGGCATCCTCTAAAGGAAGCAGGGGTGTTTTCCTCCACAGTTGCAGCATTTAACTGGTTCATTACACTCCTTCCCATCATGGTCTTTGCTACACCTTCTGCATCTTCTGATTCCTTGGCATACAGCAGCCACATGGCCAAACTTCTGGCATTTAAAACATCTCAAAGGAGGTCTTTCATATTCTCTCACAGAGTAACTCATGTACCCTAATGTCACTCTCCTTGGCAGTTTACCATCTTTGAAGGTAATAAGGACTGGAGTATATCCTTTATTTCCTCCATTGCCCATTCGCCGAACTTCAACTATGTCCCCCCCTTTCAGATTAGCTAGCAGCTCGCGCTCAGACACCTCAATAGACACATTATAAATTACTCCTCTGACCCCTGCATTACTGCGTGGCTTAAACACTTCAACATCTTTACCAAGTATACTCTTGATTCTAAGAGCACTGGCTTGTTGAGCAGCAGTCTTACAGAAGATAGACATCATTCCACTTTTCAAAACTGAAGCATTTAATACCTCACCCAACAGTTTTAGTTCTTTCGCCAACTTAAGGGGATTAACAGAGGAGAACCCTGACCCACTTTTTACTCTTACAAGAACCTTAAAAGATTCATCTCTGTTTTGTTCTTGTCTCATTACTTTAGTTTGTACATCGCTCTCCATCTCACCCTCCTGAGATATTTCCTCTCGTTCTTTCCGCTTCTCTCTCTTACCCTTAGTGATCTTCCACCCAACCCCCTCCACCTCACTACCCGAAGGCATGGGCTTGCTCTAAAAGACTCCCAAATATAGTACTATTACGAGCCAATTTATTTATTTTTAAAAAAGGAAAAATACACGCTAGTATTCGTTTGCTCTAACACACACGACCAGCCGTCGAAAGAGCCAACCCACACCTTCTTTTCCATTTCGGTTTGGTAATTCCTCTTCCTTCTCTCTTGCTGTTCTGATTGGACTATCCACACTTAGAGCAGTTCAGTTAGGCACGGGTGATTAGTTAGTTTAAAGTTAGGATCCCACCTACTTCCTCTCTCTCTCCTATCACCGTCCTTGCTTTTCTAGATCCGCCTCTCCTCTCACCTGTTCTGAGTTTAGCTGGGCCTCCACTTAATTTGTTTGTGTATAAAAGACCCACTTTCCTGCTGCTTCTTGTTGACTCGTTTCTTCCGCCTAAGCTCGCTTTGGTCAAGTCTCGTTTCTGCATCTTTTCTCTCGATTTCTGCAAGTTTGTATTTCGTGATTTCTCCCGTGAGTCTTGTTTACGTTGTTGTTTGCGTTGTGTGATTGAGATAGTGATTGTGAGTACCACGTTTACCCTTTATTCCCATTGTACCAACTTTGTGAGAGATTTCCTTTGTGCTACCCTTATCCTCTCCAACTCCCCTTTTCCTTCCCCATCCAATCCCTTTAGTATTTCCCTGTGTTACTGTCTTTTGTGCGGACTGACATCCTGGTTTATAGATCTTTCTGCTTGTCCCTTGATTTACGATTCTGCCTTGCCTAAACCATTCCTGTTGCCTGGCTTTGATTTCTGTTCTGTATGACCATGAGCTCACCTAATAAACGCCCTGCCATTGCTGAACTGCATTTGGAGTCTCAAGCCATTCCTTTCACTTCCAGCTGCTGGAGAGTTTTGGGTCTCCTTTGACAGACTTTTTGTTTCATTTTGCACCAAATGCTCTCAATCGGTGAAAGATCAGGACTGCAGGCAGGCCAGTCCAACACTCGGACTCTTCTACTATGAAGCCATGCTGTTGTAATAGCTGCAGTATGTGGCTTTGCATTGTCCTGCTGAAATACACAAGGCCTTCCCTGGAATAGATGTCATCTGGAGGGGAGCATATGTTGCTATAAAACCTTTATATACCTTTCAGCATTCATGGTGCTTTTTAAAACATGCAAGTGTCCCACACTATATGCACTAATACATCCCAATACCATCAGAGATGCTGGCTTTTGAACTGAACGCTGATAACAGGAGATGTGGTCTTTCTCCTCTTTAACCCGGAGGACAGGACGCCCATGATTTCCAACAAAAATGTCAAATTTGGACTCATCTGACTACAGGACACTTTCCCACTATGCTACAGTCCATTTTAAATGAGCCCTGGCCCACAGAACACGGCGGTGCTTCTGGATCATGCTCAACAATGCCTTCCTTTTTGCATGATAGAGTTCTAGGTGGCATCTGTGGATGGCACGGCGGACTGTGTTTACAAACAGTGGTTTCTTGAAGTAGTCCTGGGCCCATTTAGTAATGTCAATGACAGAATCATGCTGGTGAGTGATGCAGTGGCATCTGAGGGCCCGAAGATCACAGGCATCCAGTAAAGGTCTTCGGCCTTGTCCCTTACGCACAGAGATTTTTCCAGTTTCTCGGAATCTTTTGATGATGTTATGCACTGTCGATGATGAGACCTTCAAAGCCTTTGCAGTTTGACGTTGAGGAACATTGTTTTTAAAGTATTCCACAATTTTTTCACGCAAGCCTTCACAGGTTGGAGAGCCTCTGGCCATCTTTACGTCTGAGAGACTCAGCCTCTCAAAGACATCCCTTTTATAGCCAATCATGTTACACACCTGATGCCAGTTAACTTAATTACTTGCTAAATGTTCTTTCAGCTGATTCTCTTATTTGAATTGTGAGGTATCTTTCAGGAACCAGTCGCGAGAACCAGGAAATGGGATGTGATTTTATTAAGCGAGGGGTAAACCCCCGCAGGACCGAAGGCAACAGTACAAAGTCCACAATCCAAAAATCACAATCCCAGGGGCAGAATCCAAAGTCGAAAAACCAGGGCAGCAATACAGTAATCGTAGTCAGACAAAAAGGGTTCGATACACAGGAGCAGAAAACAAAACCAAATCAGAGCCAAAAATCGGAAGTCGGACAGTCCAGTCAGAAAAGCAACACTATGAATACGAGGCGAAAACGAGAGCAGCACAGGGAGACAAGGGAAACGTTCTGACAGGGAACTGCTGTGAAAAGACTGCTTAAGTACACTCAAGGGAAGTCACATGCTATGATTAGGATCAGGTGATGAGGATCAGACTAATTACGTGGGGAGCAAACACAAGGAGAACCTAACCACATGAAATTGGCAAAAAAAAAGCCAAAACGCGACAGGGATCACGAGACAACCTATAGACAAAACATACAGCTCCGTTAGGGAGTTCTAATGTGCACAGATAATGAGAGGCAGGACAGAGTAGAGCAGGTGCGGAGGATCCGCTGAATTGCAGCAAGACTAAGAGAAGGCAAGAGGCGGAGACTAGAACAGGGCAAGTGCTGAGAGCTTGTTAATCAATCAGTAAGTGCAGCTATACAATCCCTAGTGCTCGTTAGTAAGTTAGTATTATATACAATGTTAGTCTTGGTTAGTATCTAAACAAAAATAACAAACTGTTAGTAAGGTTAGTAAAATAGAAAAGCAAGGCGAAGGAAGCAAACGAGATTAGAAGGAATGTTTGAAACCCAGAAACCATGAAATCACCTAAACATGTAACTCGCAGGACTGGGGAGAAGCTGTAGCTTAAGAAAAGACCAGACAGGGGAGACAAAGTGCAATGAAGGGCAAGAACAAAGACATGGACCGGAATCTAACAGAATGATGGATCTGGCATGGCAAAGAACAAAAACATGGCACAAAACAGGACAGGCATGGGAGAACATAACAGGGCATGGCAAAAAACAGAACAGACATGGCAGGAACATAGCAGGCATGACAGAATCATAACATGAATAGCTTTCTCAAACCTTTTTTTGCCTGTGTCCCAACTGTTTTGAGACCTGTTGCAGCCTGAAAATTTGAAATAAGCTCATTTTGTGGATAAAAATGTAAAACGTCTCAGTTTCAACATTTGAAATGTTATCTATGTTCTATTGAAAATAACATATTGGCTCATGTGATCTGAAAGTCATTGCATTTTGATTTTATTCACAATTTACTCTTTGTCCCAACTATTTCGGAATTGGGGTTGTACATGTACTTACATTTTTAATGCTCTCAGTTGTTTACAAATATTAAAAATTGAAATTGAGAGTTGAATTTCCTTTGTCTAACTTCTTAAGCATGCTGTGATGACTAATTATAGGGGACCACCAGTTCCTACTCCAGGGAGTCCCAGTGCATCGCGAATCGCACAAGAATTCTCAGAAAATGGTTGGACACATGAATTTTAATTTTGAATTACTCTATAACTAAAAATAAAATGCTTTTAAGTTTTTGATATGTTGTAGATACCTTATCAGGGTACAATTTGGTGTTAAAAAAATTCAAGGTCACGCGACCCTCAAGGTCAATTTTGGGGTCAAAATATAGGTCCATAATTCATCACACCCAGAGTTACCCAAATGAGTTAAAAACTGACAGATTTGGAATGCTTGTGTGATTCCCTTTCCAACAATACCTAGTTTGCCAAAATCGGTCAAATAGTTTTGGAGATATGGCCATTTGAATTTTGGCGGCCATGCCCATTTTTTGCGAAATATCAAAAAAAAAAAAACAAAAGGCTGCAGTTTGCACTGGAAGGTCCGATTGAGCTGAATTTTGAGATTTGGGGGTTTGGGGTCACAACCAATTCTCACACAAATTTTAAACAAAATTGGAAATGGTGAGGTTTAGCTCATTGGGTGATTTGACATGGAATGACCCACATGTACTCACACACACACACACACACACACCACAAGACACACCATTACAGAATTATAACAAGAAAGAAGTTTCTCTTTTTCTCGTTACTTCCTTTTCTCTTTAATATCATTTTCAATTTCCACATCAATTTTCTGTTTTGTTTATTTTTGTTTGTTTGTTTATTCATTTATTGGTTGTTTTGCTTGGCTTTGCCCATGTATCTTGCTTTTGTTGATTTTGTTTGCCTTTCCTTGTCTTTTCCCTTGAATATTGTCTGTAATGTCATGATTTGTCCTCTCCTGTCCTGTCTTGTCCAGTTTAGTCTTGTCTTGTCAGTCTCTGCATTAGTCCGGCATGTCAAGTATGTTTGTATACTTGTCCGTCTGTCTGTCTTGTCGACATACTTGTGTCTGTCTCTCTGTATAATAATAATAATAATAATAAATTTTATTTGTATAGCGCTTTTCATGCAGAGACGCAACCCAAAGTGCTAAACAAACAGAAAGTTAACAGACATAAAACATAAAACAAATAAATTAAAATACATTACAATGCAATGGCACCTATGTATAGAAGTAATCCATATTAAATGCTAAATTAAAAAGATAGGTCTTTAACTTCTTCTTAAAAATTCCAAGGGAGTCAACTGTTCTAAGATCCAGAGGGAGGCTGTTCTACAGTGTAGGACCATAAAAGCAAAAAACAGCCTCCCCTGTTTTTTTGTGGGAGACCCTTGGAATCTCTAAAAGACGGGCAGTTGAAGATTGAAGGGCTCTTGGGGTTATATAAAATGAAAGCCAATCGCTGATATACGCTGGTGATTGTTTATGTAGGGCTTTATAAATAATTAAAAGGACTTTAAAATCGATTCTAAAACAAATGGGTAGCCAGTGCAGCGATGCAAGCGGAGGGGAAATGTGATCACTTTTTTTGTATTGGTTAAAATCCTGGCTGCCGCATTTTGAATCAACTGTAACTTCCTGAGAGACTTTTTAGACAGGCCAGTAAAAAGAGAATTACAGCAGTCTAGTCGGCTTGTGATAAAAGCATGAATTGGCATTTCAGCGTCGTTCTGAATTAAAAATGGTCTAATTCTGGCTTTATTCCTAAGATGAAAAAATGATGTTTTAGCAATTTTGTTGAAATGACTAATAAAGTTAAGATCGGAGTCTAAAATCACACCCAGATTTGTCACTTGGGTTTTTATTTGCTGAGACAAATTTGAAAACATTGGTTCTATTTTTTGCCTTTTATCCTTTGAGCCTACAAGTAATATCTGTTTTTTCCTCATTTCTTTTTAAAAAATTCCAACTTATCCAATCATTGACATCTGTGAGACAGTTGAAAATATTGTTGAAAGAAGTGGGGTTATGAGGTGGGACAGATATGTATAATTGTGTGTCATCCGCATAACACTGATATTTAACGTTATGATGACTAATTATGTTGCCTAACGGAAGCATATACAAAGAAAAGAGAACAGGGCCAAGAATGCTTCCTTGAGGAACACCATATTCAATATCAAATGTTTGTGACACACAGTTACCTAAACTAACAAAAAAATTTCTTTCTGACAGGTACGAGCAAAACCAATCAAGAACCGTGCCAGATAAACCCACCCATTTTTCAAGCCGTTTCATTAACATGTTATGATCAATTGTGTCAAAAGCAGAACTCAAGTCTAACAAAAAGAGGACTGCCACATTATTTGAATCATTTGATATTCTTAAATAATTTACAACCTGAAGTAAAGCAGTTTCAGTGCTATGGTTCGTTCGTAGTTGTATATGTCTGTCTACTTGTCTATTTCATCATATATCATGTCACAGTATTAGGGTAAGTTGTCGTTACGGAGTGGCTCCAATAAATGTCTTTGAACTTTCAGTTTGAAATGAAGGTTTGTTATCCACCAAAAAGGAGGGGTGGTGGTGGGCCAAAAAATAAAAAAGTTAAAAAATACGTATCCAAACTGATAAGCCAGCTAGCTTTCTTGTAAGCTTATCTACATGAGATGAATGTTTCGGGGTCACATAAAAAGACAGAAACTTTCAGACAAGACAATTATATCATCATCATGTTACGCATAAGGTATGTAGCAAACACTTAGTTTTCAAATGCACAGCAGCTCGCCAACAATTAGCAGTCAAACACAAGCGAGTTGGGCACTAGCCAGAAATGCAGAATGGGACCGCATACGGCACTAAAGCAATTTGGCCAAAATCGATAAGCAGCCAGATAAATAGCCAGCAAACACTGTTACCCAGGAACATAAGCCCTTCAACATACTCCATTGCTACTGTGTTTCTGACACGTGAGGTTATGTTATGTTTTGGGCTGCATGGAAGATGACAAGAAGGCACTTTCCACTGTCAATCCCGCCTACAACTGAGCAGGTTGCTGTGTGGAGAATGAGTACATGCTACCAACGCTGAAAAGAGGGAGGAGTCCAGTAGATCCAGTACCATGCAGTGGAAAAGTGCTATTGGTCGTCTTCCCGGTGGCACTGTGGTGCTCGGCCCCTTCATTGCTGCTTGCAGCTATATTTCTGACCGTGTAATCACAGGGTCTTCCAGGACTAGGTCTGGGAAATGAAAAGCAGTCACAAATGCAGAAAATTGCATGACACAAGGCTTTCACATGTTTTGAAATGTTTAATATCTATTTAAAAGACCAAACAAATTTGCAACGTGCTTATAAACTTTAGCTAAGCTGCGTATATAAACAATCAGAATTAGTACACTGCATGCATACGTTATGCAAATTCAAGATAGTTTATGGTCTGGTCTGCAAGAACCAAAGTGCTTATGAACTTTAGCTGTCCTGTGTCTATTTTCATGCGTTAACAATTTATTTATTTTGTTTTTATTTCGGCATGATTGTATAGTCGTTTCATGACAATTTCAACACAACATGTATCATGACCGAAAGGGTCGCAGGAGAAGCGAGATCGCTTGTCAAAGTCCCGCCCCCAACTCCCAGAAAAACATTTTGATTATGGTTAAGATATCATAAAGATTTATAAATCACAACAGAGCTGAGTGTACATTTACACTACGATTTAAGCGTCACAACATAAGATCATGAAGATTTATGAACATCATGAAGAATTATAATCACAATATAGCTGAGTGTCTATATAAGTTTAGATTTGAATGTCACTCTTGATTTAATCCATTTAGACTTGGCCCAGAAAAACCTGGACTCCTTTCTTCATCATTTGATTTGTTCCTAGTGATTTGGAGTAGTGGAAAGGTGCAATAATACCAGATCTTTGCATGGACCTCTTAATTAGTCATCATTTCCGTCGACTTGGTTCACCCTTGCCTTATCGGATTTAATGACTTCTCGCAGTATGTTTAGTCCATCATTGCCTTCCTTGACGTCGAATCCAATTTTATTGAGCTTTCTGTCGAGGATAACCATGCTTTTCAAAGTTTTCTTTATCCTATGGTCGATCAAAAACAGACCAAGCCCCAATGATAGCAGGCCTGCTATCATAAATCCAATTAGATAGACGTCCTCTACATCCTCGATGTCCAGGACTGCCAAACACAGCGACGCCACTTTTCCCCATGCATCCATGGTGTAACCAGCCGGGAATGTCCCATCCGGCATGTCGGTTCTCCAGAACCTGTCCGCCTTTGTGGAAATAATTTTGTCAATTGCATTTAACGACCAGTTTATAAGGTCCGTGTTGGTTACAGCTGTCTGTAGTAATGTGCTGTGACAGTTGTCTTTCAGACAGATGGCCTGGTGTGTCCAGTAGATGCAATGGTACAGATTTAACAATAGCAGTCCACATATTTAGTCTAAACAACCCCTATTGTTTATGCCCGTTATGGTTCCAATTCCATATTATCCAATTCCATTTTCTTGGATAAGTTTATAGTTATTCAAACATGCACATTTCAGTAGATACTTAAAGACCTTCAGATTGTCTGCCGTTCTAATATTGTCTTCAAGTATGTTCCATGCACTGACTCCAGCCACAGATAAGGAGTGCTCACTCCGAGTCGATTTGACCCTTCTCGTTTTCAACAACATTCTGCTTCTGAGATCGTGGATACATTCACGTTGAAGAAATAGGCATTGTATATTTCTAGGCAATTCTTTGTGGTATCCTAAATATACAATTTGCAAGGAGTTGAATGTTATTATATCCTGTAATTTAAGAAACTTTGCAAACAAATCGTTTGTATGAGTTCCATAAGGAACGTAATGAATAATTCTAAGGGCCTTTCTTTGGAGTTTAAACAATGATTCTATTGTATTATTATAAGTGTGTCCCCATACTTCAGCGCAGTAATGTAAGTGGGGTGCTATGAGTGCTGAATAGATTATTTTAAGAGACTTGTGTTTTAATAATTTCTGCATTTTCCAAAGAATAGACACGCTTTTAGCTAACTGTCTTTGAACCAAATTTACATGTGGTTTCCAGCTTAAGAGATTATCTAACATAACTCCCATGACTTTATATTCGTTTACCCTTTCAATGCTGGTACCATTTACCTTTAAGTCTATGTCGTCCTTTAGGCCTTTTTTTTTTCCAAATATCATAAATTTGGTCTTTGTAAGATTTAGTGATAATTTGTTTACATTAAACCACGTGTGAAGTTTAGACATTTCGTTATTAGCCAATTTTACCAATTGTTTGAGATCGACACCTGAGCAAAATATAGTCGTGTCGTCTTGCGAATAAAATTAGTTTTAGGATATCGGACACCTTAACGATGTCATTTATGTAAATTATGAACAACTTGGGACCTATGACCGAGCCCTGAGGAATTCCACAGGTAATGTCCAAGCAATTTGTTTTGCTATTACCCATCTGCACAAATTGCGTCCTACTTGTTAAGTAATTTTTGATCCATTTTAATGCGGTCCCTCTTATTCCATATTTGTAAAGTTTTTCAATCAATATATCGTGATTTATAGTGTCGAATGCTTTCTTCAGATCAATAAATATGCCTATAGAATATAAGTTTGAATCTAGTGAATCTTTAATCATTTCAATAAATTCTGTTAGGGCTCGTGCTGTCGAATGCTTTTTCCTGAACCCATACTGACTGTCACACAGTAGTTTGTGTTTATCAATGTACTTGTCCAATCTGTCATTGAAGAGCTTTTCTAGGATCTTCGAGCATTGAGGTAAAATCGAGACAGGACGATAGTTTGAGAAATCATATTTATCCCCACTTTTGTAGAGAGGGATAACTTTCGCTATCTTCATTTTATCTGGAAACACTCCGCAGGAGAAGGATAGATTGCATATATGCGTAAGTGGAGTTACAATTGCGTTAGTTAGTGTTTTCAGTAATTTTATATCTAATTGGTTTACATCAACAGATGTCTTAGCTGTACAATTTTTCAGAATTGATCTGATTTCGGATTCAGTAACAGGAGTTAATGTCATTGTGTCTTGGATTTCCTCATCCTTATCAAGGTAGTCCCATCTTAGGTGTGAGGATTTAATACCCTTTGCTAGTTCTGGCCCAACATTCACAAAATAACTGTTAAAATTCTCCACGACCAATTCCATGTTCTCTACCTTTTTGCCATTTATATTAAAGAAGGCAGGGTACTCCCTCTTCGGAGTCCTCCCAGAGACGTTCTTTATTATATTCCAGAGATTTCTGGTATAATGTTTATTTTCTAATAAAAGCTTTTCATAATACTCCTTAGGAAATGTGTCATTTTGTTTCTGTAACTTTTGTACCTAATTTCTGCTTTCTCAGTTCTTTCTCTCAGAAACTGTTTATACAAAGTATTTTTTTCTAACAGGCATTTGCCAGTGCTTTTGAAACCCAAGGTCTTCTCTCTTTGTTTTGCTTCAATTTGTTCGTTGTTTTGACTAGACAGTGTTTATGATACTGGGAGTTTACTGTCCATAGAAAAGCCTCATAGGCTCTATTTGGATCGTTTTCTGCTCATACATTATCCCATTTTTTGATTCAACATATCTAATTCTAGTTTCTTTTTAGCCTTTTTTTCGCTTTTTAATTCTGATTTTCTGTGTGTTCCAGGGTTTTCGATCTAGCCTGGTCCCTTATATCTAATTTGCAGTTACAAATAGCAAAGACTGGTAGATGATCAGTAATGTCATTTATCATGATGCCACTTAATATTTCAGAATCTAATACATTAGTATACATATTATCTATCAAGGTGGCACTGTGTCTAGTAATCCTGCTTGGTTTTGTGATTAATGGTTGCATAACCATGGCATACATGGTGTTAATATAATCCTCTATTATAGAGCTATTATTAGGCTTTATCAAGTCAATATTAAAGTCCCCACACATAAAAACATTTTTCTGGTTCATATTGGCGAGTAATTCACCCATACATTTGCTAAAAAACATCAATTTGCGAATCCGTGCTCTGTACACACAACAAATAACCGTATTTTTACCTTTCAACCTAGGAATCTCAATTGTAAGGCATTCCATTACATTTTCCACAACATTTGATTTGCATTCTAGTACCTGGAAGTTTATGGCCTCATCAATAAATAGGCCAACACCCCCACCAGCTTTATTCAGTCTGCTCTTACACACGAAATTGTAACCCTCCATGTAGAAGTCCTTGTCCTTTTCTTCTTTAATCCAAGTTTCCGATAATGCGATGATGTTGAACGGATTAGCAAATGGCAGAAGGTATTCCTTTATTTGGTCAAAGTTTGCATATAGACTCCTACTATTAAAGTGGATAATGGACAAACTCCCTTCCATTTTAATGTTCTTGTTAAATTTGTCCACAGTAAAGTATCCGCATGCATTTGTTTCGTTGTAGAAAAAATGGTTATCTGGATCAATTTCTTCATTAGGGTCTATTCCTGAATGATGGTGACTTGTTGTTAAAAAGCCAGTTTCCTGATCTATAGTTTGGTTCATCAGATAACTGCTCATAGAGATTTGTCAAGGATTTTAACCTGCCTCAGTGGTCAAAATTCTCCAGATCCCGCATCATCTTGATCAGCACCGGTCTGGTAGTTTCCGGTGAAGACCCATTTGGTTTGATGAAAATTCTGCAGTTAGCCGACCAAGTGCTGTGAATCTTACCCGCTTTCTTCAGTTGACGAGCTTTCCATGCGATGGTTGCATTGTGCTTGGTGAGGTTTTCATTTATGAATACATTGGATCCTTTGAGATTTTTCCCTTGCTTCAACAGAGAGATTTTGTGCTTTTTGCTTGTAAGTCGGAACATCACGGCCCGTGCTGTACTCCGGTCTCCGCTTACATTCCTTTTCGGTAGCAGATAACATGAATCCACATTGCTGGGGTCCAGAGAAATACTTTTGGACCGAAGGAATTCCACCACCTGCATTTCCACAGATTTATTGTCCTCCTCGTCTCGATCGTCGTCATTCACTGTTGCCCTGGCATAACTCCTGGGTTTGATTTTGAGCCCTGTCAGGATTACATCATTACGTTTCTCTTGTTGCTCCAGCTCCTCCAGTTTGTTTGATAAAGATTTAATCTGTGTGTCTTTCTTGGCAATCTCTTTTTTGAGATCACAGTTTTCCTTCAAAAGCTGGTCCAGCTGCTCCTTCATACTGTCCCACCTCTCCCTCATTTCTCATTTCTTCGAGGGTCTCCATAATTGATGAAAGATCCGGCGGGCTTGGTTTGTCGCTTCTTCCCGGTTTACCCATTTTCTTAGTTCAGAAAAAAGGGCTCTATTACAGAGTTTGTGAGAAAGTTTATCACTCAACTTTTCTCCTGCCTCTGTTGTTTTCCTGTATTGCGTGCATTCGCTGTTCGGAGTTGTTGCTCCTTCAGTGACCATGAATGAAAAGATGCAATGCACTGCAACCAGGCAGTATGCATATTCAAAAAAATTTTATCAAAAAACGTGGAGTGTATGGACTTAACTACAATTTTACATGGCCTATTTATAAAATTCTTTTCCTGCAAAATTTTCATCAGCTGGTGGGAAGCCTGTCGATCTTTAGTTAACATGAGAGGAATTAAATTTTGCAGCCAATTAATATATTTAGTTGTTAATTGAAATGCTGGGTATTATATAATTATATAATTATATATATATATTTATCTATATAATTTAATATATAATTTATATATATTATACATATAATTATTTTATATATAATAATTATATATATATATAATTTATATAATTTATATTTATATAATTTATATAGTCATTGTGTGCCTGTTACGACCCCAGTGGGTCCGTCTCCATTCCCCCGTGGTTTAACCTCTCTTTCTCTCCAAATATTTGTCATTTATTTTTTATTTTTTATTTAACCCTTATTTAACCAGGGAAGTCCCGTTGAGATTGAAATCTCTTTTTCAAGGGAGCCCTGGGGGTTGAGGTGGGGAGGGAGGGAGGAATTGCACAGCCAATTAGATCAGGGGATGATTAGGTGGCAGTTCAAAAGAGCCAGGTTGGGACTTTAGCCATGACACCGGAGAATCCCCTACGAATTACTCTGTGAATTACTCTGTGCGAGCCCTTGTTTTTCATTGGTGCTCAACCCAGCCCAGCCTATCACCAGCCTCCTGTCTGCTCCGCTGCCTGCTCGCTGACGTGCCTGATTGGTCCGGTGTTCCTGTCCTCCTCCAATCCCGGATCAACAGACCACGTTTCTTCGATAAAGCGATCTGTCAAGCGCACATTCAAGACGGCTGTGATTTAATGTGAGCAGTCCATCCCGTTCTGTTAAACTCTATGATTACCCGTTGTCTCGCGTGCCTTGATTGTGGAATATCGTATGAAGTATAAGGACTTGAATCTGTAACTTTCACTCTGATGGTTACTCGTTGTTTTGTCAGTTGTATGAAGTATTGATTGTTTGACAGTCATATGAATTATAATGATTCGAATCTGTAACTTACACTCCGGTGTTTACTCGTTGTCTTTGTAAGTACCAATTGTTAGACAATCATATGAAGAAAAAGGACTTGAATCTATAACTCGTTCACCGGTGGTTACTCGTTGCTTTACTGATTGTTAGACAACCGTATGAAGTATAATGACTTGAATCTGTAATTCTGGAGTTTAACTCTGTCAGTCATATGTGTTTTTATTCTGGAGACCGGACTAGATAAAAGCACTTGATTTGCAATTTGTTAATCTTAGTTTAGTGGTGCTACTCACTGCTGTTGGTTATTTTCTCCTTTTTCTTTCTGTACAGTTGGTTAAGCCCATTTTTGGTTCTTTATTTTATTTGAGTAGCACCATTTCAGTCCTCTGTTTTCCCATTTCCCTGTGTACCAGCCACTCATTTGTTATTCAATTTTCTCACGAAACGCCTGCATTAAACCAATACTTTCACTTCAACCTATTACCATCTGGTTATTTGTTACTTCCTTCACCCCCAGACCAATGGGGACGTAACAGTGTCTGACTGCAGAGATGAAGTTGCAACAATGATAAGGTTGAATTTGGACTGTGAAACATGCCTCATTTACATCAGTGTACAATCCTGTATGAAGTCCCCTCTCAGCTTTTATCTGCAGATATTGGGGGTGAACAAAATATTGAAGTCTCCCTGAAAAATGCCTTTAAATTTGAAGACTCAAAACCTAATGACTGAGCAAACCAGTGTCATTCCTATTAATATAAATACTGTTAGCAGTAGGGGTGTGTTTAACTGAAGAAAGATGTGCAGAGCTTTGCAAGATACTGTACAAAAGCATGATTAGTGTCCGAAAAACAACAGTCGTAAAATTTCTGGAGCCCAAACTGCTTTTGTGTTATTCTCAGAGACAACAATTTAATATGGCCATGCCTAAAACACTTTTGTTTGATGGTTGCTAATAACCAGTTCATTACAGCTTAAAAAATATCACAGAGGAACTGAATCAGTTCAAAAAAAGCAGTATATCATGAGTTAAATAAAGCTGCCCTTGTTTCTGATGACTAACCCCGTGCTTCCTTTTCGTTCCTGGAGCTGTGACTTACAGCTAAACTCATAACGAAGTGCAGCATCCTGCTGAAATCAGAGATACAGTCGAGGTAATATTACAGGCAATGGACACTTTTCCTCTTGGTTGACCCTGGACATGTTCGAGACGCATTACTCAAGAACTTTTAGTTTGTATTCTTTTACTGTCTTTCTGAAATTGATTTTTATACTGGTTACATTTCACGTTGTTCCATGTTTAATGCGTTTTATCATTTTTGGGACTAAAATACTTTGAACGGTATAGACGCTGACTAATTGTTGGCATTAAGTACAGGAATAGCCAATTCAATCATTTTGTATTTGCATATAGGGTGTGCCTCCAGAAAGGTCTGTAGTCACTGTTGGCTCTTCCTTTCGCAAAACTAGATCCCATGCTGACATAATGAGATTAGATATTTAAATTAGAGAAAAAAATTGGTCACGTTACCTTGAATTGATAGGTTATGCATATTCATAAAATGTTTAAATGTTTAATTTGCATTCTATTTAATCATGGTGATTGAGGCATTAAGTTGATTTAAACAATTTATGTTTTTCATCAATGCCTTCAGTTACAGTTATTTGTTTTCTCTTTGTATATTACACTCATATCAGAGCTTAAATCTGTCACTCACTTCACGTTCTGTCTTTGTTTTGTGAACTCATTTTCTCAACCTTACATAGAACGAATATGCAATTTAACAGACAATCACAAGCATACATCTCATGTGCTTACATTATGTGGCTCAGGGGAAGGGCTTCGGCAGCAGATGCAGGGCAAGTTATTAAGGCATGGTAGCTGCTTAACCTTGGAGATGCAGAGTAGGGGTTCAATGCTGCAACTGAGGTCCATGATTGCGATGGCAATAATGTTAATGACGCAGATGGTTTTGTACTCAGTGAGATATACCAATGGCATGATAGCAGCTAGAGGCAGGTAATGAAACACTATGATGGCCAGAGTGCTTTGCACTGTTCTTTGGGCTTTCTTTTTCATGGGGCTAATCTTCTCCTTGCCCAGGACTGACTTCCTCAGATTCCTCATGATAGAAATGTTGCAGAAAACCATGATTATGCTGATGGTCAGGATCATTGCAGTGATGAAGATACCTGTGTAATATTTCATCTGTCCCCTCAGGAAGCCATAAGCTATCATGACTAGCCAAACAAACATGGAAATGGCCACTCTGATCTTGTTATCCTTGATGCGGGTGAATACAATAGGGTGGACCACGGCCACATAGCGGTCCAGGCAAATGCAGGTGAGGAAGAGAGGGGAGGTGTCTTTAATCCCAAAAATCATCTGCAGGAAATATACATTGACTTCCTGAGCTAAATATGTGATGCTAAGGGTGTTCAGTGGCATAATCAGGGAGTAGAGGGCATCTAAAATGGCCAGGTTTACAAAGAAGACATCGGAGGTGGAAGAGTCAATCTCCTTTCTGGCTACCAGCCAAAGTACCATGATATTGGCAGGGTAGCCCATAAAAACGTTGATGTTATTCACAGCATATTGAACCACAAACACATAATCTGGTAATCTACATCCTACATACACGCTCAAGAGCTGGAGACTGGATCCTGAAGAGGAGTGGTTGAGCGGTAGGATGGAATTGATGGCAGAGCTGTTCATTTTGGCTTTTATTTACCAAGCAGGTCTGAGGGTTGATGCCTTGAGAAAAAAAGATTGAATATAAGTTAAATGGTCAAGCCTAACTGAACAAAGCAATGGTCCTCACCACTTAACCTGACTGCAAGGTGAAATTTGAAATGTTCTTATATTTATGCTGATTCCTGCATTATTTTACGTCATTCTTTTCTCCAAAGTATTCCTCATCATAACACATTTACTGCAAAAAATACCATTGGCAACACACTGGCCAATTTGCACAAAATCAAGCCTGCTCTATCGATAAATAAATTAATCATGTGAAGGGAGTCTTGCAGAATTTTGTAGTATTGTGGCAGTGAGGGATAATTTTTTTATCTGGGAAGACGGCCTCCATGCTGGAAAAACTACCTCTCCTCTGAGCAACCACTCTTTACTCTTAGAAACTGCACAGCTGCTTCCCGAGATTGGAGACAGTGTTCCCAGAAGACGGGGTCTGCCCTTTGGGTTTACTGTATTACAGCCTGCAACAGGCTCTCACTCAAGCACAGCTTAAGAAATGAAAGAGTGATTCATCAGCTTGAAAGAAAGAATAAGTGACTCACCTGAGAAACTGCAGAGGCTCAGCATACACTCCTTAAGGTCAGACAGGCCAGTGGGCAACAGTATCCCGATCACCTGTGTCCAGGAGGGTTATGTTTTTATTCAATATAGTTCTTCTTCATGTAAATGTATACATTTGTGTGGTATGCAAGCATTGCAGCCTCTAGCCAATCACAAATCCAGTGAGGGAGCAATAGCACAATACCCTGTCACCACAGGATTATATTTGAGGATGGGTGGGTGTGCCAAAAGTTTTGTGTAAATGGGGGTTAGATTTGGGGCGCGGGTTTGACTTGTGACAAACAGCTATGCAGTAAAACAGAGGATGGGCTAAAAGGAGGGGTAGATGAGTGCCCCCTATCCCTGTTCTAACAATATATTATTTGTCAGTGATGCAATCCAAGAAGTGCATCCCAGACAAACAAGTGACGCAATGCAGTCAGCCAGCTGGAGCACAAGTGAGACTGTAACCTGGTGTAAGGTCTTACACATGAAACCACAAGCTTCATCAAAGCACACTCAAACAATTCTCTTTCATCCTCACAAAGAAAAGAAATTGAGCCATCAATTACATTTCTGCAGATAATATTAGGTGCATTTATGATGGTTAGACTTTCATTTGAATGTTTGGCAATAAGCAAGTTAGAGTTGACAAGTAATTTTCTTTACATTCACTGCATAGACTTCACTAAAGCCTGGCATCTGTTGCAGGAGATCTATTGTCCTGTATGTTTTCATGCCTATCGTTAGACAGGAGAACACAATCAAAGGTGTGAGATCTCACACAGCTGCTGATGAGTAGAGTCAGGTGTACTGGGGTTGAGTTGATAACTTACAGGATGGTAAATCCCCTTGATCTAAAGCTGACCCCCTGTTGGCATCAGCGTAGCACATATTTCCTATCGGCCTGTTAACCTCTCAGTTATGAATTTAAAGGAGCAGTGTGTGGAATTTGTCATGGTTTGTGTATGTGCTTTTTTCTTTCTTTGTTACTCTCGTCCCTGACGACATCGAATTCTCTCTCCATCGGATTTTTCCCCCAGCTGGCTGATTATTACTGGGCGGTGCTTCTCCGGAGTCTATCTAAGCCGGAGGTCCGCCGCGCCTCCTTTGCTGGAGTGTCTGCTTTGTAGTTATTCGCCTTGGCTGAATATATTTGTAGTCAGGGTTAGTTTGGCTCTTATATTCTCGATTATTCCTGGGAAGCTCTGCTTCTTTAGGTATTTTCACGCACTACTGTGTGGTGCCTTCTTTTCTCGTTTGTTGAGATTTATTTTTCTCTATTTAGGCTCGCCTTGTTTCTAGCACTTAGTCGTCTCGTGTTTTCAGAACGCGAGCCGTACTCCTTCCATTCTCTCCATCACTTTCTGCTGTGCTCGGCTCTGTGCTTGGTACACCTCTGCCGGCCGCCGCATCTGAACTCCACTCTACCAGCCTTTACAGAACACTCCAGCTAAGCATGGAGTCGTCAGCCGCGGCTGCGTTGGAGAAAGTGGAAGCTAACCAACAAGCTATTCTTTCTGGTTATGGCAAGGGTCTCTCGTCCCTGAATGCTCAACAGGCAGAGTTTGCGGAGAGACTAAGCTTACAAGAAAGTAGCACACAAAGAATGGAGGCTGCTTTACTCTCCCTCACGGAGAGTGTCAGAGCCCTGTCGGCTCAGATTACACAAAACGTCGCACAAGCACAATCTTTGAACTCCTACCGAGAACCGAAACTGCAAATGCCTTCAAGATTTGGGGGTGAAGCAGGGAAATGTAAGGACTTTATTGTGCAATGCAAAATTTACTTTAAAGCCCAGCCTTCACGGTTCGCTAATTAGGAGTCTCGAGTTTCATTTATTTTATCCCTGTTGACTGATACTGCACGGACTTGGGTGGGTCCACTAATCCGATCTAATTCACCGGTAGTGAATACTGCGGAAGCCCTCGTTAGAGCTATGGAATCAGTTTTTGATCAGGATGTTCGTGGTCAAGATGCGGCAACGCGTTTAATGCATCTTAAGCAAGGTTCTGAGAGTGTCGCTAACTTTTCTATCACATTTCGTGCGTTAGCTACTGAAACTGGCTGGGCGGAAGCGCCCTTAATGACAGTTTTTATTCATGCTCTGGCTGAGGATGTTAAAGACGCTTTGGCAGCATTGGAGCCTTGTGTTTCCCTAGATTCGTTAGTTCATACGGCTGTGCGAATTGATAATCGCCTCCGTGAACGTAATAAGGAGAAACATAATGCATTGGGTACTGTTGACAACAGGGTTAGTATTCCCCGTAGTGTTCACACAGTCCTAACTCCGCCCACAGAGACTTCCACTCCTGACGAATCTATGCAGGTTGATGGCTTATTTAATAGCAGGGCTCGTAAGCCCGGTCGCAGACGTATAATCTGCCATAATTGTGGTTAGCCGGGGCATATCTGTCCACATTGTCCTGAGCTTCAGAGAAACGGGAAGTACCCCTAGTGGTATGGGGAGCACTAGAGGGTCAGAATCAATTTCCCCATACAACTTTAATTCCTGTAGAATTGACTAAGGGGACACAGAGAATTTTTTTTAATGCGTTTTTGGACTCTGGGGCAGTAGACTGTTTTATGGATAGGGAATGGGCAAAGAGACACTCCATTCCGGTTCGCCCTCTTTTGCAGTCACGCTCTGTTAAAACTTTGGATGGTCGCCCGTTGGGTGATGGAGTTATATCCGAAATCTCTGAACCATTGTCTATGTTCAATTCCCTTGGTGGACACTCTGAGGAGGTCCGGTTTTTTTTGATCAGTTCCCCCGTGTTCCTAGTTGTTTTAGGACATTCTTGGCTAAGAAAACACAAGCCTCGTATCCTTTGGGGGAATTAGGATAACCCAGTTGCTCAGTGGGGTTCTGATTGTAGATCCCACTGTATGGATAGCTCTATGTGTTGGCCTGGACGTCAATCCATGAGAGAAAGTGACGCCTGGAGCGATTCAGGGGAGACTATCTCACATTACCCTCCTAGCCTTGAGAAGGGGGCCAAGGAGGGGTTGGAGTGGGACCCTCAATTTGACTGGCGACAGCCAGAGGATGATTGTTATTCCGAATGTGGCTTCGATCCAGAGACTGTCATTGATGCGGCTGAGTCCGAACAGGTTGAGAATTTAGGGGCTGCTTTGAATTTTTTTTGCCTCATGACGTACCTAATTCTTATGCTGATCTCGCGGAGGTTTTTAGCAAACAACGGGCCTCTACTTTACCTCCTCATCACCCTTACGATTGCGAGATCAATCTCCACCCTGGCACCACCCCCCCTAGGGGTTCATTGTACTCACTGTCAGGTCCTGAACGGAAGGCCTTGCAGGGATATATTCAGGAAGCTCCGGCTAATGGTTTTATTCAACCACCCTCATCCCCCGCCGGGGCGGGGTTCTTTTTTGTGAGCAAAAAGGATCGTGGCCTGAGACCTCGTATTGATTACAGGGGCCTGAATAATATTACTATTAAAAACCGATACCCACTTCCTTTGATGAATTCCACATTCGAACGCTTGCAGGAGGCGTCGTTCTTTACTAAGCTGGACCTGCGGAATGCGTATAACTTGGTTCGGATACGAGATGGGGACGAGTGGAAAACGGCGTTTAATACGCATGACGGGCACTACGAATATTTGGTTATGCCGTTTGGATTGGTTTACGCCCCCTCTGTATTCCAGGCACTCGTTAACGACGTCCTCCGAGAGATGTTGTAGAAATTCGTTTTTGTTTACCTTGACGACATTTAAATTTTTTCTTCAACTCTCTCCGAGCACATACAACACGTCTGAGAGGTGCTGGAGGCCCTTCTCAAAGCCAGGCTTTTTGTCAAGGCTGAGAAATGTGTCTTTCACGCCAAGACGGTCTCATTTCTTGGTTTAATTGTTTCTAAGGGGTCAGTCCGCATGGACCCTGACAAGGTGGCAGCCGTCAGGAATTGGCCTGCCCCCCAAAATGTCAAAGAGGTCCAACGTTTCCTGGGGTTTGCCCATTTTTACAGGAGGTTCATCCGTAATTTTAGCGGGATAGCTGCTCCTATTATTGCCCTCACTAAAAGAAAGACCACCCCTTCTCTTGCCTGGTCGCCAGCAGCCGAGGCTGCCTTTCAAGAGCTAAAGAGACTGTTTAGCTCAGAACCAATTCTTGTCTTGCCCGACCCCTGCCTCCCATTTGTGGTGGAGGTTGATGCCTCGGAGGTCGGGGTGGGTGCCATCTTGTCCCAGCGCCCCCTTTGGGACAATAAGCTGCACCCATGCGCCTGCTTCTCCAGGTCATTGTCAGCGGCTGAGCGAAATTACAGCATCGGTGACAGGGAGTTGTTAGCTGTTAAACTGGCATTAGAGGAGTGGGCGCCATTGGCTGGAAGGGTCTGAACAACCGTTTGTAGTCTGGACTGATCATAAAAAATCTCCAGTATATTCAGCAGACCAAGCGACGTAATTCCCCGGCAGGCGCGGTGGTCGTTGTTTTTAACCGCTTTAACTTCACGCTTAACTTACCGCCCTGACTCAAAAAATTTTAAGCCGGATGCCTTATCGCGGATTTACGATCGTTCCGCCCGTGATCCTATGCAGGAGCCGGTCATTCCTGTTGACCAGATTTGGCACCCGTCCAGTGGGACGTGGAACCCGTGGTACAGGAGGCCTTAAGAACCGATCCCGGTCCTGGTGGGGAACCGCCCGGTTGTTTATTTGTTCCCGCGGTTTCGTCGCAGGTTCTCCAGTGGGGACACTCTTCCCATCTGGCAGGTCACCCTGGGGCCCATCGAACCAAGCAGTTCTTGGCCCGACGATTTTGGTGGCCCAGTATGATGAAGGACATTCGGGAATTTGTGGCAGCATGCAGCACTTGTGCCAGGAATAAGGTGTCCCATCTCCCCCCCGCTGGTCTGTTGCGCCCGTTGCCTGTACCCAAACGCCCTTGGAGCCATATTGCGCTCGATTTTATCGCGGGCCTGCCCGTCTCTGATGGCAATACTGTCATCTTGGTCGTGGTCGACCTTTTTTCCAAGGCCGCTCATTTTATCGCGCTGCCCAAACTGCCTTCGGTGTGGGAGACAGCCTTCCTAGTGGTTAACTACGTGTTCCGGCTGCATGGTCTCCCCCAAGATGTGGTTTCTGACTGGGGTCCTCAATTTGCGGCCAAATTCGGGTGTGCTTTTTGTAAGCAGTTGGGGGCCACAGTGAGCCTGTCGTCAGGGTTTCAATCTGAAACTAACGGGCAGACTGAGCGTACCAATCAGTCCGTAGAGAATACTCTTCAGTGCTTAGCGGCCGATAATCCTGCTTCCTGGAGTCGCTTTTTGGCATGGGCTGAGTATTTCCATAACTCATCGTGTAACTCCTCTATGGGCCTTTCTCCTATCGAGTGGGCCAGAGAGTTTGGCTTTCCACTCGAGATCTCCCCTTAAGAGTGGAATCTCAGAAGTTGGCCCCTCGCTTTATTGGCTCGTTTAAGATATTGCGGAGGATTAACCCTGTCACTGTGCATCTTAAGCTCCCTAGATCCTTGCGGGTCCATCCCGTGTTTCGCGTGTCCAGACTAAAACCGGTTAGCACCAGCGTCCTGGCACCTGCCGACAAATCCCGCCCCCGCCATGAAGATTGAGGGGGGCCCGGCGTACACTGTACGTCGTATTGTTGCCGAGAGGCGTGTGGGTCAGGGATTCCAGTTTTTGGTGGACTGGGAGAGATACGGTTCCGAGGAGCGTTGTTGGGTCCCTGCTTGGGATGTCCTGGACCCTGCTCTTATTTCTGAGTTCCGTGCAAGGGGTTCTTTGGGAACGTCTGGGGCCGTCCCTTAGGGGGGGGTCCTGTCATGGTTTGTGTGTGTGCTTCTTGCCTTCTTTGTTACTCTCGTCCATGACGACATCGAATTCTCTCTCCATCGGATTTTTCACCCAGCTGGCTGATTATTACTGGGCAGTGCTTCCCCAGAGTCTATATAAGCCGGAGGTCCGCCACACCTCCTTTGCTGGAGTGTCTGCTTTGTAGTTATTCGCCTCAGCTGGATATATTTGTAGTCAAGGTTAGTTTGACTCTAATATTCTCTATTATTCCTGGGAAGCTCTGCTTCTTTAGGTATTTTCACACACTACTGTGTGGTGCCTTCTTTTCTCGTTTGTTGAGATTTATTTTTCTCTATTTAGGCTCGCCTTGTTTCTGGCACTTAGTCGTCTCGTGTTTTCAGAACGGGAGCCTTACTCCCTCCATTCTCTCTATCACTTTCTGCTGTGCTTGGCTCCGTGCTTGGTACACCTCTGGCGGCCGCCGCATCTGAACTCCACTCTACCAGCCTTTACAGAATTTAGATTGATACTTTGGCAGAAATGGAATATAACATTCAATACTACTTTTTTAGTTGTGTATAATCACGTGAAAACAATAATCTTTGAGTTTCATTTCGCTTAGAATAAGCCCTTTAAACCTACATGGGAGCGGGTCCACCTCCATGGAGGCCAACATGTTGCGCCGCCATTTTTTCTACAGTAGCCCAGAATGGGAAAAAAGTTAATGAATAAAGCACTGACACAAGAGAGCGCCTTTCACGTTTTCACAAGCTTTGTGGCCACCGTAGATTTTCTGAGAAAAGGAATGGTCAGTTGGTTGCAATCTATAATCTGACCACTAGATGGCTCTAAATCTTACACACTGATCCTTTAATGTTTGGCATGGTTGCGCAGCTGAAAATGACGCGAAGAAGAAAAAAAGAAGACAACCTAAACCGGCATCCAAAACACAAATGCTTATGTTTGCAAAAAAAAAAAAACAAAAAAAAATCCTGCCATCAATGTACAAATAGCCTAGTTATGTGTGTGACCATAACAACAATATCGACGCTCACATTTCTTCCCATTCTGAGCCCATTGTCATGTGTATGGTCTGTCAAATATCTTAATTCTGCTTTAGGCCTATTTATTTTAGTTTTCAGTTATTTATTCTCGGCCTACATGGCCAATTGAAGTACCTGTTTTCAGACAGAAAAATTACACATTACTATAAGGCAAATATGAATGTTCCATGTGCACCTTTTTTCTAGTTGTTATGAAAAGAAAGTTCATAGCTCTGCGCTTTATAGTTGTGAAGAAGACGTATGTGAATTGTCTCAGGGGTATTTTTACCTTTTTGTCTATTCCCCAAATTACCCACAAATGCTACACACCAAGATTTTTTATTTATGTGCGCCTTTTTTTTTAACTTTATTTTAATACTGCACCTGAAGTTATGCCAACAAAAAGGAAAATGTTTCTAAACCTGTCACTGTTTTTGTTTGTATGTTTGTTTGATATGATTATTGAAAAGCTGCTTGCATCTTGGTTTAAATGTTCTAATAAAGGAAAGGAGAAAATTTTGCAATATCTTGTATGCTGTAAAGTGGTTTGGAAAAAAATGAAATCGGAATGGACCAAAATCGAATTGGTCAGATAAGCATTCTGCAATTCAGAAATTGGGATCGCTCAAAAAAAAATGTAATCGGTGCAAGTCTACTGCAAACCCTCCATGTAATCAACCTCGGCAAATGGCAAGCAGGATCAAATCCTGCACCAAATCACACTGGCAATAACCTGCCTGCAGTTTAGCGACCCTGGCTTGAGGTCAACTGGCGTGCGACGACATATGTCTTTTATACATGTTCTAAGGGAATGCAACAACCCGGAACCAGAAGAGTGCCCCAGACCCCAATTGGCACAGCTCCAGTGGCCACTTACATAGTGGTCATATTACATCATTGAAAACCCAAACTGATAATCCTCTTTAATTATAATGTGGATGCATCTGTGAAAAAAACATTCACTAGCTTCTGATCTGTTATGATGATAGCCCTGAAATTAATTCCACTTTATAGAGGGCCATCTAATGGTCATACTACACAATTCAGAAAAGGAATATTTTGTTTTGCCCAATTTTGGTAGATGTTACATTTGAAAGAAATAAAATGCAATAGCTTTTGGTTGGTTTGAATCACAGCCCCAAAATAAATGACGTTTAGTCCAGGAGCACCTAATCATCATACTACATTGTTCACAACTGAAATATAAAGTTGTTTCTAATTTTGGTGAATTTTTATATGAAAGCAAAAGCTCAATAGCTTTGGATGTGTTATCCTTACAGCCTTAAAAGCAATGCCTCTTTATAGAGGGCCACCAAATGGCCATAGTACAGCTTTCAAAACTCAAATTTATAATTCTGCCTAAATATCTATATAATAGAGATGAATGCTGACTGTTAGGAATAAAAATCAATAGCATTAGATCTGTTTGATTGGAAACTGTACGTCAACCCTTGGATTTCCTGAGTTCTGAATTCATTGTTTGTAAAAGACTGAATTCTATTGATATTCTTGAAGTCCTTCATGAATGGCTCCCTATAGATTGTGTCACAGGACCCAAATTTGATTTGAGGTGAGGACTCTCTTTTGACAATGTGAAAGCATGAATCTATCCCCCAGGCCTCATTTCCCAATAACGATCGATTGCAGAGTCACTAGTGGGATGCTGCAATCTTGTGAAAGTTCATTGAACTTTGGACACATCTCCACAACAGCACTTGAAATAGGACTGCACGCACACTGTTAACTCCATCTTAACTTTAATGTGGCCCTGTCCACCTGTATGGTGCTGAAAAGGTTTAATTGATTTTAGGCTATTGTTACTGATTTCACTGAGGGCATATGCAAGCCTCGTGATGTGCTCAAAATACATAAAATGAAACATATTGCAAAATACAAGGATAGTATATGAAGCTGTGGTGAACACTCGGCTGCAAATTGGGGAAACAGAAAAAATTTACTCACTTAATGAACCATTAGTCTTGACCTATTTTCAATCATTTACTTTATTTACCCTTTAAAGTGCAGCCCTTTTTTGAGCGAATTTCCTCCCAGGCTAAATTGCTTACTGTTCTTGCACCACTTTGACTACAGGCATAATCATGGTTATGTTTGAAAGGTGACACCCAGTAGATTGCTCTCAAATAGTAAGAATTGCTAGCAGTATTACCCACATTGAGTAACAACACTGAAATGGGGGCATTCTGTGGTATTCTCCAATTCTCTGCATGGCTCCACACATTTTTTTTTTTTTCAGAATTTTCTTGGAATATCTGGAGGATATGTTAGTTGACATCCAAAAGTTTCTGAAAGATGTATTTTGCTTCATGGATCATTGCACTCGTGACAATTATGTACCGTTGTTTCCATTTCATTACTGTGACCAGCATCAACTTAGGGAATTTTATTTAAATTTACATTTTTCATTTTTCATAAGTCATGCCAGGCATTGGACTTAGATGCGTGCATTTAGGTTGTATCACAATTTTGTACCTGCTTATAGATTTGAGGCTGTAAGTCTTGATATCTTTTAAAAAGAAATATTTCATTTTAATTTCAAATATGTAGCTGTCTCTCTTCAGAAAGCAAATGTATACATAATATTGACTAATACAAGTTTTAGTGGTAATTAATTGATATTTATATAGAATGACAAAAGTGTTCTGTCCGTAACATTTTGCCCTCTCCTGTCCGTAACACACTCCCCTGTCAAATTCATTTGTTCAGATGTTTTTTTTTTTTGAAAATTTGTGAATGATATTCCTTCGATATAAGGGTACATCGCTGGATGGCTGAATTTGAAGAAAATCACCTAAATTAAGAGAACATTTGATTTAACCCCTTTACCAAAAAACCCATCTGTCCTGTCTGTAACAGTTTTTCTTTCATGTAATTAAGTGTATTAGCATTGATGACATTCATTTTTATATCACCTGAAGTACTCCCAGAGTACTTCAAATTCAGCCATTCAAACAATTCAGAGGACCAACTCATTCGCAGCTGCAATGGAATTACTTCTCTAAATGCCCTGTCCGTAACAACATGAATATCACAGAATGCCCCAAATATCAATTTTTGTATGGAAGAAAATGATGTTATTCTGCCTCTGTAGTGCTGTGACCAGGCCTCATCACCTAGAAAAAAAATACTGCCACAGCCAGATGCCAAAGCAACTGCAGGTACAAATATTATGATTCTTTAACCAAAAATGAATATTTCAGATTTTTTTCTTGGTTATTTTCATGTTTTCAACAAACACTTTTGGAGAGTCCAAATTTCCTGTGTTCCTAGCCACGGTCACATTCGCTTTTGCATAAGTTCACTTTTTACAATTTCCTTATTTCAGATCTTTTCCCCCATTTATCGCTAAATTTTCACTCAAATATACCCTTCCAGTTCCCAGCACTGGTGTACGAGAGGATTTGCTAAATAAAGTGGCTTCCAAAACACCTTTGCTTCATTGACAAAATCCCCCTCGCCAGAAACCATTTACGAAATTCCTCCCGGTAAAAATGAGAGGCTCTCCAACCTGTGAAGGCTTGCGTAAAAAAATTATGGAATATTTTAAAAACAATGTTCCTCAACATCCAATTGCAAAGGCTTTGAAGGTCTCATCATCGACAGTGCATGACATCATCAGAAGATTCAGAGAAACTGGAAAAATCTCTGTGCGTAAGGGACAAGGCCAAAGACCTTTACTGCTTGTCCATGATCTTCAGGCCCTCAGACACCACTGCGTCACTCACCGGAATGATTCTGTCATTGACATTACTAGTAGGAATAGAAGGAATGCTTCAAGAAACCACTGTCTGTAAACACAGTTCGCTGTGCCATCCACAGATGCCACCTAAAACTCTATCATGTGTTATGGCCCCAATTTGTTATGGCGTCACGGACAGCAAGGGATGACAGACAAAATCCTTTAAGTTCAACAGATTTAATTAAACAAACACATAGAACTACTCTACACCCTACACTACTGACCAAGATTGAAAAGAAAATAAAAAAAATAAGATATTTACAGTTCCCTGTAATGGAGATGGGCTGCTCTGTTGTGATGTCCTGGGACAGGAAAATGCTCCAACACAGGCAAAAAAATCCACAAAAAAGCTTAACAGGTCTTGAAAAAGAGTGACAGGTCTGGTCAAATGTATCCTTCCACAATTTCTCCTTGCAATTTCTCCAACAACTCTACACTCCCCCTCGATTTTTTCTCCTTATATACTCTTTTTCCAGCCCCCCTCTGAGGCATGCCCGAGACATGCCCAAACCTAGTTTTAGATTGCTTAACAAAAAAAAGTCAATACTGCCATCTAGTGGCTTTTTATCACATTACACATGCAAAAAGGAAGCCATTGTTGAGCATGATCCAGAAGCCCCGCCGTGTTCTGTAGGCCAAGGCTTATTTAAAATGGACTGTAGCAAAGTGGCAAAGTGTCCTGTGGTCAGACGAGTCCAAATTTGACATTCTTGTTGGAAATCATATGCGTGTCCTCCGGCTAAAGAGAAGAAAGACCACCCCTCCTGTTATCAGCGTTCAGTTCAAAAGCCAGCATCTCTGATGGTAAGGGGATGCATTAGTGCATATGGTGTGGGACACTTGCAAGTTTTAAAAAGCACCATGAATGCTGAAAAGTATATAAAGGTTTTAGAGCAACATATGCTCTCCTCCAGACGACATCTATTCCAGGGAAGGCCTTGTGTATTTCAGCAGGACAATGCAAAACCACATACTGCAGCTATTACAACAGCATGGCGTCGTAGTAGAAGAGTCCGTGTGCTGAACTGGCCTGCCTGCAGCTCTGATCTTTCACCGATTGAGAACATTTGGTGCATAATTAAACTAAAAGTTAGTCAAAGGAGGCCCAAAACTCTCCAGCAGCTGAAAGCCTGTATTAAACAAGAGTGGGATCAAATTCCAATGGCTAAACTCAAGAAACTTGCCTCCTCAATGCCCAGACGCCTCCACTCTGTGTTAAAAAGAAGAGGGGATGCTACACCATGGTAAACAGGCCCCTGTCGCAACTTTTTTGAGATCTGTAGCAGCCATCAAATTTGAATGAGCTCATTTTGTGGATAAAATTGTAAAATTTCTCAGTTTCAACATTTGCTATGTTATCTCTGTTCTCTTGTGAGTAAAATACTGGCTGGTGTGATTTGAAAGTCATTGCATTTTAATTTTATTCACAATTTACACTTTGTCCCAACTATTTCGGAATTGGGGTTGTACTATTTTCGTTATCATGTTTGCATCTTAAAGTGGCTCATGCAGTTAGAATGCTGAGTTCTCAAACTTTCAAAGGATATCTAGTTATACAACTTAGCACAATATTTTAGCACAAGGAGGCGCTTGAGCAACGAACAAAGTTACTATTCTGATATCCCAACCCAGCAGTCCCTCCCAACTTATTTCCCTGCAGTGCGAAACTGATTGTGCGCTACTCTGAAAAGGCTACTGACCACTGCGGGTTGGTACAACCGGGGATCGAACTTGCATCGTGGGGGTGGGGGTGTCACTATTACTCTGTAATGCGGCGCCTTAACCGAATAAGCCAGTCTGCCAGCCCTTAATTTGTTTGTATTGGTCAATTCTTTTGGTTCTTGTTAGAGTCTTTTTTTTTTTTTTGAACATTATTTTTATTGAAGATAAGGTAGGTGCTACAGGCATACAAAAATGACTTTTTTTTTTAAATTTATAAGAACATACAATTCCCATCCCATCCCCCATCCCATCAACCCCGGTAGTGCAACTCAGTCTATGGAAATAAATAAATGGATAAATAAATGAATAAATTAAATAATAATAACATTAACAACAATAATAATGATAAAACAAACAGCCAAAACCAATAATAATCTAGTGACAACAACAACAACAACATTTATCATTGCTATCATCACTACCATCCTCATCATCAAGCACATAAGCCCAAAAACATTAAAAAAAATAAAGGAGACAAGGTTAGTTTCTTAGTAAAATTATATGACAAACAAGTGACGTGGTTGTGTTGGACTGTCATCTCATCTCCGCCCACCCATCAGTGAACATTAGTGTCATCAGGAAGTGATTTAAGTGTACTAAGATAAGACATCACTGGGTTCCAGGTGGAGTAGAAATGGTCTTTGGACCCCTAAGTGTGTACTACTGATCTTTTCAAGAAATAAGTGGAGCATAAGATCAGTCATCCATAGTGAGGTGTTTAGTGGAGTGGAGGATTTCCACTGCATAAGAATCCTCCTATGGGCAAGTACAGTACTGAATGCTATAATTGTTAAACTTAGTTGCCTGGTGGCCTGGAGGAACGACACTCATTCATATCTCTGCAGAACAGCTCTGTGGGTGTGCGCCTCCAAGCAGGAGCTGTTTAGGATGGCTGGCTCATTGGTGAGTGTTACAACATTTCGAAATTATTTTCTGGGCTTCGTATGGTTTATTATAACATCTCTTATAGGTGATCGGGAATATCCACTGAAGCTGTGGCCCCCGGGGCCTCATTTATCAACCTGTGCGTAGAAAATGTTCTAAATTCTTTCGTAGGAATGAAACCTAGAATGTGTGAAAGTACAAAAAATCCAGATATTTATCAAACGCGGCGGACACTGGTCGTGACGTGACACCGTAAGAAAATATGTGATGATAAATCCTAATTGTTTCTAAACTACCATGCTCGCAGCATGGTTATTAGGGCCTTATTTGCATTCAGAAACGCCTCCAATTGACCATATATGGTAGCAGCAACCTTTAAGATTGCATGAATGGATTTATTTCCCTCACCCTAAATCATGGCAAAGAGGAATTTCTCCGACACAGAGATTGAGGTGCTTGTAGGACAGGTTGAAAACCAAAAAAAAAAATTACTGTTTGGAACACTCAATGCAGGTGTGATCAACAAAAGAAAAAATGCTGCGTGGGAGAAGGTAACGACTGCTGTTAATTCTGTTGGGTCAGCGGAAAGAGCAGTTCCTGTTATTTAGCCACGCAAGGCTTCAGTGGATATCCTCATCACCTATAGAGATGTTATAATAAAACCACATACGTAAGCCCAGAAAATAATTTGAAACGTTGTAATATTCTCACTAATGCCAGCCATCCTCAATAACAAGCTTCCTGCTTGGAGGCGACACCCACAGAGCTGTCCTGCAGAATGAATGAGTCATGCTCTCCAGAGGCCACCGGAAAACAAAGTTTAACAGAGACATATTTGTATCGCAGATTATTTGTGCATTGATTGAATGAAATCCTTACCTGTTCACGTAACTGAATTCATTGTGTGATGGTGCTTTTATTGCGATGTGGGTGCAATCTATGGCTCCAATTATATTTGGGAATCTGGCGATAGCGTGAAATCCTCGTTTAATTTTGGCTTGTTGGTGATGTCTGTTTGGGAACTGGATTTAAGTTGGGGCCAGAGAAATTATTGCATCCAACACTGCCGGCATGATTCTGCTTAGTGTCGGCCATGTAAATGCCGCATGTGTCTCCAATCTCTCGCTGAAAACGCTCCGGGTAATAAAAACCCCAGGGTGGACAGGAGCTGGATGTGCACTGGATGGCTTTTGCGCTTTTGTCTCTCGCCTAACATGGGGTTGTAAATCACAGCATAAATCCATCAGTATGTTTTTGAGGAAGCGGTACCTGCGGAGAAGCCACTCTGTGCTCTCGCTGAGCAGATCAGCACGCTCTTTAAAAACACGCTCCCTGCGGAGCGCACGGTTCTCCAAATCCTCCAATTGTGCAAGATAAGCCATGGCACTTGCATTTCAAGTTTTCTGTTCAGGTTGTCCTGTCACAGCTGTCTTTTATAACTTGTAACACACATTATTCAAATTGTCTGCTAAATTAATATTTGAGAATTTTTATTAAAAAGAGGAAACGGGGAACGTGAAGTTTGAGATTGCTGAACACTGTGACTCTCTTAGTGCGTTCTATTTGTAGTTTCACTGTTCTACCACTAGGTTTTGTGTGTACGCATGGCAAGAGTTGTGCTTAAATATACACGTTCCTACGCACAAGTACAAGTTGATAAATCCCATACTTTGCGTGGGAATGTTCTTACGCAATCATTACGCACACATCTGTGCGTACGCACGGTTGATAAATGAGGCCCCAGGTGTGCTATCTAGTGATAGAATATTGCAACTGCGCTGCATAAATTTGCAGCCCCACGCCCACTGGCGGACACATCTTCGTGGGTAATAAAGATACACCTGTTCTTCGCGAACTCGGCCAAATCCGGATAATCCTTATAAATGATGCAACTAATTAATATTTTAATTTGAAACAAGAACTAAGTTGCCAGTGCGTCAAAGTAACTATGAAAGTATACTTTATTTTTAAAATGTAGAGTAAAAGTCCCTGTTTAAAAAAAAATTTAAAGTAATGTACAAATCCTCAAAAAAAAAAAAAAACAACTTGCGTTGTAACGAAGTACATGTACTTAAGTAACTATGCACCTTGAAGACGGGGAGTATCACGCACCCCCCGGAGAAAAATCTCACGCTAGCCTGTATTCAAACCCCAGAGCCCTGCATACGTATATCTCTTGGTGGATTCTTCAGTCTTAGCTGCTAGCCACCCAAGCCGCCTCATTCGCTGGCATCGAAAGTGTAGACTGTAAGGTGCTCGCAAGGCAATCTTTTCTAATCACCTTTGTTAATAAGGCACTTTTTCCATACAAACGTTTACGTTTTTTTTTTTTTGAGTTATTGGTACAACCAACAACGGAACAAGAGGAGCCTGAACGCATTCAGCCTGCCGATCTCTCTTCTGTACAGTGAGCAATGACCAGAAGTAGGAGACCGTCAGGGTTCTCATGGCGGCGTGCATTGTTAGAACAGGAATTAGGTGGTTTAAATGAAATGTAATGTGGGAAAAAGCCACTAGATGGCAGTAGTGTTGACATTTTTTGTTACAGTCTGAGCTAGGTTTGGGGCATGTCCCGGGCATGCCTCAGAGGGGGCTGGAAAAGAGTATATAAGGAGAAAAATCGAGAGAGTGTAGTAGTAGGAGAAATTGCAAGGAGAAATAGTGGAAGGATACATTTGACCAGACCTGTCACTCTTTTCAAGACCTGTGAAGCTTTTTGCGGATTTTTTGCTCAGGTTAAGCATTTTCCGGCCCCAGACATCGCAACATAGCAGCTAATCTCCATTACAAAGGAACTGTAAATATCTCATTTTTATTTGATTTCAATCTTGGTCAGTCAGCAGGGTAGAGTGTAGATTAGTTCTAAGTGTTTGTTTAATTAAATCTGTTGAAGTTTGAGAATTTTGTCTGTCATCCCTTGCTGTCCGTGATGTCATAACAAATTGACGCCATTACAAATTGGGGCCATAACAAATTGGGGGCTCGGGTCTGGGATAGACCATTGTGCGAGTCATTTATTGAAAATCTAAAATTTCAAATAGTGAAATTGTTTTTTGAATTTTCCTAGATATATATTGGCAGATCAACAGCAATGGATGATTTCTTGGCATCACCAACCGTAGAGGTTTAAAAAAAAAAAAAAAAGACAGAACTGCTAGAAATATGCAGACAGTTAGAGCTTTCGACGGAGCTGTAAACCAGCCATGCTAAAAGCAAGACTGGCTAGAGAGATTGTTGAATATTACATTGATGAAAAATGTGTTTGCACCAGGAGATCTGGAACAGTTTCGGTGGAAAATCCAAAACGAATTGGAACTTAAATTAAAAATGCTAGAGATTTAAAGGGAAGAAAAGTGTCACGGAATGTAAATTTTATGGAATAAAATGGGACTTGTTTTTCCCCGACCCAAAGAACACAACATATCATATGAATGCAGTGAAATAAATTTTGAAAAAAAGAGTGCATTTAATGTACAAAACTGAAATTTCCTTATTTTTCAAGGATACACCCCCCTGAGTCAATACTTGGTGGAAGCGCCTTTGGCAACAGTTACAGCTCCCAGTCTTTTTGGGCAGCTCTGCACAAGGTTTGTGCACCTGCACTTGGAGATCTTCCCCCCTCCTCTTTGCAGAACTGTTCAAGCTGGGAGAGGTATGTTGGTTTGCGCTGATGGACAGCAACCTTCAGTCATTCCACAAGTTTTCAGTTGGATTTAGGTCAGGGCTTTGGCTTGGCCATTCCAGCACACCCACCTTGTTCTTTACAAGCCACTCAGTGGTAGCTTTGGCCTTGTGCTTCGGGTCATTGTCGTGCTGGAATATGAATTTTGGACCCATTCTCAGTCTCCTTGCAGACTTCCTCAGGTTCTTCTCCAGAATATCCCTATATTTGGCCCCATCCATCCTCCCTTCAGCCTTGACAAGTTCCCCAGTCCCTTTAGATGAGAAACATCCCCATAACATTATGCTGCCACCACCATGCTTCACAGTCGGGATGGTGTTTTTTTGGTGATGAAAGCGGTGTTGGGTTTTCATTAAACATAGCATTTGGCATTCATGCCAAAAGTTCTATTTTGGTTTCATCAAACCACAAAACGTTCTGCCAGTTTGTTGCAGGTTCCCCAAGGTGTTCTTTTGCAAATTTCAAGCCGGCCTCCTGGTGGACCTTTTTGAGAAATGGCTTTTTTGCCACCCTTCCATACAGGCCAGATGTGTGCATTATCTTTTATATAGTTGTATGATGCACAAGTTTCCCTCTGTCAGCCATAAAATCCTGGAGCTCTTTCAATGTTGCTATTGGATTCTTGGTAGCCTCTCTCCTCTCTCCCGGTCATCCAGTTTAGATGGACGCCCTGATTTTGGCAGACTGTGAGTGGTGCCATGCACTTTCCATTTCTTAATTATGGTCTCAACAGTGCTCCAAGGTATCTTCAAAGCTTTAGAAATCTTCTTATATCCCTCACCTGATGTGTAACTTTGCACAACTTTGTCACGGACTTCTTTTGCGAGATCTTTGGAGCCCATGCTTCTGTCTTTCAGTGACACTGCTCTTGCATGCTGAGGGACCATGGTAAACAGCTGTTTTTATTCTGCCTTTCAGTGACACTGCTCTTGTATACTGAGGGACCATGGTAAACAGCTGTTTTTATTCTGCCTTTAAGTTACACTGCTCTTGCACACTGAGGGACCATGGTAAACAGCTGTTTTTATTCTGCCTTTCAGTGACAATGCTCTTGCATACTGAGGGACGATGATAAACAGCTGTTTTTATTCTGCCTTTCAGTGACACTGCTCTTGCATACTGAGGGACCATGGTAAACAGCTGTTTTTATTCTGCCTTTCAGTGACACTGCTCTTGCATACTAAGGGACCATGGTAAACAACTGTTTTTATTCTGCCTTTCAGTGACATTGCTCTTGCATACTGAGGGACCATGGTAAACACCTGTTTTTATTCTGCCTTTCAGTGACACTGCTCTTGCATACTAAGGGACCATGGTAAACAACTGTTTTTATTCTGCCTTTCAGTGACACTGCTCTTGCATACTAAGGGACCATGGTAAACAACTGTTTTTATTCTGCTTTCAGTGACACTGCTCTTGCATACTAAGGGACCATGGTAAACAACTGTTTTTATTCTGCCTTTCAGTGACACTGCTCTTGCATACTAAGGGACCATGGTAAACAACTGTTTTTATTCTGCTTTCAGTGACACTGCTCTTGCATACTGAGGGACCATTGTAAACATACTGCCTTTCAGTGGACCTGAGGACTATGGTAAACAGCTGTTTTTATTCTGCCTTTCAGTGAGACTGCTCTTGCATACTAAGGGACCATGGTAAACAGCTGTTTTTATTCTGCCTTTCAGTGAGACTGCTCTTGCATACTAAAGGACCATGGTAAACAACTGTTTTTATTCTGCTTTCAGTGACACTGCTCTTGCATACTGAGGGACCATTGTAAACAGCTGTTTTTATTCTGCCTTTCAGTGACACTGCTCTTGCATACTGAGGGACCATTGTAAACAGCTGTTTTTATTCTGCCTTTCAGTGACACTGCTCTTGCATACTGAGGGACCATGGTAAACAGCTGTTTTTATTCTGCCTTTCAGTGACACTGCTCTTGCATACTACTGTTTTTATTCTGCTTTCAGTGACCATACTGAGGGGTAAACAACTGTTTTTATTCTGCCTTTCAGTGACACTGCTCTTGCATACTGAGGGACCATTGTAAACAGCTGTTTTTATTCTGCCTTTCAGTGACACTGCTCTTGCATACTGAGGGACCATGGTAAACAGCTGTTTTTATTCTGCCTTTCAGTGACACTGCTCTTGCATACTGAGGGACCATGGTAAACAACTGTTTTTATTCTGCTTTCAGTGACACTGCTCTTGCATACTGAGGGACCATTGTAAACAGCTGTTTTTATTCTGCCTTTCAGTGACACTGCTCTTGCATACTGAGGGACCATGGTAAACAGCTGTTTTATTCTGCCTTTCAGTGACACTGCTACTTGCAGTGACACTGCTCTTGCATACTAAGGGACCATGGTAAGCTGTTTTTATTCTGCTTTCAGCTCTTGACACCATTGTAAACAGCTTGCATTCTGAGGGACACATGATAAACATGGTAAGCTGTTTTTATTCTGCCTTTCAGTGACACTGCTCTTGCATACTGAGGGACCATGGTAAACAGCTGTTTTTATTCTGCTTTCAGTGACACTGCTCTTGCATACTGAGGGACCATGGTAAACAGCTGTTTTATTCTCTTTGCCTTTCAGTGACACTGCTGTTTTTATTCTGCATACTGCATACTGAGGACCATGGTAAACAGCTGTTTTTATTCTGCCTTTCAGTGACACTGCTCTGGCATACTAAGGGACCATGGGAAACTGCTGTTTTTATTCTGCCTTTCAGTGACACTGCTCTTGCATTCTGAGGGACCATGGTAAACAGCTGTTTTTATTCTGCCTTTCAGTGACACTGCTCTGGCATACTAAGGGACCATGGTAAACAGCTGTTTTTATTCATGTCATCAAGTTAATTGCTGTGATTCCACACAGATGTGGGGCAATTAGCTGTTTAGTCTTGAAGGCAATTTTTCATTTCCTGAGATAGTTTATGGGATGATTCAGTAAAGGGGGTGGATACTTATCAAACCAATTTATTGCAATTGTTCATTTTTAATTAATGTTAAAACAATTTTTAATTGGTTTATCACTTTGAAAAGGTTAAGTACTGTTTGTAGAGTTATTGGAAAAACACATAGACTAATTGCACTTTAATTACAGGCTATATGTCAAGTAAATCTGAAAAAATGTTTGGGGGGTGTTTTCATTTTCTCTTCACCGTATATATATATACACTGACCTCAAGACAGTTACAGACTGTCCAAAATGCAGCTGCTCGACTCCTAACAAGAAACTTAACACCCCTCACTGAAAAACTAAAAATTGACTTTCAGAAATGGAGATCCATTAACTTATCATTGGCAGGGAAGATCAACTGTATTAAGATGAACGTTTTGCCCAGATTCCTTTATCTGTTTCAATCTCTCCCAATATTTCTCTCCAAGTCTTTTTTTCATTCACTTGATAAGTGTATAACATCATTTATTTGGGGGGGTAAGGTACCCAGAATATGAAAGGGGCTCTTGCAGCGACACCGGTCCCAGGGCGGACTGGGTCTTCCAAATTTGCTATTTTATTATTGGGCGGCCAACATTCAGAAAATCATATACTGGATCCAATCACCAAAACTTAGCTGGTGTGAAACTGAAAAAGAGTCTTGCCTCTGCACATCCCTCCCTGCCTTGGCTACTTCCAGTCTCCCTCTATCTATTCAAAACTACACCTCAAACCCCGTCGTTGTTAGCACTCCTCGAATTTGGTCACAATTTCGACACCACTTTGGATTTAAAAAATTCTAATTTGGCCCCAATCTGTAATAATCATCTTTTTGCGCCGGCTAGCATAGACAATACTTTCGCTCTATGGAACAGGCTCTGTGTGTCCAAATTTAAAGATTTATATAATGAAGGCATTTTTTCCACCTTTAATTATCTTTCCCAAAAATTTAACCTTCCCCACTCAAGTTATTTTCGATATCTCCAAGTCCGACATTTTATATGTAGCCTTGAACCAAACTTTCCAAATACACCACAACCCTCTTCTGTAGATGACATTCTCCAAATTCCTCCCAACCTAAAGGGCTTCATTTCGGCAATCTACTCCACTATATCATCCCTAGGAGATGCTTCCCTCAACAAAATAAAAGAGAAATGGCAGGAAGAACTAGGGGTTGCAATACCTGATGATTCCTGGAGCGAGGCCCTATCTAGAGTTAATAAGAGCACATCATGCGCTAAACTAGGTGTAATTCAATTTAAGGTTTTACATCGTACCCACCTTACCAGACCAAGACTAGCCAGAATCTGTGTTAATGTAGATGAGAACTGTAGCAGATGTCATAGTGCTTCAGCTACCCTAACACACGTTTTGGTCTTGTCCGTCCTTGTCCAATTATTGATCAGCTGTGTTCAGGACTCTCTCTCAAGCACTTAGCCTAAATCTGCAGCCTAATCCTTATTCGGCTATATTTGGTACAGCGCCAACTGACCACCAGATTATTAATAAGCACAAGGACATTATAGCATTCAGTACTCTACTCGCCCATAGGAGGATTCTTATGCAGTGGAAATCCTCCACTCCACCAAACACCTCGCTATGGATGACTGATCTTATGCTCCACTTAAATCTTGAAAAGATCAAGTACACACTTAGGGGGTCCAAAGACCATTTCTACTCCACCTGGAACCCAGTGATGTCTTATCTTAGTACACTTAAATCACTTCCTGATGACACTAATGTTCACTGATGGGTGGGGGCGTGAGATGACGCGACAGTCCAAACACAACCACGCCACTTGTTTGTCATATAATTTTACTAAGAAACTAACCTTGTCTCCTTTATTTTTTTAATGTTTTTGGGCTTTTGTGCTTGATGATGAGGATGGTAGTGATGATGGCAATGATAAATGTTGTTGTTGTTGTCACTGTCGTTATTATTGGTTTTGGCTGTTGTTTTTATCATTATTATTGTTGTTAATGTTATTATTATTTAATTTATTCATTTATTTATCCATTTATTTATTTCCATAGACTGAGTTGCACTACCCGGGGTTGATGGGATGGGGGGGATGGGATGGGAATTGTATGTTCTTATAAATAAAAAAAAAAAGTCATTTTTGTATGCCTGTAGCACCTACCTTATCTTCAATAAAAATAATGTTCAAAAAAAAAAAAAAAGACTCCTAACAAGAACCAAAAGAATTGACCAATACAAACGAATTAAGGGCTGGCAGACTGGCTTATTCGGTTAAGGCGCCGCATTACAGAGTAATAGTGACACCCCCACCCCCGCGATGCGGGTTCGATCCCTGGTTGTACCAACCCGCAGTGGTCAGTAGCCTTTTCAGAGTAGCGCACAATCAGTTTCGCACTGCAGGGAAATAAGTTGGGAGGGACTGCTGGGTTGGGATATCAGAATAGTAGCTTTGTTCGTTGCTCAAGCGCCTCCTTGTGCTAAAATATTGTGCTAAGTTGTATAACTATATATCGTTCGAAAGTTTGAGAACTCAGCATTCTAACTGCATGAGCCACTTTAAGATGCAAACATGATAACGAAAATAGTACAACCCCAATTCCGAAATAGTTGGGACAAACTGTAAATTGTGAATAAAATTAAAATGCAATGACTTTCAAATCACACCAGCCAGTATTTTACTCACAAGAGAACAGAGATAACATAGCAAATGTTGAAACTGAGAAATTTTACAATTTTATCCACAAAATGAGCTCATTCAAATTTGATGGCTGCTACAGGTCTCAAAAAAGTTGGGACAGGGGCCTGTTTACCATGGTGTAGCATCCCTTCTTCTTTTTAACACAGAGTGGAGGCGTCTGGGCATTGAGGAGACAAGTTTCTTGAGTTTAGCCATTGGAATTTGATCCCACTCTTGTTTAATACAGGCTTTCAGCTGCTGGAGAGTTTTGGGCCTCCTTTGACTAACTTTTAGTTTAATTGTGCACCAAATGTTCTCAATCAGTGAAAGATCAGGATTGCAGGCGGGCCAGTTCAGCACACGGACTCTTCTACTATGACGCCATGCTCTTGTAATACCTACAGTATGTGGTTTTGCATTTTCTTGCTGAAATACACAAGGCCTTCCCTGGAATAGATGTCGTCTGGAGGAGAGCATATGTTGCTCTAAAACCTTTATATACTTTTCAGCATTCATGGTGCTTTTTAAAACTTGCAAGTGTCCCACACCATATGCACTAATGCATCCCTTACCATCAGAGATGCTGGCTTTTGAACTGAACGCTGATAACAGGAGGGGTGGTCTTTCTCCTCTTTAGCCCGGAGGACACAACGCCTATGATTTCCAACAAGAATGTCAAATTTGGACTCGTCTGACCACAGGACACTTTGCCACTTTGCTACAGTCCATTTTAAATTAGCCTTGGCCCACAGAACACGGCGGAGCTTCTGGATCGTGCTCAACAATGGCTTCCTTTTTGCATGATAGAGTTTTAGGTGGCATCTGTGGATGGCACAGCGAACTGTGTTTACGGACAGTGGTTTCTTGAAGTATTCCTTCTATTCCTATTAGTAATGTCAATGACAGAATCATTCCGGTGAGTGATGCAGTGGTGTCTGAGGGCCTGAAGATCATGGACAAGCAGTAAAGGTCTTTGGCCTTGCCCCTTATGCACAGAGATTTTTCCACTTTCTCTGAATCTTCTGATGATGTTATGCACTGTCGATGATGAGACCTTCAAAGCCTTTGCAATTTGATGTTGAGGAACATTGTTTTTAAAATATTCCACAATTTTTTTACGCAAGCCTTCACAGGTTGGAGAGCCTCTACTTTTTACCTGGAGGAATTTCGTAAATGGTTTCTGGCGAGGGGGATTTTGTCAATGAAGCAAAGGTGTTTTGGAAGCCACTTTCTTTAGCAAATCCTCTCGCACGCCAGTGCTGGGAACTGGAAGGGTATATTTGAGTGAAAATTTAGCGACAAATGGGGGAAAAGATCTGAAATAAGGAAATTGTAAAAAGTGAACTTATGCAAAAGCGAATGTGACCGTGGCTAGGAACACAGGGAAATTTGGACTCTCCAAAAGTGTTTGTTGAAACACGCATGAAAATAACCAAGAAAAAATCTGAAATATTCATTTTTGGTTAAAGAATCATAATATTTATACAACGTATCTGCAGTTGCTTTGGCATCTGGCTGTGGCAGTATTATTTTTCTAGGTGATGAGGCCTGGTCACAGCACTACAGAGGCAGAATAACATCATTTTCTCCCATACAAAAATTTATATTTGGGGCATTCCGTGATATTCATTTTGTTACGGACAGGGCATTTAGAGAAGTAATTCCATTGCAGCTACTAATGAATTGGTCCTCTGAATTGTTTGAATGGCTGAATTTGAAGTACTCTGGGAGTACTTCAAGTGATATAAAAATGAATGTCATCAATGCTAATACACTTACTTACATGAAAGAAAAACTGTTACAGACAGGACAGATGGGCTTTTTGGTAAAGTGGTTAAATCAAAAGTTCTCTAAATTTAGGTGATTTTCTTCAAATTCAGCCATCCAGCGATGTACCCTTATATCGAAGGAATATCACTCACAAATTTTCAAAAAAAAAATATCTGAACAAATAAATTCGACAGGGGAGTGTGTTACGGACAGGAGAGGGCAAAATGTTACGGACGGAACACTTTTGTCATTCTATATAAATATTAATTAATTACCACTAAAACTTGTATTGGTCAATATTATGTATACATTTGCTTTCTGAGGAGAGACAGCTACATATTTGAAATTAAAATGAAATATTTCTTTTTAAAAGATATCAAGACTTACAGCCTCAAATCTATAAGCAGGTACAAAATTTTGATACAACCTAAATGCACGCATCGAAGTCAAATGCCTGGCATGACTTATGAAAAATGAAAAATGTAAACTTAAATAAAATTCCCTAAGTTGATGCTGGTCACAGTAATGAAATTGACAATGGTACGTAATTGTCACGAGTGCAATGATCCATGAAGCCAAAATACATCTTTCAGAAACTTTTGGATTTCAACTAAAATATCCACCAGGTATTCCAAGAAAATTCTAAAAAAAAAAAAAAAAATGTGTGGAGCCATGCGGAGAATTGGAGAATACCACAGAATGCCCCATTTCCAGTGTTGTTACTCAATGTGGGTAATACTGTTAGCAATTCTTACTATTTGAGAGCAATCTACTGGGTGTCACCTTTCAAACATAACCATGATTATGCCTGTAGTCAAAGTGGTTCAAGAACAGTAAGCAATTTAGCCTGGGAGGAAATTCGCTCAAAAAAGGGCTGCACTTTAAAGGGTAAATAAAGTAAATGATTGAAAATAGGTCAAGACTAATGGTTCATTATGTGAGTAAATTTTTTGTGTTTCCCCAATTTGCAGCCGAGTGTTCACCACAGCTTTATATACTATCCTTGTATTTTGCAATATGTTTCATTTTATGTATTTTGAGCACATCACAAGGCTTGCATATGCCCTCAGTGAAATCAGTAACAATAGCCTAAAATCAATTAAACCTTTTCAGCACCATACAAGTGGACAGGGCCGCATCAAAGTTAAGATGGAGTTAACAGTGTGCGCGCACTCCTATTTCAAGTGCTGTTGTGGAGATGTGTCCAAAGTTCAATGAACTTTCACAAGATTGCAGCATCCCACTAGTGACTCTGCAATCGATCGTTATTGGGAAATGAGGCCTGGGGGATAGATTCATGCTTTCACATTGTTAAAAGAGAGTCCTCATCTCAAATCAAATTGGGGTCCTGTGACACAATCTATCGGGAGCCATTCATGAAGGACTTCAAGAATATCAATAGAATTCAGTCTTTTACAAACAATGAAGTCAGAACTCAGGAAATCTAAGGGTTGACGTACAGTTTCAAATCAAACAGATCTAATGCTTTTGATTTTTATTCCTAACAGTCAGCATTCATCTCTATTATATAGATATAAAGGCAGAATTATAAATTTGAGTTTTGAAAGCTGTACTATGGCCATTTGGTGGCCCTCTATAAAGTGTAATTGCTTTGAAGACTGTAAGGATAACACATCCAAAGCTATTGAGCTTTTGCTTTCATATAAAAATTCACCAAAATTAGAAACAACTTTATATTTCAGTTGTGAACAATGTAGTATGATGATTAGGTGCTCCTGGACTAAACGTCATTTATTTTGGGGCTGTGATTCAAACCAACCAAAAGCTATTGCATTTTATTTCTTTCAAATGTAACATCTACCAAAATTGGGCAAAACAAAATTTTCCTTTTCTGAATTGTGTAGTATGACCATTAGATGGCCCTCTATAAAGTGAAATTAATTTCAGGGCTATCATCATAACAGATCAAAAGCTAGTGAATGTTTTTTTCACCGATGCATCCACATTATAATTAAAGAGGATTATGAGTTTGAGTTTTCAATGATGTAATATGACCACTATGTAAGTGGCCACTGGAGCTGTGCCAATTGGGGTCTGGGGCACTATTCTGGTTCCGGGTTGTTGCGTTCCCTTGGAACATGTATAAAAGATGTATGTCGTCATACGTCAGTTGACCTCAAGCCAGGGTCGCTAAACTGCAGGCAGGTTATTGCCAGTGTGTTTTGGAGCAGGATTTGATCCTGCTTGCCATTTGCCGAGGTTGATTACATGGAGGGTTTGCAGTAGACTTGCACCAATTACATTTTTTTGAGCCGATCCCAATTTCTGATTTGCAGAGTGCTTGGACGGCCAATACCGATTTTGGTCCATTCTGATTTTATTTTTTCCAAACCACTTTACAGCATACAAGATATTGCAAAATTTTCTACCTTTCCTTTATTAGAACATTTAAACCAAGATGCAAGCAGCTTTTCAATAATCATGTCAAACAAACATACAAACAAAAACAGTGACAGGTTTAGAAACATTTTCCTTTTTGTTCACATAACTTCAGGTGCAGTATTAAAATAAAGTAAAAAAAAAAAAAGGCACACATAAATAAAAAATCTTGGTGTATAGCATTTGTGAGTAATTTGGGGAATAGACAAAAAGGTAAAAATACCCCTGAGACAATTCACATAGGTCTTCTTCACATCTATAAAGTGCAGAGCTATGAACTTTCTTTTCATAACAACTAGAAAAAAGGTGCACATTTGAACAGGCTGCCATGGAACATTCATATTTGCCTTATAGTAATGTGTAATTTTTCTGTCTGAAAACAGGTACTTCAATTGGCCATGTAAGCCGAGAATAAATAACTGAAAACTAAAATAAATAGGCCCATAGCAGAATTAAGATATTTGACAGACCATACACATGACAATGGGCTCAGAATGGGAAGAAATGTGAGCGTCGATATTGTTGTTATGGTCACACACATAACTAGGCTATTTGTACATTAATGGCAGGTTTTTTTTTTTTGTTTTTTTTTTTGCAAACATAAGCATTTGTGTTTTGGATGCCGGTTTTGGTTGTCTTCTTTTTTTCTTCTTCACGTCATTTTCAGCTGCGCAACCATGCCAAACATTAAAGGATCAGTGTGTAAGATTTAGAGCCATCTAGTGGTCAGATTATAGATTGCAACCAACTGACCATTCCTTTTCTCAGAAAATCTACGGTGGCTGCAAAGCTTGTGAAAACGTGAAAGGCGCTCTCTTATGTCAGTGCTTTATTCATTAACTTTTTTCCCATTCTGGGCTACTGTAGAAAAATGGCGGCAAGAACATGTTGGCCTCCACGGAGGTGGACCCGCTCCCATGTAGGTTTAAAGGGCTTATTCTATGCGAAATGAAACTCAAAGATTATTGTTTTCACGTGATTATACACAACTAAAAAAGTAGTTATGGATGTTATATTCCATTTCTGCCAAAATATCAATCTAAATTCTGTAAAGGCTGGTAGAGTGGAGTTCAGATGCGGCGGCCGGCAGTGGTGTACCAAGCACGGAGCCGAGCACAGCAGAAAGTGATGGAGAGAATGGAAGGAGTAAGGCTCGCGTTCTGAAAACACGAGACGACTAAGTGCCAGAAACAAGGTGAGCCTAAATAGAGAAAAATAAATCTCAACAAACGAGAAAAGAAGGCACCACACAGTAGTGCGTGAAAATACCTTAAGAAGCAGAGCTTCCCAGGAATAATAGAGAATATAAGAGTCAAACTAACCCTGACTACAAATATATTCAGCCGAGGCGAATAACTACAAAGCAGACACTCCAGCAAAGGAGGCGCGGCGGACCTCCGGCTTATATAGACTCCGGGGAAGCACTGCCCAGTAATAATCAGCCAGCTGGGTGAAAAATCCAATGGAGAGAGAATTCGATGTCGTCAGGGATGAGAGTAACAAAGAAAGCAAAAAGCACAAACACAAACCATGACAAATTCTACACACTGCTCCTTTAAATTCAGAACTGAGAGGTTAACAGGCCGATAGGAAATATGTGCTACGCTGATGCCAACAGGAGGACAGCTTTAGATCAAGGGGATTTACCATCCTGTAAGTTATCAACTCAACCCCAATACACCTGACTCTACTCATCAACAGCTGTGTGAGATCTCACACCTTTGATTATGTTCTCCTGTCTAACGATCGGCATGAAAACATACAGGAAAATAGATCTCCTGTAACAGATGCCAGGCTTTAGTGACGTCTATGCAGTGAATGTAAAGAAAAAACTTCCTTATTGCCAAACATTTAAATGAAAGTCAAACCATCATAAATGCACCTAATATTATCTGCAGAAATGTAATTGATGGCTCAATTTCTTGTCTTTGTGAGGATGAAAGAGAATTGTTTGAGTGTGCTTTGATGAAGCTTGTGGTTTCATGTGTAAGACCTTACACCAGGCTACAGTCTCACTTGTGCTCCAGCTGGCTGACTGCATTGCGTCACTTGTTTGTCTGGGATGCACTTCTTGGATTGCATCACTGACAAATAATATATTGTTAGAACAGGGATGGGGGGTACTCATCTACCCCTCCTTTTAGCCCCTCCTCTGTTTTACTGCATAGCTGTTTGTCACAAGTCAAACCCGCGCCCCAAATCTAACCTCCATTTACGCAAAACTTTTGGCACACCCACCCATCCTCAAATATAATCCTGTGGTGACAGGGTATTGTGCTATTGCTCCCTCACTGGATTTGTGATTGGCTAGAGGCTGCACTGCTTGCATACCACACAAATTTATACATTTACATGAACTAGAACTATATTGAATAAAAACATAACCCTCCTGGACACAGGTGATCAGGATACAGTTGCCCACTGGCCTGTCTGACCTTAAGGAGTGTATGCTGAGCCTCTGCAGTTTCTCAGGTGAGTCACTTATTCTTTCTTTCAAGCTGATGAACCACTCTTTCATTTCTTAAGCTGTGCTTGAGTGAGAGCCTGTTGCAGACTGTAATACAGTAAACCCAAAGGGCAAACCTAGTCTTCTGGGAACACTGTCTCCAATCTCGGGAAGCAACTGTGCAGTTTCTAAGAGTAAAGAGTGGTTGCTCAGAGGAAAGGTAGTTTTTCCAGCATGGAGGCAGACTTCCCAGAAAAAAAAATATCCCTCACTGCCACAATACTACAAAATTCTGCAAGACGCCCTTCACATGATTAATTTATTTATCAATAGAACGGGCTTGATTTTGTGCAAATTGGCCAATGTGTTGCCAATAGTATTTTTTGCAGTAAATGTGTTATGATGAGAAATACTTTGGAGAAAAGAATGACGTAAAATAATGCAGGAATCAGCATAAATATAAGAACATAATTTAGCCTTGCAGTCAGGTGAAGTGGTGAGGACCATTGCTTTGTTCAGTTAGGCTTGACCATTTAACTCATATTCACTCTCTCTTCTCAAGACATCAACCCTCAGACCTGCTTGGTAAATAAAAGCCAAAATGAACAGCTCTGCCATCAACTCCATCCTACTGTTCAACCACTCCTCTTCAGGATCCAGTCTCCAGCTCTTGAGTGTGTATGAAGAATGTAGAATACCAGATTATGTGTATGAGGTTCTATATGCTGTCTATATCATCAACGTTTTTATGGGCTACCCTGCCAATATCATGGTAATTTGGCTGGTGGCCAGAAAGGAGATTGACTCTTCCACCTCCGATGTCTTCTTTGTAAACCTGGCCATTGTAGATGCCATCTACTCCCTGATTATGCCCCTGAACACCCTTAGCATCACATATTTAACTCAGGAAGTCAATGTATATTTTCTGGAGGTGATGTATGGGATAAAAGACACCTCCCCTCTCTTCCTCACCTGCATTTGCCTGGACCGCTACGTGGCTGTGGTCCACCCTATTGTATTCACCCGCATCAAGGATAACAAGGTCAGAGCGGCCATTTCGATGCTTGTTTGGCCATTCATGATAGCCTATGGCTTCATGAGGGGATGGATGGGATTTTTTGCAGGTACCATCTTCACTGGAATGATCCTGACCATCAGCATAATCATGGTTTTCTGCAACATTTCTATCATGAGGAGTCTGAGGAAGTCAGTCCTGGGCAAGGAGAAGATTAGCCCAATGAAAAAGAAAGCCCACAGAACAGTGCAAAGCACTCTGGCCATCATAGTGTTTCATTACCTGTCTCTAGCTGCTATCACGCCCCTCTTCTATCTCATTGAGTACAAAACCATCTGCGTCGTTCAATTTATGGCCTACAGTATCATGGACCTCAGTTGCAGCATAGAACCCCTACTCTGCATCTCCAAGGTTAAGCAGCTACCATGCCTTAATAACTTGCCCTGCATCTGCTGCCAAAGCCCTTCCCCTGAGCCACATAATGTAAGCACATGAGATGTATGCTTGTGACTGTCAGTTAAACTGCATATTCGTTCTATGTAAGGTTGAGAAAATGAGTTCACAAAACAAAGACAGAACGTGAAGTGAGTGACAGATTTAAGCTCTGATATGAGTGTAATATACAAAGAGAAAACAAATTACATAATTGTAACCAAAGGCATTGATGAAAAAAAATAAATTGTTTGAATCAACTTAATGCCTCTATCACCATGATTAAATAGTATGCAAATTAAACATTTAACATTTTATGAATATGCATAACCTATCAATTCAAGGTAAAGTGACCAGTTTTTCTCTAATTTAAATATCTAATCTCATTATGCCAGCATGGGATCTAGTTTTGCTTAAGGAAGAGCCTGCAGTGACGACAGACCTTTCTGGAGGCACACCCTATATGCAAATACAAAATGATTGTATTGGCTATTCCTGTACTTAAAGTCAACAATTAGCCAGCGAATATACCACTCAAAGTATTTTAGTACGAAAAATGATAAAACGCATTCAACATGGAACAGCGTGTAACCAGTAGAAAAATCAACTTCAGAAAGACACTAAAAGAAAACAAATTAAATGTTAAATTGTTGAACAATGTGTCTTGAACATGTCCAAGGTCAACCAAGAGGAAAAGTGTCCATTGCCTGCAATATTACCTCGACTGTATCTCTGATTTCAGGAGGATGCTACACTTCATTATGAGTTTAGCTGTAAGTCACAGCTCCAGGGAACGAAAGGAAGCACCGGGGTTAGTCATCAGAAACAAGGGCAGCTTCATTTAACTCATGATATACTGCTTTTTTTGAACTGATTCAGTTCCTCTGTGATATTTTTTAAGCTGTAATGTACTGGTTATTAGCAACCATCAAACAAAAGTGTTTTATGCATTGCCATATTAAATTGTCGTCTCTGAGAAGAACACAAAATCAGTTTGGGCTCCAGAAATTTTACGACTGTTGTTTAGGACACTGATCATGCTTTTGTACAGTATCTTGCAAAGCTCTGCTTGTCTTTCTTCTGTTAAACACACCCCTACTGCTAACAGTATTTATATTAACCCTTTAAGGCCTAATGCAAAAATCCCAGCAGAGAATCCTGCTGCCAAATTTACCATAGTAACCTGTATTTGGGCTGAAGCACAGCTTCTCAGCTTTCAGGAACAGTTGGAATTTTTTTTTTCTTTGCGCAAAACTTACAGAAATTATGGTACTTTCAAAATTACGCGCATATCTGTGTCGGCAACGACACGTTCTTAAAATGCGCACATGCTGTCTTGGTTTAAATGGGTTAAGAGGAATGACACAGGTTTGCTCAGTCATTAGGTTTTGAGTCTTCAAATTAAAGCCTTTTTTTTTTTTTTTTCAGGGGGACTTCAATATTTTGTCCACCCCCTATACCTGCAGTTAAAAGCTGAGAGGGGACTTCATACAGGATTGTAGTACTCTGATGTAAATTAGGCATGTTTCACAGTCCAAATTCAACTGTACCATTGCTGCAACTTCATCTCTGCGGTCAAGCACTGTTACATCCCCATTGGTCTAGGGGTGAAGGAAGTAACAAATAACCAGATGGTAATAGGTTGAAGTGAAAATATTGGTTTAATGCAGGCGTTTCGTGCGAAAATTGAATAACAAATGAGTGGCTGGTACATGGGGGAATGGGAAAACAGAGGACCGAAATGGTGCTACTCAAATAAAATAAAGAACCAAAAACGGGCTTAACCAATGTACAGGAAAAAAAGGAGAAAATAACCAACAGCAGTGAGTAGCACCACTGAACTAAGATTAACAAATTGCAAATCAAGTGCTTTTATCTAGTCCGGTCTCCAGAATAAAAACACATACGATTGACAGAGTTAAACTCCAGAATTACAGATTCAAGTCATTATACTTTGTACGGTTGTCTAACAATCAGTAAAGCAACGAGTAACCACTGGCGAACGAGTTATAGATTCAAGTCCTTATACTTCATATGATTGTCTAACAATTGGTACTTACAAAGACAACGAGTAACCACCGGAGCGTAAGTTACAGATTTGAGTCATTATAATTCTTATGACTGTCAAACAATCAAAACTTCATACAACTGACAAAACAACGAGTAACCATCAGAGTGAAAGTTACAGATTCAAGTCATTATACTTCATATGATTTTCAACAATCAAGGCATGCGAGACAACAGGTAATCATAGAGTTTAACAGAACGGGGCGGACTGCTCACATTAAAACACAGCCGTCTTGAATGTGCGTTTGACAGATCACTTTATAGAAGAAACGCGGTGTGTTGATCCGGGATTGGAGGAGGACAGGAACACCAGACCAATCAGGCACGTCAGCGAGCGGTCAGCGGAGCAGAGAGGAGGCTGGTGATAGGCTGGGCTGGGTCGAGCACCAATGAAAAACAAGGGCTCGCACAGAGTGATTCACAGAGTAATTCGTAGGGGATTCTCCGGTGTCATGGCTAAAGTCCCAACCTGGCTCTTTCGACCTGCCACCTAATCATCTCCTGATCTAATTGGCTGTGCAATTCCTCCTCTCCCTCCCCACCTCAACCCCCAGGGCTCCCTTGAAAAAGAGATTTCAATCTTAATGGGACTTCCCTGGTTAAATAAGGGTTAAATAAAAAATAAAAAATAAATGACAAATATTTGAAGACAGAGAGAGATTAAACCACGGGGGAATGGAGACGGACCCACTGGGGTCGTAACAGGCACACAATGACTGTTTCAATTATATAAATATCAGTCCACATCTATAGGCCATGAATTAAATGAATTGCTTGGTTAATCCCAGGTATGGTTGTTTGATCAGAGATATATGGCTGTTTTCCCCTTCCTGCTGTTCAATGTCTAAACACTGTATCTCCTGAAAAATCATAAATGGCACCATCATCTACCCAGCATTACAATTAACAACTAAATATATTAATTGGCTGCAAAATTTAATTCCTCTCATGTTAACTAAAGGTCGACAGGCTTCCCACCAGCTGATGAAAATTTTGCAGGAAAAGAATTTTATAAATAGGCCACGTAAAATTGTAGTTCAGTCCATACACTCCACGGTTTTTTGATAAAAATATTTTTTGAATATGCATACTGTATGGATGCAGTGCATTGTTAACGAGTGAAAATAGACACAGGACAGCTAAAGTTCATAAGCACTTTGGTTCTCCCAGACCAGACCATGAGCTATCTCGAATTTGCATAACGTATGCATGCAGTGTACTAATTCTGATTGTTCATATACACAGCTTAGCTAAAGTTCATAAGCATGTTGCAAATTTTTTTGGTCTTTAAAATAGATATTAAACATTTCAAAACATGTAAAAGCCTTGTGTCATGCAATTTTTCTGCATTTGTGACTGCTTTTCATTTCCCAGACCTAGTCCTGGAAGACCCTGTGATTACACTGTCAGAAATTTAGCTGCAAGCAGCAATGAAGGGGCCGAGCACCACAGTGCCACCGGGTAGACGACCAATAGCACTTTTCCACTGCATGGTACCGGATCTACTTGACTCCTCCCTCTTTTCAGCGTTGGTAGCATGTACTCATTTTCCACACAGCAACCTGCTCAGTTGTAGGCGGGATTGACAGAGGAAAGTGCCTTCTTGTCATCTTCCATGCAGCCCAAAACATAACATAACCTCACGTGTCAGAAACACAGTAGCAATGGAGTATGTTGAAGGGCTTGTGTTCCTGGGTAACAGTGTTTGCTGGCTATTTATCTGGCTGCTTATCGATTTTGGCCAAATTGCTTTAGTGCCGTATGCGGTCCCATTCTGCATTTCTGGCTAGTGCCCAACTCACTTGTGTTTGACTGCCAATTGTTGGCGAGCTGCTGTGCATTTGAAAACTAAGTGTTTGCTACATACCTTATTCGTTACATGATGATGATATAATTGTCTTGTCTGAAAGTTTCTATCTTTTTATGTGACCCCAAAACATTCATCTCATGTAGATAAGCTTACAAGAAAGCTAGCTGGCTTATCAGTTTGAATATGTATTTTTTAACTTTTTTATTTTTTGGCCCACCACCACCCCTCTTTTTTGGTGGATAACAAACCTTCATTTCAAACTGAAATAGAGTTCAAAGACATTTATTGGAGCCACTCCGTAACGACAACTTTCCCTAATACTGTGACATGATATATGATGAAATAGACAAGTAGACAGACATATACAACTACGAACGAACCATAGCACTGAAACCGCTTTACTTAAGGTTGTAAATAATTTAAGAATATCAAATGATTGAAATAATGTGGCAGTCCTCTTTTTGTTAGACTGGAGTTCTGCTTTTGACACAATTAATCATAGCATTTTAATGAAACGGCTTGAAAAATGGGTGGGTCTATCTGTTAAGGTTCTTGATTGGTTTTGCTCGTACCTGTCAGAAAGAAAATTTTTTGTTAGTTTAGGTAACTGTATGTCACAAACATTTGATATTGAATATGGTGTTCCTCAAGGAAGTATTCTTGGCCCTGTTCTTTTTTCTTTGTATACGCTTCGTTTAGGCAACATAATTAGTCATCATAACGTTAAATATCAGTGTTATGTGGATGACACACAATTATACATATCTGTCCCAGCTCATAACCCCACTTCTTTCAACAATCTTTTCAACTGTCTCACAGATGTCAATGATTGGATGAGTTGGAATTTTTTAAAAAGAAATGAGGAAAAAACAGACATATTACTTGTAGGCTCAAAGGATAAAAGGCAAAAAATAGAACCAATGTTTTTAAATTTGTCTAAGCAAATAAAAACCCAAGTGACAAATCTGGGTGTGATTTTAGACTACGATCTTAACTTTATTAGTCATTTTAACAAAATTGCTAGAACATCATTTTTTCATCTTAGGAATATAGCCAGAATTAGACCATTTTTAACTCAGAACGACGCTGAAATGCCGATTCATGCTTTTATCACAAGCCGACTAGACTACTGTAATTCTCTTTTTACTGGCCTGTCCAAAAAGTCTCTCAGGAAGTTATAGTTGATTCAAAATGCGGCAGCCAGGATTTATACCAATACAAAAAAAAAAATGATCACATTACCCCTCTGCTTGCATCGCTGCACTGGCTACCCGTTTCTTTTAGAATCGATTTTAAAGTCCTTTTAATTATTTATAAAGCCCTACATAAACAAGCACCAGCGTATATCAGTGATTGCCTTTCATTTTATATACCCCCAAGAGCCCTTTGATCTTCAACTGCCCGTCTTTTAGAGGTTCCCAGGGGCCTCCCACAAAAAAACAGGGGAGGCTGTTTTTTGCTTTTATGGTCCTACACTGTAGAACAGGCTCCCTCTGGATCTTAGAACAGTTGACTCCCTTGGAATTTTTAAGAAGAAGTTAAAGACCTATCTTTTTAATTTAGCATTTAATATGGATTAATTCTATACATAGGTGCCATTGCATTGTAATGTGTTTTAATGTATTTGTTTTATGTTTTATGTCTGTTAACTTGCTGTTTGTTAAGCATTTTGGGTTGCATCTCTGCATGAAAAGCGCGATACAAATAAAATTTATTATTATTATTATTATTATACAGAGAGACAGACACAAGTATGTCGACAAGACAGACAGACGGACATGAATACAGACGTACTTGACATGCTGGACTAATGCAGAGACAGACAAGACTAAACTGGACAAGACAGGACAGAAGACAAATCATGACATCACAGATAATATTCAAGGAAAAAGGCAAGGATAGGCAAACAAAATCAACAAAAGCAAGATACGTGGGCAAAGCCAAGCAAAACAACCAATAAATGAATAAACAAATAAACAAACAAAAATAAACAAAACAGAAAATTGATGGGGAAATTGAAAATGATATTAAAGAGAAAGGAAAAGGAAGTAAAGAGAAAAAGAGAAACTTCTTTCTTGTTATAATTCTGTGTGGGTGTGTGCGCGTGTGTGCGTGTGTGTGTGAATACATGTGGGTCATTCCATGTCAAATCACCCAATGAGCTAAACCTCACCATTTCCAATTTTGTTCAAAATTTGTATGAGAATTGGTTGTGACCCAAAACCTCCAAATCTCAAAGTTCAGCTCAATGGGACCTTCCAGTGCAAAGTTGCGGCCTTTTGTTTTTTTTTTGATATTTCGCAAAAATGGGCATGGCCGCCAAAATTCAAATGGCCATATCTCCAAAACTGTTTGACCGATTTTAACAAACTAGGTATTGTTGGAAAGGGAATCACACAAGCATTCCAAATCTGTCATTTTACTCATTTGGGTAACTCTGGGTGTGATGAATTATTGACCTATATTTTGACCCCAAAATTGACCTTGAGGGTCGCGTGACCTTGAATTTTTTTTAACACCAAATTGTACCCTGATAAGGTATCTACAACATATCAAAAACTTAGAAGCATTTTATTTTTAGTTATAGAGTAATTCAAAATTAAAATTCATGTGTCCAGCCATTTTCTGAGAATTCTTGTGCAATTAGCGATGCACTGGGACTCCCTGGATTAGAAAGTGGTGGTCCCTTATAATTAGTCATCACAGCATGCTTAAGAAGTTAGACAAAGGAAATTCAGCCCCAATTTCAATTTTTAGTATTTGTAAACAACTGAGAGCATTAAAAATGTAAGTACATATACAACCCCAATTCCGAAATAGTTGGGACGAAGAAAAAATTGTGAATAAAATCAAAATGCAATGACTTTCAGATCACATGAGCCAATATGTGATTTACAATAGAACATAGATAACATTTCAAATGTTGAAACTGAGACGTTTTACATTTTTATCCACAAAATGAGCTTATTTCAAATTTTCAGGCTGCAACAGGTCTCAAAACAGTTGGGACACAGGCAAAAAAAGGTTTGAAAAAGCTATTCATATATAAGAGAATCAGCTGAAAGAAAATTTAGCAAGTAATTAAGTTAACTGGCATCAGGTGTGTAAAATGATTGGCTATAAAAGGGATGTCTAGAGGCTGAGTCTCTCAGAAGTAAAGATGGCAAGAGGCTCTCCAACCTGTGAAGGTTTGCGTTAAAAAATTGTGGAATACTTTAAAAACAATGTTTCTCAACGTCAAACTGCAAAGGCTTTGAAGGTCTCATCCTTGACAGTGCATAACATCATCAAAAGATTCAGAGAAACTGGCGAAATCTCTGTGCGTAAGGGACAAGGCGGAAGACCTTTACTGGATGCCTGTGATCTTAGGGCCCTCAGATGCCACAGCATCACTCACTGGCATGATTCTGTCATTGACATTACTAAATGCGCCCAGAACTACTTCAAGAAACCACTGTCTGTAAACACAGTCTGCCGTGCCATCCACAGATGCCACCCTAAAACTCTATCACGCATAAAGGAAGCCATTGTTGAGCATGATCCAGAAGTACCGCCGTGTTCTGTGGGCCAAAGCTCATTTAAAATGGACTGTAGCAAAGTGGCAAAGTGTCCTGTGGTCAGACGAGTCCAAATTTGACATTCTTGTGAGAAATTATGGGCGTCGTGTTCTCCGGGCTAAAGAGGAGAAAGACCACCCCTCCTGTTATCACCGTTCAGTTCAAAAGCCAGCATCTCTGATGGTATGGGGATGTATTAGTGCATATAGTGTGGGACACTTGCATGTTTTAAAAAGCACCATGAATGCTGAAAGGTATATAAAGGTTTTAGAGCAACATATGCTCCCCTCCAGACGACATCTATTCCAGGGGAGGCCTTGTGTATTTCAGCAGGACAATGCAAAACCACATACTGCAGCTATTACAACAGCATGGCTTCATAGTAGAAGAGTCCGTTTACTGAACTGGCCTGCCTGAAGTCCTGATGTTTCACCGATTTAGAACATTTGGCACATAATTAAACGAGAAGTCCATCAAAGGAGACCCAAAACTCTCCAGCAGCTGGACGCCTGTATTAAACAAGTGTGGGATCAACTTCCAATGGCTAAACTCAAGAAACTTGTGTCCTCAGTCCCCGGACGCCTGTTAAAAAGAAGAGGGGATGCTACACCATAGTAAACAGTCCCAACTTTTTTGAAACCTGTAGCAGCCATCAAATTTGAAATGAGCTCATTTTGTGGATATAATTGTTAAATTTCTCAGTTTCAACATTGGCTCTGTTATCTCTGTTCTATTGTGAATAAAATACTGGCTGGTGTGATTTGGAAGTCCTTGCATTTTGATTTTATTCACAATTTACACTTTGTCCCAACTGTTTCGGAATTGGGGTAGTATATATTTTTTAAAATCTGTTTTACATTTGGTACTGTCATTTCCTTGATGTATGTACTGAATACGTATTGTACCTGCTTGTTATTTGTTGACGTGACTTTTAAACAGGTCTCTCTTGAAAATGAGACCTTGTGTCTCAATGAGATTTACCTGCATGAAGGTTAAATGAAAAAATGAAATGAAAAAAAAAAATTAGCGGCTGATGCCACAATATTTATGAAAAAACATTTACCAAGTTCCTGTACTTGATGAATGCATTTTTCTAAGCCTAAGGTTCGGGTTGAAAATGAAATTTTAAACAAGTCTTCAGTTATTACCCGTCAAACACTGCCCTCTTGTGGCTATTCGTAAAACACCTTAAACGCTCATTCAAGGAGCTGTGTCACGATTACTGTGCAAGCTAGCAACTTTGAACCACGTAAATCCGCTCAGCTGCAAGGGCCTTTCTCAATTCAGCCCCTATTCCCTCGCCCTATCCACTCCCCCTCCCCACTATACAAATAAAATTTATTAATAATAATATTATTATTATTATTATTATTATTATGATACAAAGAGACAGACACAAGTATGTGTTTAAGACTGTGTTTACAAACAGTGGTTTTTTGAAGTAGTTCTGGGCGCATTTAGTAATGTCAATGACAGAATCATGCCGGTGAGTGATGCTGTGGCATCTGAGGGCCCTAAGATCACAGGCATCCAGTAAAGGTCTTCGGCCTTGTCCCTTACGCACAGAGATTTCGCCAGTTTCTGTGAATCTTTTGATGATGTTATGCACTGTCAAGGATGAGACCTTCAAAGCCTTTGCAGTTTGACGTTGAGGAACATTGTTTTTAAAGTATTCCACAATTTTTTAACGCAAACCTTCACAGGTTGGAGAGCCTCTTGCCATCTTTACTTCTGAGAGACTCAGCCTCTAGACATCCCTTTTATAGCCAATCATTTTACACACCTGATGCCAGTTAACTTAATTACTTGCTAAATTTTCTTTCAGCTGATTCTCTTATATATGAATAGCTTTTTCAAACCTTTTTTTGCCTGTGTTCCAACTGTTTTGAGACCTGTTGCAGCCTGAAAATTTGAAATAAGCTCATTTTGTGGATAAAAATGTAAAACGTCTCAGTTTCAACATTTGAAATGTTATCTATGTTCTATTGTAAATAACATATTGGCTCATGTGATCTGAAAGTCATTGCATTTTGATTTTATTCACAATTTTTTCTTCGTCCCAACTATTTCGGAATTGGGGTTGTACATGTACTTACATTTTTAATGCTCTCAGTTGTTTACAAATACTAAAAATTGAAATTGGGGTTGAATTTCCTTTGTCTAACTTCTTAAGCATGCTGTGATGACTAATTATAAGGGACCACCACTTTCTAATCCAGGGAGTCCCAGTGCATCGCTAATTGCACAAGAATTCTCAGAAAATGGCTGGACACATGAATTTTAATTTTGAATTACTCTTTAACTAGACAAAAAATAAAATGCTTGTAAGTTTAAAAATATGTTGTAGATACCTTATCAGGGTACAATTTGGTGTTAAAAAAAATTCAAAGGTCCTTCTACACCATACCCTCAAGGTCAATTTTGGGGTCAAAATATAGGTCAATAATTCATCAACACCCAGAGTTACCCAAAATGATTTGTAAAATGACAGATTTGCAGAATGTTCTTGTGTGATTTTTGTCTATTTCAACAATCCTGTCACAAATTAGTTTGTGGCCAAAATTTTTGAACTTTCAGTTTTCTTGTGAAGTCTTGTTCCAAACCAAAAGAATCGGGGGTTTGTGGTCATATCAAAAAAAGAGAGCTAGTTCTAGTTATCATAAAACAAAATTGGAATACATTTCATACATTACAATAGAAGCTTTCTTAAAAAAATGACTAACAAAAAGATCAGAGGGAGTGTTCTACAGTGTAAAATCTCACCCACATTTGTCCCTTGGTTTTTATTTTGCTTGGGAACCTCTAAAATGAAAAAATTGGTTGTTTTTCTTGGTTTTATAAAATGAAAAGTCACATAAAAATACGCTGTTGCTTATTTTTGCCTTTTTTTTAAAAAATAAAAGGAATCATTGAAATCTCCTGAGACAAAGGGCAAGCAGAGGTGGTGACAGATAATTGTGTGTCATCATAACACTGTTTTTGAATCTTGATGACTAAGACTGTTTGGACAGGCCTGTATATTAAAATAATAAAAAGAAATTTTATTTGTATAGGCTTGTGCAGAATGCAACCCATAGTGTCTTTCTGAGTTAAAAATGGTCTAATTCTGGCTATATTCCAAACACTGATAGGTTCAAGAAAATAAACAGATAGACCCACTTGGGTTTTTTTTTCAAGCAAATTTGGAAAACAAATGCTTTTATGTCAAAGCAGAACTCAAGCAAAAAAGAGTTTTTGCCACATTATTTGAATCATTCCAATTCATTAAATTATTTACATCTGTGAGACAGTTGAAAGCATTTTGAAAAGAAGGGCACTGTATAGATCTGTCTAATTGTGTATTTCATCATAATCTGATACTTAACAGTATGATGGGAAAACGGGAGCTGGCTCAAATAAATGTCTTTGAACTTTTCAGTTTGAAATGAAGGTTTGTTATCCACCATATTCAATATCAAATGTTTGTGACACACAGTTGACTAAAAACAAAAAATTTTTTTTCTGATAAAAATACAATCCAAACCTGCCAGATAGACCCACCTATTTTTCTTGCCGTTTATTAACATGTTATGATCGGGGTTTTGTAAAAAGATAGAAAAGTTAACAGAGGACTGCCAATTATTTGAATCACTTAAATTATTTACAAAAGGTCAAAGTGCATGGTTCATTCGCCAATATGTTTTCCACTGTGAAATGAGCCAGATAAATAACTGTTCCAGGCAAGCCCTTCAAATACAACTGATGTTTGGGCTGCAGGTCAATTGCTGTGTGGAGAATGAGTACATGCTACCAACGCTGAAAAGAGGGAGGAGTCCAGTAGATCCAGTACCATGCAGTGGAAAAGTGCTATTGGTCGTCTACCCGGTGGCACTGTGGTGCTCGGCCCTTCATTGCCGCTTGCAGCTATATTTCTGACCATGTAATCACAGGGTCTTCCAGGACTAGGTCCAAAATGAAAAGCAGTCATAAATGCAGAAAATTGCATGACACAAGGCTTTTACATGTTTTTGAAATGTTTAATATCTATTTTAAAGACCAAACAAATTTGAACGTGCTTATAAACTTTAGCTAAGCTGCGTATATAAACAATTAGAATCTGTGTGGAGAGAAAAATAGTACACACTGCATGCATCGTTATGCAAATTCAAGATAGTTTATGGTCTGGTCTGCAAGAACCAAAGTGCTTATGAACTTTAGCTGTCCTGTGTCTATTTTCACGCGTTAACAATGCACTGCAACCAGACAGTATGCATATTCAAAAAAATTTTATCAAAAAATGTGGAGTGTATGGACTTAACTACAATTTTACATGGCCTATTTATAAAATTCTTTTCCTGCAAAATTTTCATCAGCTGGTGGGAAGCCTGTCGATCTTTATTTGACATGAGAGGAATTAAATTTTGCAGCCAATTAATATATTTAGCTGTTAATTGAAATGCTGGGTATTATATAATTATATATATTTATATATATAATTTAATACATAATTTATATATATTATATATATAATTATATAATATATATATAATTATTTATATATAATTTATATAATTTATATTTATATAATTTATACAGTCATTGTGTGCCTGTTACGACCCCAGTGGGTCCATCTCCATTCCCCCGTGGTTTAACCTCTCTCTGTCTCCAAATATTTGTCATTTATTTTTTATTTTTTATTTAACTCTTATTTAACCAGGGAAGTCCCGTTGAGATTGAAATATCTTTTTCAAGGGAGCCCTGGGGGTTGAGGTGAGGAGGGAGAGGAGGAATTGCACAGCCAATTACATCAGGGGATGATTAGGTGGCAGGTCGAAAGAGCCAGGTTGGGACTTTAGCCATGACACCAGGGAATCCCCTACGAATTACTCTGCGAATTACTCTGTGCGAGCCCTTGTTTTTCATTGGTGGTCAACCCAGCCCAGCCTATCACCAGCCTCCTGTCTGCTCCGCCGCCTGCTCGCTGACGTGCCTGATTGGTCCGGTGTTCCTGTCCTCCTCCAATCCCGGATCAACACACCACGTTTCTTCGATAAAGCGATCTGTCAAACGCACATTCAAGACGGCTGTGATTTAATGTGAGCAGTCCATCCCGTTTTGTTAAACTCTATGATTACCCGTTGTCTCGCGTGCCTTGATTGTGGAAAATCGTATGAAGTATAAGGACTTGAATCTGTAACTTTCACTCTGATGGTTACTCGTTGTTTTGTCAGTTGTATGAAGTATTGATTGTTTGACAGTCATATGAATTATAATGATTCAAATCTGTAACTTACACTCCGGTGTTTACTCGTTGTCTTTTTAAGTACCAATTGTTAGACAATCATATGAAGAAAAAGGACTTGAATCTATAACTCGTTCGCCGGTGGTAACTCGCTGCTTTACTGATTGTTAGACAACCGTATGAAGTATAATGACTTGAATCTGTAATTCTGGAGTTTAACTCTGTCAATCGTATGTGTTTTTATTCTGGAGACCGGACTAGATAAAAACACTTGATTTGCAATTTGTTAATCTTACTTTTGTAGTTTAGTGGTGCTACTCACTGCTGTTGGTTATTTTCTCCTTTTTCTTTCTGTACAGTTGGTTAAGCCCGTTTTTGGTTCTTTATTTTATTTGAGTAGCACCATTTCGGTCCTCTGTTTTCCCATTTCCCCGTGTACCAGCCACTCATTTGTTATTCAATTTTCGCACGAAACGCCTGCATTAAACCAATACTTTCACTTCAACCTATTACCATCTGGTTATTTGTTACTTCCTTCACCCCTAGACCAATGGGGATGTAACAGTGTCTGACTGCAGAGATGAAGTTGCAACAATGATAAGGTTGAATTTGGACTGTGAAACATGCCTCATTTACATCAGTGTACAATCCTGTATGAAGTCCCCTCTCAGCGTTTATGTGCAGATATTGGGGGTGAACAAAATATTGAAGTCTCCCTGAAAAAAGCCTTTAAATTTGAAGACTCAAAACCTAATGACTGAGCAAACCAGTGTCATTCCTATTAATATAAATACTGTTAGCAGTAGGGGTGTGTTTAACTGAAGAAAGATGTGCAGAGCTTTGCAAGATAAGTCTCAAAAGCATGATTAGTGTACTAAACAACAGTCGTAAAATTTCTGGAGCCCAAACTGATTTTGTGTTCTTCTCAGAGACGACAATTTAATATGGCAATGCGTAAAACACTTTTGTTTGATGGTTGCTAATAACCAGTACATTACAGCTTAAAAAATATCACAGAGGAACTGAATCAGTTCAAAAAAAGCAGTATATCATGAGTTAAATAAAGCTGCCCTTGTTTCTGATGACTAACCCCGGTGCTTCCTTTCGTTCCCTGGAGCTGTGACTTACAGCTAAACTCATAATGAAGTGTAGCATCCCCCTGAAATCAGAGATACAGTCGAGGTAATATTACAGGCAATGGACACTTTTCCTCTCGGTTGACCTTGGACATGTTTGAGACGCATTATTCAAGAAATTAACATTTAATTTGTTTTCTTTTAGTGTCTTTCTGAAATTGATTTTTATACTGGTTACATTTCACGTTGTTCCATGTTTTATGCGTTTTATCATTTCTGGGACTAAAATACTTTGAACAGTATAGACGCTGGCTAATTGTTGGCATTAAGTACAGGAATAGCCAATACAATCATTTTGTATTTGCATATAGGGTGTGCCTCCAGAAAGGCCTGTAGTCACTGCAGGCTCTTCCTTAAGCAAAACTCGATCCCATGCTGACATAATGAGATTAAATATTTAAATTAGAGAAAAAAATTGGTCACTTTACCTTGAATTGATAGGTTATGCATATTCATAAAATGTTTAAATGTTTAATTTGCATTCTATTTAATCATGGTGATTGAGGCATTAAGTTGATTTAAACAATTTATGTTTTTCATCAATGCCTTCAGTTACAGTTATTTGTTTTCTCTTTGTATATTACACTCATATCAGAGCTTAAATCTGTCACTCACTTCACGTTCTGTCTTTGTTTCGTGAACTCATTTTCTCAACCTTACATAGAACGAATATGCAATTTAACAGACAATCACAAGCATACCTCTCATGTGCTTACATTATGTGGCTCAGGGGAAGGGCTTCGGCAGCAGATGCAGGGCAAGTTATTAAGGTGTGGTAGCTGCTTAACCTTGGAGATGCAGAGTAGGGGTTCAATGCTGCAACTGAGGTCCATGTTTGCGATGGCAATAATATTAATGACGCAGATGGTTTTGTACTCAGTGAGATATACCAATGGCATGATAGCAGCAAGAGGCAGGTAATGAAACACTATGATGGCCAGAGTGCTTTGCACTGTTCTTTGGGCTTTCTTTTTCATGGGGCTAATCTTCTCCTTGCCCAGGACTGACTTCCTCAGATTCCTCATGATAGAAATGTTGCAGAAAACCATGATTATGCTGATGGTCAGGATCATTGTAGTGATGAAGATACCTGTGTAATATTTCATCCGTCCCCTCAGGAAGCCATAAGCTATCATGACTAGCCAAACAAGCATGGAAATGGCCACTCTGATCTTGTTATCCTTGATGCGGGTGAATACAATAGGGTGGACCACGGCCACATAGCGGTCCAGGCAAATGCAGGTGAGGAAGAGAGGGGAGGTGTCTTTAATCCCAAAAATCATCTGCAGGAAATATACATTGACTTCCTGAGTTAAATATTTGATGCTAACGGTGTTCAGTGGCATAATCAGGGAGTAGAGGGCATCTAAAATGGCCAGGTTTACGAAGAAGACATCGGAGGTGGAAGAGTCAATCTCCTTTCTGGCCACCAGCCAAAGTACCATGATATTGGCAGGGTAGCCCATAAAAACGTTGATGATATTCACAGCATATAGAACCACAAACACATAATCTGGTAATCTACATCCTACATATGTGCTCAAGAGCTGGAGACTGGATCCTGAAGAGGAGTGGTTGAGCGGTAGGATGGAATTGATGGCAGAGCTGTTCATTTTGGCTTTTATTTACCAAGCAGGTCTGAGGGTTGATGCCTTGAGAAAAAAGATTGAATATAAGTTAAATGGTCAAGCCTAACTGAACAAAGCAATGGTCCTCACCACTTAACCTGACTGCAAGGTGAAATTTGAAATGTTCTTATATTTATGCTGATTCCTGCATTATTTTATGTCATTCTTTTCTCCAAAGTATTCCTCATCATAACACATTTACTGCAAAAAATACCATTGGCAACACACTGGCCAACTGGCCATCTGCACAAAATCAAGCCCGCTCAATTGATAAATAAATTAATCATGTGAAGGGAGTCTTGCAGAATTTTGTAGTATTGTGGCAGTGAGGGATAATTTTTTTATCTGGGAAGACGGCCTCCATGCTGGAAAAACTACCTCTCCTCTGAGCAACCACTCTTTACTCTTAGAAACTGCACAGATGCTTCCCGAGATTGGAGACAGTGTTCCCAGAAGACTAGGTCTGCCCTTTGGGTCTACTGTATTACAGTCTGCAACAGGCTCTCACTCAAGCACAGCTTAAGAAATGAAAGAGTGGTTCATCAGCTTGAAAGAAAGAATAAGTGACTCACCTGAGAAACTGCAGAGGCTCAGCATACACTCCTTAAGGTCAGACAGGCCAGTGGGCAACTGTATCCTGATCACCTGTGTCCAGGAGGGTTATGTTTTTATTCAATATAGTTCTTCTTCATGTAAATGTATACATTTGTGTGGTATGCAAGCAGTGCAGCCTCTAGCCAATCACAAATCCAGTGAGGGAGCAATAGCACAATACCCTGTCACCACAGGATTATATTTGAGGATGGGGGGTGTGCCAAAAGTTTTGCGTAAATGGGGGTTAGATTTGGGGCACAGGTTTGATTTGTGACAAACAGCTATGCAGTAAAACAGAGGAGGTGCTAAAAGGAGGGGTAGATGAGTGCCCCCTTATCCCTGTTCTAACAATATATTATTTGTCAGTGATGCAATCCAAGAAGTGCATCCCAGACAAACAAGTGATGCAATGCAGTCAGCCAGCTGGAGCACAAGTGAGACTGTAACCTGGTGTAAGGTCTTACACATGAAACCACAAGGTTCATCAAAGCAGACTCAAACAATTCTCTTTCATCCTCACAAAGAAAAGAAATTGAGCCATCAGTTACATTTCTGCAGATAATATTAGGTGCATTTATGATGGTTTGACTCTCATTTAAATGTTTGGCAATAAGAAAGTTAGAGTTGACAAGAAATTTTCTTTACTTTCACTGCATAGACGTCACTAAAGCCTGGCATCTGTTCCAGGAGATCCATTGTCCTGTATGTTTTCATGTCTATCGTTTGAGAGGAGAACACAATCAAAGGTGTGAGATCTCACACAGCTGCTGATGAGTAGAGTCAGGTGTATTGGGGTTGAGTTGATAACTTACAGGATGGTAAATCCCCTTGATCTAAGGCTGACCCCCTGTTGGCATCGGCGAAGCACATATTTCCTGTCGGCCTGTTAACCTCTCAGTTATGAATTTAAAGGAGCAGTGTGTAGAATTTGTCATGGTTTGTGTTTGTGCTTTTTGCTTTCTTTGTTACTCTCGTCCCTGACGACATCGAATTCTCTCTCCATCGGATTTTTCCCCCAGCTGGCTGATTATTACTGGGCAGTGCTTCCCCAGAGTCTATATAAGCCGGAGGTCCGCCGCGCCTCCTTTGCTGGAGTGTCTGCTTTGTAGTTATTTGCCTCGGCTGAATATATTTGTAGTCAGGGTTAGTTTGACTCTTATATTCTCTATTATTCCTGCTTCTTTAGGTATTTTCGCGCACTACTGTGTGGTGCCTTCTTTTCTCGTTTGTTGAGATTTATTTTTCTCTATTTAGGCTCGCCGTGTTTCTGGCACTTAGTCGTCTCGTGTTTTCAGAACGCGAGCCTTACTTCTTCCATTCTCTCTATCACTTTCTGCTGTGCTTGGCTCCGTGCTTGGTACACCTCTGCCGGCCGCCGCATCTGAACTCCACTCTACCAGCCTTTACAGAACACTCCAGCCAAGCATGGAGTCGTCAGCCGCGGCTGTGTTTGAGAAAGTGGTAGCTAACCAACAAGCTATTCTTTCTGGCCATGGCAAGGGTCTCTCGGCTCTGAATGCTCAACAGACAGAGTTTGCGGAGAGACTACGCTTACAAGAAAGTAGTACACAAAGAATGGAGGCTGCTTTACTCTCTCTCACGGAGAGTGTCAGAGCCCTGTCGGCTCAGATTACACAAAACGTCCCACAAGCACAATCTTTGAACTCCTACCGAGAACCGAAACTGCAAATGCCTTCAAGATATGGGGGTGAAGCAGGGAAATGTAAGGACTTTATTGCGCAATGCAAAATTTACTTTAAAGCCCAGCCTTCACGGTTCGCTAATTAGGAGTCTCGAGTTTCATTCATTTTATCCCTGTTGACTGATACTGCACGGACTTGGGTGGGTCCACAAATCCGATCTAATTCACCGGTAGTGAATACTGTGGAAGCCCTCGTTAGAGCTATGGAATCAGTTTTTGATCAGGATGTTTGTGGTCAAGACGCGGCAACACGTTTAATGCATCTTAAGCAAGGTTCTGAGAGTGTCGCTAACTTTTCTATCACATTTCGTGCGTTAGCTACTGAAACTGGCTGGGCGGAAGCGCCCTTAATGACAGTTTTTATTCATGCTCTGGCTGAGGATGTTAAAGACGCTTTGGCAGCATTGGAGCCTTGTGTTTCCCTAGATTCGTTGGTTAAATGCGGCTGTGCGAATTGATAATCGCCTCCGTGAACGTAATAAGGAGAAACATTATGCATTGGGTACTGTTGACAACAGGGTTAGTATCCCCCGTAGCGTTCACACAGTCCTAACTCCGCCCACAGAGACTTCCACTCCTGACGAATCTATGCAGTTGATGGCTTATTTAATAGCAGGGCTCGTAAGCCCGGTCGCAGACGTATAATCTGCCATAATTGTGGTAAGCCGGGGCATATCCGTCCACATTGTCCTGAGCTTCAGAGAAACGGGAAGTCCCCCTAGTGGTATGGGGAGCACTAGAAGGTCAGAATCAATTTCCCCATCGAACTTTAATTCCTGTAGAATTGACTAAGGGGACACAGAGAATTTTTATTAATGCGTTTTTGGACTCTGGGGCAGTAGACTGTTTTATGGAGAGGGAATGGGCTAAGAGACACTCCATTCCGGTTCGCCCTCTTTTGCAGTCACGCTCTGTTAAAACTTTGGATGGTCGCCCGTTGGGTGATGGAGTTATATCCGAAATCTCTGAACCATTGTCTATGTTCAATTCCCTTGGTGGACACTCTGAGGAGGTCCTGTTTTTTTTATCAGTTCCCCCGTGTTCCTAGTTGTTTTAGGACATTCTTGGCTAAGCAAACACAAGCCTCGTATTCTTTGGGGGAATAAGGATAACCCAGTTGCTCAGTGGGGTTCTGATTGTAGATCCCACTGTATGGATAGCTCTATGTGTTAGCCTGGACGTCAATCCATGAGAGAAAGTGACGCCTGGAGCGATTCAGGGGAGACTATATCACACTACCCTCCTAGCCTTGAGAAGGGGGCCAAGGAGGGGTTGGAGTGGGACCCTCAATTTGACTGGCGACAGCCAGAGGATGATCGTTATTCCGAATGTGGCTTCGATCCAGAGACTGTCATTGATGCGGCTGAGTCCGAACAGGTTGAGAATTTAGGGGCTGCTTTGAATTTTTTTTTGCCTCATAACGTACCTAATGCTTATGCTGATCTCGCGGAGGTTTTTAGCAAACAACGGGCCTCTACCTCCTCATCACCTTTACGATTGCGAGATCAATCTCCACCCTGGCACCACCCCCCCTAGGGGTTCATTGTACTCACTGTCAGGTCCTGAACGGAAGGCCATGCGGGAATATATTCAGGAAGCTCCAGCTAATGGTTTTATTCAACCACCCACGTCCCCCGCCGAGGCGGGGTTCTTTTTTGTGAGCAAAAAGGATCGTGGCCTGAGACCTCGTATTGATTACAGGGGCCTGAATAATATTACTATTAAAAACCGATACCCACTTCCTTTGATGAATTCCGCAATCGAACGCTTGCAGGAGGCGTCGTTCTTTACTAAGCTGGACCTGCGGAATGCGTATAACTTGGTTCGGATACGAGATGGGGACGAGTGGAAAACGGCATTTAATACGCATGACGGGCACTACGAATATTTGGTTATGCCGTTTGGATTGGTTAACGCCCCCTCTGTATTCCAGGCACTCGTTAACGACGTCCTCCGAGAGATGTTGGAGAAATTCGTCTTTGTTTACCTTGACGACATTTTAATTTTTTCTTCAACTCTCTCCGAGCACATACAACACGTCTGAGAGGTGCTGGAGGCCCTTCTCAAAGCCAGGCTTTTTGTCAAGGCTGAGAAATGTGTCTTTCACGCCAAGACGGTCTCATTTCTTGGTTTAATTGTTTCTAAGGGGTCAGTCCGCATGGACCCTGACAAGGTGGCAGCCATCAGGAATTGGCCTGCCCCCCAAAATGTCAAAGAGGTCCAACGTTTCCTGGGGTTTGCCCATTTTTACAGGAGGTTTATCCGCAATTTTGATGATTGAGGGGGGCCCAGCGTACACTGTACGTCGTATTGTTGCCGAGAGGCGTGTGGGTCAGGGATTCCAGTTTTTGGTGGACTGGGAGAGATACGGTCCCGAGGAGTGTTGTTGGGTCCCTGCTTGGGATGTCCTGGACCCTGCTCTTATTTCTGAGTTCCATGCAAGGGGTTCTTTGGGAACGTCTGGGGCCGTCCCCTTAGAGGGGGGCGGGGGGTCCTGTCATGGTTTGTGTGTGTGGTTTTTGCCTTCTTTGTTACTCTCGTCCATGACGACATCGAATTCTCTCTCCATCGGATTTTTCACCCAGCTGGCTGATTATTACTGGGCAGTGCTTCCCCAGAGTCTATATAAGCCGGAGGTCCGCCACACCTCCTTTGCTGGAGTGTCTGCAATAATCAATAACCAATAATCAAATGTAAACAATAATCTTTGAGTTTCATTTCGCGAAGAATAAGCCCTTTAAACCTACATGGGAGCGGGTCCACCTCCATGGAGACCAACATGTTGCGCCGCCATTTTTTCTACAGTAGCCCAGAATGGGAAAAAAGTTAATGAATAAAGCACTGACATAAGAGAGCGCCTTTCACGTTTTCACAAGCTTTGCAGCCACCGTAGATTTTCTGAGAAAAGGAATGGTCAGTTGGTTGCAATCTATAATCTGACCACTAGATGGCTCTAAATCTAACACACTGATCCTTTAATGTTTGGCATGGTTGCGCAGCTGAAAATGACGCGAAGAAGAAAAAAAGAAGACAACCAAAACCGGCATCCAAAACACAAATGCTTATGTTTGCAAAAAAAAAACCTGCCATTAATGTACAAATAGCCTAGTTATGTGTGTGACCATAACAATAATATCGACGCTCACATTTCTTCCCATTCTGAGCCCACTGTCATGTGTATGGTCTGTCAAATATCTTAATTCTGCTATAGGCCTATTTATTTTAGTTTTCACTTGTTTATTCTCGGCTTACATGGCCAATTGAAGTACCTGTTTTCATACAGAAAAATTACACATTACTATGAGGCAAATATGAATGTTCCATGGCAGCCTGTTCAAATGTGCACCTTTTTTCTAGTTGTTATGAAAAGAAAGTTCATAGCTCTGCACTTTATAGTTGTGAAGAAGACCTATGTGAATTGTCTCAGGGGTATTTTTACCTTTTTGTCTATTCCCCAAATTACCCACAAATGCTACACACCAAGATTTTTTATTTATGTGCGCCTTTTTTTTTTTTTACTTTATTTTAATACTGCACCTGAAGTTATGCCAACAAAAAGGAAAATGTTTCTAAACCTGTCACTGTTTTTGTTTGTATGTTTGTTTGACATGATTATTGAAAAGCTGCTTGCATCTTTTTTAATTGATTTGTTTTTATTTCGGCATGATTGTATACTCATTTCATGACAATTTCAATACAACATGTATCATAACCGAAAAAATTCGCGGGAGAAGCTAAATCGCTTATCAAAGTCCCGCCCCCAACTTCCAGAAAAACAGTTTGATTATGGTTAAATATCATAAAGATTCATAAATCACAACAGAGCTGAACGTCCATTTGCAGTACGATTTAAGCGCCACAACATAAGAAGAGTTGTGAACATCATAAAGAATTTTAATCACAGTATAGCTGAGTGTCTATGCAAGTTTAGAGTTGAGTGTCACTCCTGATTTAATCCATTAGCCTTGGTCCAGAGAGACCTGAACTCCTTTCTTCATCTGTTGGTTTGTTCCTCGTGATTTGGAGTAGGTGGAAGGTGCAATAATACCGGTTCTCTGCATGGATCTCTTCGTTAGTCATCATCTCCGTCGGCTTGGTTCACCCTTGCCTTATTGGATTTAATGACCCCTCGCAGTATGTTTAGTCCATCATTGCCCTCCTTGACGTCAAATCCAATTTTACTGAGCTTTCTGTCGAGGATAACCATGCTTTTCAAAGTTTTCTTTATTCTCTGGTCGATCAAAAACAGACCAAGCCCCAGAGATAGCAGGCCCGCTATCATAAATCCAACTAGATAGACGTCCTCTTCATCCTCGATGTCCATGACTGCCAAACACAGCGAACGCCACTTTCCCCATGCATCCATGGTGTAACCAGCCGGGAATGTCCCATCCGGGCATTTCGGTTCTCCAGAACCTGTCCGCCTCGTGGAAATAATTTTGTCAATTGCATTTAACGACCAGTTTATAAGGTCCATGTTGGTTACAGCTGTCTGTAGTAATGTGCTGTGACAGTTTCTTTAGACAGGTGGCCTGGTGTGTTCAGCAGATGCAATGGTGCAGATTTAACAATAGCAGTCCACATATTTAGTCTAAACAACCCCTATTGTTTTTGCCCGTTATGGTTCCGTTTAGTTTGTCCAATGTCATTTTGTTTGGATAAGTTTATAGTTATTCAAACATGCACATTTCAAAAGATACTTAAAGTCCTTCAGATAATTTGCCATTCTAAGCCCATGTTCAAGTATATTCCATGCACTGACTCCAGCCACAGATAAGGAGTGCTCACTCCGAGTCGACTTGACCCTCTTCTTCTGCAACAACATTCTGCCTCTTAGATCATGGGTACATTCACGTTCCAAAAATAGGCATGTATATTTCTAGGCAATTCTTTGTGGTATCCTAAATATACAATTTGCAAGGAGTTGAATTTTATTATATCCTGTAATTTAAGAAACCTTGCCTTAATAAACAAATCATTTGTATGAGTTCCATAAGGAACGTAATAAATAATTCTAAGGGCCTTTTTTTGGAGTTTAAACAATGATTCTATTGTATTATTATAAGTGTGTCCCCATACTTCAGCGCAGTAATGTAAGTGGGGTGCTATGAGTGCTGAATAAATTATTTTAAGAGACTTGTGATTTAATAACTTCTGCATTTTCCAAAGAATAGACACGCTTTTAGCTAACTTTCTTTGAACCAAGTTTACATGCGGTTTCCAGCTTAAGAGATTATCTAACATAACTCCCATGACTTTATATTCGTTTACCCTTTCAATGCTGGTACCATTTACCTTTAAGTCTATGTCATCCTTCAGGCCTTTTTTCCCAAACATCATAAATTTGGTCTTTGTAAGATTTAGTGATAATTTGTTTACATTAAACCATGTGTGAAGTTTAGACATTTCGTTATTAGCCAATTTTACCAATTGTTTAAGATCGACACCTGAGTGAAAAATAGTCGTGTCATCTGCGAATAAAATTAGTTTTAGGATATCGGACACCTTAACAATGTCATTTATGTAAATTATGAACAACTTGGGACCTATGACTGAGCCCTGAGGAATTCCACAGGTAATGTCCAAGCAATTGGATTTGCTATTGCCCATCTGCACAAATTGTGTCCTACTTGTTAAGTAATTTTTGATCCATTTTAATGCGGTCCCTCTTATTCCACATTTGTAAAGTTTTTCAATCAGTATATCGTGATTTATAGTGCTGAAACGAAGGAATAACTGAATGCGGCTACTCCAAATTCTACTTTTATGCCGGGTCCGAAAAAGGCTAGCCCACCACAGGTGATCTGTCAGAATCACAAGTCCTGATTGGCGAATTCAGTCCTTTTATTAATTATTGCCACCACCACACACGGCTCAGAATGTGGATATTTTGTACTCCAATGTACAAGGTTGCCTAGAGGTGTGGTTTCCTATACAACAAATAAACAACAAAGATAATATTAGTTTACTATCATCAACTAGCTACTATACAAAGAAACTATGTAGTCAGAAAATACTTGTAGTACACAAATTGACCACAAGATGGCTCTCTCGCATTACAGTTTGAGCAGTATTATCATAAGCTTGCCAAGAACAGATGGTAATTATTATACAAATAGAAATAGATCAATGCAACACCAATATACTTCATCAACATACTCTGTCAGCGAAGTAACCCTGGAAAACATTAACTACATCATTTACAGGTCTTTAGTTGCTTGAAACCAACTAGTTCATGCCCATGAACTAATGAACATATATTGCGATCTACTCTGTAAAGTTCGGTTTCAATAAAAGAATGATTACTGGATGCTATATACTCGCGATACATAATTTAGCAAATATCTCAAAAAAGGTCTCTGGTTTGCACAGATCAAATGTATAATTAAGGCGCATTCACGGCGCCATACAGGCAAGAGCTAGTTAGCAACAGCAACCGCGAGCTACGCTATTATCAACTTACTCTCGTAATTTCAAACAATAAATGCACAACAATGAATACTATACATAACATTCAATTGAAAACATCATATATCACTTACTTTACATATACGCACACCAAATTTAGGAACAGGCTATGGCACAGGATGACGTAACAAACTCGCGACCTTATCACTCTGAATAACTGTTGGAACACTAAGTTACTTAACAGAAAGATTCTGTGTTATGAAACAGGACCGTATCAAGCGGGAAACAGGCTATACCATTTACATAGGGGGTTAAAGGGATGGCCTTTTAAACAGTGCCGAATGCTTTCTTCAGATCAATAAATATGCCTATAGAATATAAGTTTGAATCTAGTGAATCTTTAATCATTTCAATAAATTCCGTTAGGGCTAGTGCTGTCGAATGTTTTTTCCTGAACCCATACTGACTGTCACACAATATTTTGTGTTTATCAATGTGCTTGTCCAATCTGTCATTGAAGAGCTTTTCTAGGACCTTTGAGCATTGAGGTAAAATCGAGACAGGACGATAGTTTGAGAAATCATATTTATCCCCACTTTTGTAGAGAGGGATAACTTTCGCTATCTTCATTTTATCTGGAAACACTCCATAGGAGAAGGATAGATTGCATATATGCGTAAGTGGAGTTACAATTGCGTTAGTTAGTGCTTTCAGTAATTTCATGTCTAATTGGTTTACATCAACAGATGTCTTAGCTGTAAAATTTTTCAGAATTGATCTGACTTCAGATACGGTAACAGGAGTTAATGTAATTGTGTCTTGGATTTCCTCATCCTTATTAAGGTAGTCCCATCTCAGGTGTGAGGATTTAATACCCGTTGCTAGTTCTGGCCCAACATTCACAAAATAACTGTTAAAATTCTCCACGACCAATTCCATATTCTCTACCTTTTTGCCATTTATGTTAAAGAAGGCAGGGTACTCCCTCTTCATAGTCCTCCCAGAGACGTTCTTGATTATATTCCAGAGATTTCTGGTATAATGTTTATTGTCTAACAAAAGCTTTTCATAATACTCTCTTTTATGTTTCCTTAGTAAATATGTCACTTTGTTTCTGTAATTTTTGTACCTAATTTCCGCTCTCTCAGTTCTTTCCCTTAGAAACTGCTTATAGAGTGTATTTTTTTTCTTACACGCATTCGCCAGTGCTTTCGAAACCCAAGGTCTTCTCTCTTTGTTTTGCTTCAGTTTGTCCATTGTTTTGGCTAGGCAGTGTTTATCATACAGGGAGTTTACTGTCCATAGAAAAGCCTCATAGGCTTTATTTGGATCTTGTTCTGCTAGTACACTATCCCAGCTTTGGTTCAACAGATCTAATTCTAGTTTCTTTAGCCTTTTTTCGCTTTTAATTCTGATTTCTGTGTGTTCCAGGGTTTTCGATCTAGCCTGGTCCCTTATATCTAATTTGCAGTTACAAATAGCAAAAACTGGTAGATGATCAGTAATGTCACTTATCATGATGCCTCTTAATATTTCAGAATCTAATACATTAGTATACACATTATCTATCAAAGTGGCACTGTGTCTGGTAATCCTGCTTGGTCTTGTGATTAACGGTTGCATACCCATGGCATACATGTTGTTAATATAATCCTCTATTATAGAGCTATTATTTGGATTTATCAAGTCAATATTAAAGTCCCCATATAAAAAAACATTTTTCTGATTCATATTGTCGAGTAATTCACCCATACATTTACTAAAAACATCAATTTGCGAATCCGGTGCTCTGTACACACAACAAATAACTGTATTTTTACCTTTCAACCTAGGAATCTCAATTGTAAGGCATTCCATTACGTTTTCCACAATAGTTGTTTTGCATTCTAGTACCTGGAAGTTTATGGCCTCATCAATAAATAGTCCAACACCCCCACCAGCTTTATTCAGTCTGCTCTTACACACGAAGTTGTAACCCTCCATGTAGAAGTCCTTGCCCTTTTCTTCTTTAATCCAAGTTTCCGATAGTGCGATGATGTTGAACGGATTAGCAAATGACAGAAGGTATTCCCTTATTTGGTCAAAGTTTGCATATAGACTCCTACTATTGAAGTGGATAATGGACAAACTCCCTTCCATTTTAATGTTCTTGTTAAATTTGTCTAAAGTAAAGTATCCGCATGCGTCTGTTTCGTTGTAGAAAAAATGGTTGTCCGGATCAATTTCTTCATTAGGGTCTATTCCTGAGATTTGGTGACTTGTTGTTAAAAAGCCAGTTTCCTGATCTACAGCTTGGTTTATCAGATAACTGCTCATAGAGATTTGTCCGGGATTTTAACCTACCTCAGTGGTCAAAATTCTCCAAATCTCGCATCATCTTGATCAGCACCGGTCTGGTAGTTTCCGGTGAAGACCCATTTGGTTTGATGAAAATTCTGCAGTTAGCCAACCAAGTGCTGTGTATCCTCCCCGCTTTCTTTAGTTGACGAGCTTTCCATGCGATGGTTGCATTATGCCTGGTAAGGTTTTCATTTATGAAAACATTGGATCCTTTGAGATTTTTCCCTTGCTTCAACAGAGAGATTTTGTGCTTGTTGCTTGTAAGTCGGAGTAACACGGCCCTTGCTGCACTCCAGTCTCCGCTTCCACTCCTTTTCGGTAGCAGATAACATGAATCCACATTGCTGGGGTCCAGAGAAATACTTTTGGTCTGAAGGAATTCCATCACCTGCATTTCCACAGATTTATTGTCCTCCTCCCCTCCAGCATCATCCTCCGCTGCTGCCCTGGCATAGCTCCTGGGTTTAATTTTGAGCCCTGTCAGGGTTACATCATTACGTCTCTCTTGTTGCTCCAGCTCCTCCAGTTTGCTTGATAAAGATTGAATCTGTGTGTCTTTCCTGGCAATCTCCTTTTTGAGATCACCGTTTTCCTTCAAAAGCTGGCCCAGCTGCTCCTTCATACGGTCCCACCTCTCCCTCATTTCATTCCTCAATTCTTCGAGGGTCTCCACAATTGTTGCAAGATCCGTCGGGCTTGGTTTGTCGTTTGGTTTGTCGCTTTTCCCCGTTTTACCCATTTTCTTAGTTCAAAAAAAAAGAAAAGGCTCTATTACAGAGTTTGTGAGAAAGTTTATCACTCAGCTTTTCTCCTGACTCTGTTGTTTTCCTGTATTGCCTGTATCGCGTGCAGTCGCTGTTCGGAGTTGTTGCTCCTTCAGTGACCATGACAAAGACCATTGGTTTAAATGTTCTAACACAGGAAAGGTAGAAAATTTTGCAATATCTTGTATGCTGTAAAGTGGTTTGGAAAAAATGAAATCGGAATGGACCAAAATCGGTATTGGCCGTATAAGCATTCTGCAAATCAGAAATTGGGATCGGCTCAAAAAAATGTAATCGGTGCAAGTCTACTGCAAACCCTCCATGTAATCAACCTCGGCAAATGGCAAGCGGGATAAAATCCTGCACCAAATCACACTGGCAATAACCTGCCTGCAGTTTAGCGACCCTGGCTTGAGGTCAACTGGTGTCTGACGACATACGTCTTTTATACATGTTCTAAGGGAACGCAACAACCCGGAACCAGAATAGTGCCCCAGACCCCAATTGGCACAGCTCCAGTGGCCACTTACATAGTGGTCATATTACATCATTGAAAACTCAAACTCATAATCCTCTTTAATTATAATGTGGATGCATTGGTGAAAAAAAACATCCTCTAGCTTTTGTTCTGTTATGATGATAGCCCTGAAATTAATTCAGCTTTATAGAGGGCCATCTAATGGTCATACTACACAATTCAGAAAAGGAATATTTTGTTTTGCCCAATTTTGGTAGATGTTACATTTGAAAGAAATAAAATGCAATCGCTTTTGGTTGGTTTGAATCACAGCCCCAAAATAACTGACGTTTAGTCCAGGAGCACCTAATCATCATACTACATTGTTCACAACTGAAATATAAAGTTGTCTCTAATTTTGGTGAATTTTTATATGAAAGCAAAAGCTCAATAGCTTTGGATGTGTTATCCTTGCAGCCTTAAAAGCAATGCCTCTTTATAGAGGGCCACCAAATGGCCATAGTACAGCTTTCAAAACTCAAATTTATAATTCTGCCTAAATATCTATATAATAGAGATGAATGCTGACTGTTAGGAATAAAAATCAATAGCATTAGATCTGTTTGATTGGAAACTGTACGTCAACCCTTGGATTTCCTGAGTTCTGAATTCATTGTTTGGAAAAGACTGAATTCTATTGATATTCTTGAAGTCCTTCATGAATGGCTCCCTATAGATTGTGTCACAGGACCCCAATTTGATTTGAGGTGAGGACTCTCTTTTGACAATGTGAAAGCATGAATCTATCCCCCAGGCCTCATTTCCCAATAATGATCGATTGCAGAGTCACTAGTGGGATGCTGCAATCTTGTGAAAGTTCATTGAACTTTGGACACATCTCCACAACAGCACTTAAAATAGGAGTGCGCGTACACTATTAACTCCATCTTAACTTTGATGTGGCCCTGTCCACCTGTATGGTGCTGAAAAGGTTTAATTGATTTTAGGCTATTGTTACCGATTTCACTGAGGGCATATGCAAGCCTTGTGATGTGCTCAAAATACATAAAATGAAACATATTGCAAAATACAAGGATAGTATATAAAGCTGTGGTGAACACTCGGCTGCAAATTGGGGAAACAGAAAAAATTTACTCACTTAGTCTTTTCTATTTTCAATCATTTACTTTATTTACCCTTTAAAGTGCAGCCCTTTTTTGAGCGAAATTCCTCCCAGGCTAAATTGCTTACTGTTCTTGAACCACTTTGACTACAGGCATAATCATGGTTATGTTTGAAAGGTGACACCCAGTAGATTGCTCTCAAATAGTAAGAATTGCTAACAGTATTACCCACATTGAGTAACAACGCTGGAAATGGGGCATTCTGTGGTATTCTCCAATTCTCCACATGGCTCCAGACATTTTTTTTTTTTTCCAGAATTTTCATGGAATATCTGGTGGATATGTTAGTTGACATCCAAAAGTTTCTGAAAGATGTATTTTGGCTTCATGGATCATTGCACTCCTGACAATTATGTACCGTTGTCGATTTCATTACTGTGACCAGCATCAACTTATGGAATTTTGTTTAAATTTACATTTTTCATTTTTCATAAGTCATGCCAGGCATTGGACTTAGATGCGTGCATTTAGGTTGTATAACAATTTTGTACATGCTTATAGATATGAGGCTGTAAGTCTTGATATCTTTTAAAAAGAAATATGTCATTTTAATTTCAAATATGTAGCTGTCTCTCTTCAGAAAGCAAATGTATACATAATATTGACCAATACAAGTTTTAGTGGAAATTAATTAATATTTAAATAGAATGACAAAAGTGTTCCGTCCGTAACATTTTGCCCTCTCCTGTCCGTAACACACTCCCCTGTCAAATTCATTTGTTCAGATATTTTTTTTTTTTTTAAAATTTGTGAGTGATATTCCTTCGATATAAGGGTACATCGCTGGATGGCTGAATTTGAAGAAAATCACCTAAATTAAGAGAACTTTTGATTTAACCCCTTTCCCAAAACACCCATCTGTCCTGTCTGTAACAGTTTTTCTTTCATGTAATTAAGTGTATTAGCATTGATGACATTCATTTTTATATCACCTGAAGTACTCCCAGAGTACTTCAAATTCAGCCATTCAAACAATTCAGAGGACCAATTCATTAGTAGCTGCAATGGAATTACTTCTCTAAATGCCCTGTCCGTAACAAAATGAATATCACGGAATGCCCCAAATATCAATTTTTGTATGGGAGAAAATGATGTTATTCTGCCTCTGTAGTGCTGTGACCAGGCCTCATCACCTAGAAGAATAATACTGCCACAGCCAGATGCCAAAGCAACTGCAGATACGTTGTATAAATATTATGATTCTTTAACCAAAAATGAATATTTCAGATTTTTTCTTGGTTATTTCTGAGCGTGTTTCAACAAACACTTTTGGAGAGTACAAATTTCCCTGTGTTCCTAGCCACGGTCACATTTGCTTTTGCAGTAAGTTCGCTTTTTACAAATTCCTTATTTCAGATCTTTTCCCCCATTTCTCGCTAAATTTTCACTCAAATATACCCTTCCAGTTCCCAGCACTGGCGTACGAGAGGATTTGCTAAATAAAGTGGCTTCCAAAAAACCTTTGCTTCATTGACAAAATCCCCCTCGCCAGAAACCATTTACGAAATTCCTCCCGGTAAAAATGAGAGGCTCTTCAACCCATGAAGGCTTGCGTAAAAAAACTGTGGAATACTTTAAAAACAATGTTCCTCAACGTCAAATTGCAAAGGCTTTGAAGGTCTCATCATCGAGAGTGCATAACATTATCAAAAGATTCAGAGAAACTGGAAAAATCTCTGTGCGTAAGGGACAAGGCTGAAGACCTTTACTGGATGCCCGTGATCTTTGGGCCCTCAGACGCCACTGCATCACTCAGCGGAATGATTCTGTCATTGACATTACTAAATGGGCCCAGGAATACTTCAAGAAACCATTGTCTGTAAACACAGTCTGCCGTGCCATCCACAGATGCCACCTAAAACTCTATCATGCAAAAAGGAAGCCATTGTGGAGCATGATCCAGAAGCGCCGTCGTGTTCTGTAGGCCAAGGCTCAAAGGCCACTTCTCCTGTTATCAGCGTTCAGTTCAAAAGCCAGCATCTCTGATGGTATGGGGATGCATTAGTGCATATGGTGTGGGACACTTGCATGTTTTAAAAAGCACCATGAATGCTGAAAAGTGGATAAAGGTTTTAGAGCAACGTATGCTCTCCTCCAGATGACATCTATTCCAGGGGAGGCCTTGTGTATTTCAGCAGGACAATGCAAAACCACATGCAGCAGCTATTACAACAGCATGGTTTCGTAGAAGAAGAGTCCGTGTGCTGAACTGGCCTGCCTGCAGTCCTGATCTTTCACCGATTGAGAACATTTGGCGCATAATTAAAAGAAAAGTCTGTCAAAGGAGACCCAAAACTCTCCAGCAGCTAGAAGCCTGTATTAAACAAGAGTGGGATCCAGACGCCTCCACTCTGTGTTAAAAAGAAGAGGGGATGCTACACCAAGGTAAACAGGCCCCTGTCCCAACTTTTTTGAGACTTGTAGCATCCATCAAATTTGGAATGAGCTCATTTTGTGGATAAAATTGCAAAATTTCTCAGTTTCAACATTTGCTATGTTATCTCTGTTCTATTGTGAATAAAATACTGGCTAGAGTGATTTGAAAGTCATTGCATTTTGATTTTATTCACAATGTACAATTTGCCCCAACTATTTCGGAATTGGGGTTGTGCTATTTTCGTTATCCTCCCTAAGTGCTGCACCTTAAAGTGGTGGGGAGGTTTACGTGCCTTTATGATCCTGGAAGCTACATCAGCTGGGACCTCGGTCCCTGGTAGGTTCAACCATGCTGGGCAGGTTACAGGTGAAAGGCCAGACGAAATGCGGCACCTCGTCCTCCAGGTTGGGGGTTGGGCGATGGGCTAATGTCCCATCCCTGTAAAAAATATTCAATTCTGAAACCAGACACACTTTTCAAGAGGGTTATAACGGGCAGAAGGAAGAGACCAGCCAGGTACCTTCAGATAATGATATTCGTTTTATGGATTACCAGCGCAATATGACATCGGCGGGTGAAAGCTACACAGAAGCCCGTCGACCGACAAAGTCACTTCTGACACCCAAAGAAGTTCTAAACATCGGAAATTGGAATGTACGTACAATGTACGCAATAGGCAAGTCAGCGCAAGTCGCCAAGGAAATGAGAGAATATAACATCGATATACTAGGAATATGCGAATGCAGGTGAACTGGGTCTGGGAAGCTGAAGTTATCGACAGGGGAGACAGTGATCTACTCCGGGAGAGACGATGGGATGCACCGTAACGGAGTTGCCATAATGATGTCCAAACTAGCAGAGCCAGTCTTGCTAGAGTGGTTGCCAGTAAACGAGCGTATTATTACAGCACGATTCCATTCTAAGTTTATCAAGCTAACATTCATCCAAGTGTATGCTCCAACTATGGAAGCCGAGGAAGAAGAGGTAGATCAGTTCTATGAACAGCTCCAAAGTGTCCTAAGGAAAGTTAGGAAGCACGACATTCTCCTGATAGGCGGTGATATGAATGCCAAGGTTGGAACATGTAACCAAAAAACAAGGAGGAGGTCATTCATGGGAAGTCACGGGACGGTGATATGAATACAAATGGTGAAAAGCTTCTTGATTTTTGCGAGATGAACAATCTGGTTATTACCGGTACCATATTTCCGCACAAGGAGATACACAAAACCACCTGGACATCCCCGGACGGAAGAACGCACAACCAAATTGACCATGTGCTCGTTTGAAAGCGGTTTAGGAAGTCTATTCGTGATACGAGAGTTATGCGAGGTGCCGATGTTGGAGCATATTACCAACTTGTTCGAACCAAAATCAAGCTGAAGCTAAGGAAGACAGTCAAACCCCCTAATTCCCGAATTAAGTATGAAATCAGCAAGCTGAAGGATAGAGCAATCAAGAATACCTTTTCTGTGGAACTTTGCAACAAATTTGCAGTTCTCGAGGCTATCGATGAAGACCATGATGCTAACACTAGATGGAACCAATTCAGCAAGGCATACAACATCATCGCTGAAAAAGTGCTGGGTTGGAAAAAGATGAGCAGAAAGCCATGGATAAGCACAGAGTCCTAGTCATGTATCGAAGAAAGAAAACTTCTAAAGAGCAAGTTAGAAGGTGCAAAATCAGAGAGAATACAACAACAACTTAGAGGGAAGTATAGAACGAAGGATAAAGAAGTAAAATCGAGCATCAGAGCTGACAAAAGAACTTGGATGGAGAACCAGATGAACAAGGCCCAAAGAGCTGCTGACAGTGGTAATATGAGGACCTTATATGAGATCACCAGAAACATCATCAATGATAAGCGTCACAGTAATGCTGCAATCAAAGATAAACATAATAAAATCATAACTGAGGAGAGCAGAAGGCTGGAAAGATGGAAGGAACACTTCGAAGAAATTCTCAATAGAGAACCACCAGAGAATCCGATGGAGATGGACGTCAACATAATCCCAGAGATCGCAAATATCAAAGCAGAACCAATTAGTATTGCGGAAGTAAGACTAGGAATTACATCTCTTAAAGATGGAAAGTCGGGCGGTGTAGATAATATTGTGGCCGAGCTCTTGAAGGCAGACTTAGAGACATCATCACACAAGCTGCATGAGATCATCAAGTACATTTGGGAGGAAGAGGAGATCCCAGATCTATGGTTGCAAGGATTAATTGTCAAGATTCTCAAAAGAGGTGACTTAAAGGATTGTGGTAATTGGAGAGGTATCACACTTCTGATAATTGCCAGCAAAGTGCTTGGCAAGATACTCATCAGGTGAATAAAGGAAGGCACAGTCGTGAAATTAAGACCAGAACAAGCAGGATTCTTGGAAGGGAGAAATACACTAGAGCAGATCTTCATTTTGCGTAATATTATCGAACAGGCATGTGAATGGCAAGCTCCCCTAATAATCAATTTTATTGAGTTTGAAAAAGCGTTTGACTCGCTCCACAGAGACAGTCTCTGAGTCATAATGAGATCATATGGCATCCCAGAGAAGATTATCAGGATCGTTAAACTACTCTACGATGATGCAGAATGTGCCGTCCTTGATAATGGGCAGACATCTAAATGGTTCAAGGTGAAAACCGGTGTGAAGCAGGGCTGTGTGATGTCTGGATTGCTGTTCTTATTGGCTATAGACTGGGTTATGCGACAAACAACACAGAAAGCTAACACAGGGATTAGGTGGAAGATGACAGAACAGCTTGAAGATCTCGATTTTGCAGATTATATCGCCCTAATCTCCACAACAACTAGCCAGATGCAGAGGAAAACAGATAGGTTAGCAGACCCAGTGAACAGGGTCGGCTTAAAGATCAACCGTAAGAAAACTGAAGTCCTCAAGATTAACTGCAAGGGGAAAGATACGATCAAGTTTAGGTATGGCGAGGACATAAAGGAGGTCAGAGATTTTGTATATCTTGGAGCAATAGTGAGCGACGAGGAAGGAGCAGATAGGGATATGCAGAACAGATTAGGAAAAGCAAAGTCAACTTTTGGTAGGGATTCTCCAGGCAGGGACTGTTATCACTGACTGAAATACAGTGGCAGAGAAAAAACAACAACGACCAAAAAAAAACACAGTACAGTCATGTCGTTGAACAGATGTTTACCCTCCAGCTGCGCGGATCCCGTAACTGAAAACTATGAATGATCTCTCTGGCTGCTTCGCTCTTATATCTCCGAACAATTTATCCAGAAATCTGCTAATATTTCCTTTGAAATCGATGCCAATATCGCTGAAAACTCCGTATTTCTTATGCTTGGAGCATGGCTTGGAGTGAAAGCTTTATAGACATAGCAACAGTAACCAAGGGGGCGGGGGACTGTCATTGGACCAACCTGATGTCAATCTTGTGTTCTGGTTGCTGATTGGAACGGGAGGATGTCCTCCCTTGGCATGTCATTGTACGTGTCTTAGCCAATCATAGATTAGCATGAAAAAAAAGAAATGCATGGAGTGAATGGAAGGAGATCCTGCCCTGGAGTGGATTTAGATTTTCTTCCATAGAAGAGATAAAAAAAAAAAAATTAGTATAAATGAGCCCTCCTTTCTTAAAATATTTTCCTTTCCAGCCTTTGGACCTCTGCCATGCTAATGCTCTTTCAAATGAACTGTTCACCTTTTTAAGGTCAATGCAAAAATAGATTGTTCAGCCAGGAAAAATGAATTGTTGCTGTTTCACTAAATGTTGGCCATTTTCTGAAGGTTTCACTAAATGATTTTGAAGGAAAAAAAATAATTTGTAAATAAGGCCTCTTGATGACTGCTGCAATCAAAAAGTTCTGAAAATATGAATTCCCTCCCTCCCTTAACACTCTTTCCAGTCAAAAACCCCCTAGAACGACCAGCGGTCTCCCAGACCTCATATAATTACATTGTTTCTCGTAAACAGTTCTGTAATTGGAATAAATAAGAATGAGTTATTAGTAGTGTTAGTACTTCATATTATGCTGTGTTACGGTTGGTATTGGGTGTGGGTGGGGGGGTAGACATGATGTGACAGCTGGCAAAAATAGATAAACGCGTCTGTACAGTTGACACATCTGGACATGTGCTGCTGTCAGTCGATGTAGCTGTTCACTGGATTTTTGTTTTTTTGCTAGGTCAGTTTCTAACTCCAGGTGTTTTACAGTTGTTCTACCTGGCAATGCGTGTGTGGAATCATTTTTATATTGATTCATTTCATTATTATTTGTTCATTTAATAATTATTAATTGTTTATCCTTGCTTGCTCTGGCTCAGTTTTTCTTAGGCTATGGTAGTGTACTCTTGCCTGTTTCTGATTAGCCTAGGCCTTCATAGCTGTAGCTGCCACAAATTTGAACAATGCGTCATTGCTTATAGTTTATTTGGAGCCATGCAGTCCTGACAGGGCCAAGATGTTCTCTTTTTCTCCCAAGTTTGTGTTCTCAGGAAAAAGAACAAGAAGAGCCTGGGATGCCAAACAATAAGATGTATGCATACTTCGGGGCCGGCTTCCCATGGGCTGTGTCATATGCAACATTCCAGTTGATACCATGATCGTTAATCAGCTCGAGGGGGAGGAGGATGTCAAGATGGAATAAACCACAGCAAAAGAGACTGTCCTTATCTTTGTACGGGACTTGTTGTGTGCTGATCCTTCTCTGCAGATGAAGTAAACTGACTGGGGCGTGGATATTGACTCCGTTGTCTCTGAGTTCTTTTGAAGGTAACACCAGGAATATAAAATCTAAATTCCTACAACAACACTATCCCTGATTTCACGTTATAGAACCTGCCTGCGTTTGAATTCACTGCACGAAAAGATGGTAATTTTTCCAAAACAATCAATCGATAATCAACTTTCTCTCATCATAAAGGTTTCCCCCCATCAGAAAATAAATACTAAGATACTGGTGTTTGTTCTACCAATCTGACCATGGTTTATCTGGTGGTAATGCTTCTGTGTTTGCTAAAATACCTGGATATCATGCGTTTTTTGTATTCCATCCTTGTTTTACCCAGTTCGACGATTTATTTAGCGTTCATTTAATAAAATTACGGGATTGACAGTTTTATGGCCAGAATAATCAGAAAACAAGTAGACTGGCTGCAGATGCTCTAACCATGATACAAACGACAATTTTTTAACGCCATTTGGACTATGGATCTAGTGGCTTCTCTTGCCTGTTAGGTTTATTTCTGGTATACTGTATTGCAAGGATTATTTTATAGCTGTAGCAAATGCCGTTTTATGGCAATTATTTGAACAGCATCATGAATCAGACTATGGTATTTTAGTAGATGCACTTAAAATAACGTGCCTTCTGGAGCAAATGCAGGAATACTAGGAGGGCTGCCAGTCTTTCCTGTTGATGGCTGTCTACCCATCTTTTTTTCGTTCTGGATCAAAGTATCTGATAAGATGATATAGAACTTATATCCTTGCCTGGGATGCAGCCCACAGCACAGCAAGAAATTACCATTTGGTCATTTGACTGGCCAGCTTTTCCAGGGCAGATACAAGAGCCTGAGGCAGCTGTTTTCCTGGTCTGGCTGCAAGTGAAACTCCAGTTGATTCCATGATATTCTGCAATCTAATGCAGTACAGGAGGTATAGATCAAGATGGAAATTGTTCTTGAATAAAAACCATGGAGGCGCAGTGCGAAAAAGCAGACACGAATTTCCTTGCAACAGTGGTGAGTACGGGACTTGTAGCTAGAATGCAGGATCTAGAATCCTCCCCAGATAGACAAATTTGTAGACTTTTCGACATGTGGATATTGACTCCGTTAAAAATGAGTTCTTTTGAAGGTAAACATGGAATATAAAATCTAAAAGTGGACCAACAACACTTATGGACTGATTTCGGTGTTATAGAACCTGCCTGGTTCGTTTGAATTCACTGTGGTGTGTTGTTATCATTCCAAAACAATCAATCAATAATCAACTTTCTCTCATCATGGAGGGGCGTTTCCCCCATCTGAAAATAAATACTAAGATGCCTGGGTTGGTTTGCATACCAATCTGACCATGGTTTTTCTGGTGAAAATGGGCGATTATGGATGTTTGCTAAAATACCTAGAGCTCGGTTAGTCAATCATAATACAGGTTTTACAGACCGTATAGTTCCTAATGAAATTAAATTGTTCTAATAAGCTAGCGAATCGATCACTTTTACAGGAAAGAATTTAAAATTCAAGCGCTGGCAATGCAGAGAAATTTGTTATACGGACCGTTATTGGTGCGCTTCCCTCTTGCTTTTTCGGTAGCATCTGCCCAGACATAGAATGTATCAGGCTAGACCCCAGTCATGGATATAGACACATTTGCAAGCACCCAAAACGCACGCCGACATGCCAAAACCACGTCTGGTCTAACTGCAGCCCAACTCAGCAGAAAAATACAGCGGGTTTGAGTTTAGCTTCAACATGGATAGTGAGGAGCAGCTAAAAGTGGACCAACAGCGTTATGGACTGCCACATTGATGTGTAACACAAGGACCTGCTGGTTCGTGCATATAAGTTAACCAGGTGCATTTTTAGCGTGGAGAACGCGAACTAACATGCAGTAGCTGATGCGGTCATACTTTGAATGTAATCTGGGCGAGAAATTTGTTTCCAGGCTGAACGGCTTAACGCGCCCAAAATGCCTGTATTCGCGTCTTGGTTGACTTTAGATGTAGCTAATGACCAAAAAATTTTCGTGCAGAAAATGGGCAACTTTATGGATAGTGTGCGCGACAGCTAGCTAGAGCTCGGTTATGTTATGAACATAATACAGGTTTTACAGACTGTAAGTTCCGTCTGCATGGACAAGTTGCTTATGTGGAGCTAGCGAATCGATCACTTTTACAGGAAAGAATTACCTATTTAATCTCCACCTTTTTCGGCTTTTTATTAGCCATAACAATTTCTAAAGGGGGATGAAATTATGTCAAGGTAGTGCAGAGAAATTATTTGTAAACCGGTAGAGCTTCTGCGTTTCACATTGCTTTCACAGTAGCACCAGAGAGCTTGCTCAGACATTTGTGAAGTATCCGGCTGATCCCGGTCATGGATAAGTGAAGCGATCACTAACTGTAGTGGCTACAATCGGGCAATGTTATGATGAAACTGCCACATTGATGCCTACCAAAGTAACACAAGCATACCGATCAGAATTACTGCATATAAGTTAACCAGGAGCATTTTTAATTAGCACGGCACGCAAATTAACATGCAGTAGCTGGTAACCGAGCGGTCATAACCAGAGAGACAAACCCTTGCAATACAGGTTTTACAGACAGCAAGTTCTGTAACTGTGAACAGTTGTACCAAGCATCCAAATTATAAACAAGTATTAAAAGTTAGCTTCAAATGAGGTTTATGTTCACAGACCTTCTGTAGAATTTCCCCTGATATCACTCTTGCATGTTTAGGACACAAACATTAACAACAGTAACTTGGCTACATTAGCCGCTGTGCTACAGCCACAATCAACTGGCTATCACGTCAGATTGGCTAATGCAGTAAAAGCAACTTACAGCTTCTGTGTCTGTGAGTCACGAACAGTCGTGACCGATACAGGCTTTATCTTCAGATATTTTACAAAGCCTGCGTTTGAGGCCAGTTGTTGGTGCTAACTATCGCTAGCGGTCCTGCTCGCCACCCGTAACACGTTAGCTTTACTTACATTATTTGCTGTTATGTCGTTACTTACAGCTTGTGGCTCCGAGCGCTTGATTGATGCAACTGCTTCAGGTTTGAGAAGCAGCTGAAAGGCTTATCCTGTGTCGAATGATCCTTTATTAACAAAGCTGTCTTTGGTGAAATGCTAAGCACAATCAGCTAACGTTCCCTTTGGCCGTGGCTGTTTGCTGCCAGCTTACAAAAAAAGCTACCCACTGATTTCTGGTGGCATCGTCTTTTGGAAGAAAAATTGTTGTCTTTCTTCGTGTCCAAAAGTAAACGGACAAGCAGCTTTGGGAGAGATACTGACAAAATTGCACCTCAAATGATCTGCAGTTCTTCTTTTGTATTTCCAAAAGTGTAGACGCTACTAAGGCATAGTATGATCTGCCGTTGTTTGTGCCTGCTAGAATAGTTTCTGGTGGGGGCAGGTCCAGCGCAATGTTGGCTCTGGCTAGGTCTGTACTAATTGGATGGCACAACCTGACGTCAGGTTTTGCCCAGATCTCGTGAAGATCTCGGGAGGAGCTGTTCAGAGAGGAAATCACGCTGACGAATTCACGTTCTTGGATTACGGCAAAACCCCTGTATCTTATGTTTAGAAACTTTTCAGAGGTTGAGCATCGACAACCAACATTATAACATAACTAATTTGAATTAAAAGAAGGATCAGCATAATAGGTCCCCTTTTAAGTTGAAGGGGGGGAAGGGGGAAGGGGTGTGGAATGGAGTGGACATGGTCATGCTGTTATGGTTGGTTATTATGGTCATGTATGTGGCTTAAGTTATGGTAGAGTTCAGTGAATAGATTATAAATGGGTCCCAGGCAGGGGCAGATCTAGAGGGCGGAGCATCAGAATCAGAATCAGAATCAGAATCAGGCGAGCTTGAGAAGCGCCCGGAAGAAAATGAAGGTTACAGATGCAGAACACAGAACAAACATATATAACATATGACATCAGACATGATAATACACATCAGGTTTATAAAACGACACGCTGGAAACGCGTAGGAATTTTTTCATGGGAATGGGGGGGGATGAGAGGTAGGGGAAGAAGGGGTTCATGAAAATGTGGAGGCAGCCTGTGGCGGGGGGGAGGGGGGTGGAATGCAGAGTCCAGAAGTCCTTATCAGGGGCAGAATGTTCTGTCCTTGCCAGAGGGATAAGGGAGTGTTGTTGATGATATAAGGACCGGTCCGTGTGAGGCTGAGGCAGACAGAGGGGGAGACGCAAGGATTACTTCTATTCAATTTCGGGTGGAACAAGCAATTTCGATTGATCCGCTATTCATTTTGTAAATTTTTAACTTCACGCTTCAGGGCCACCAGTTCTCCCATCATCTCATCCTGTCTCTTGCCCAAATTCACAGTCAAACGCACAAACTCCCCACACTGACTCAAAACAGCGTCCATCTTTCTGTGCATTTCTGCAGATGATCCCAGAGTCTTTTGAGCAACTCACCAATCTCTGATACTCCACTGAGGCGCTCCATAATAATTTCGGTGCTAGGCAGCGCGTTGGGCATTTTCCTCGCTCCCAGCTCGCACACTTTGCGGTAGATCAGAGCAACTCCCATGCCAATTAGGAGAAATCCGTCACCATAAATCCAAATAGGTAAACATCCTCCACGTCTTCAAGGGATAATGCCGCCAGACAAAGAACTTGCCATCTCGACCATGCGTCGAGCGTAGCCAGCAGCAAAGGTCGAAAAACAGCCAACATTCGCCAGGTGCTCCGCTTCTTGGTGAAAAAATTTTGTCAATCGCATTCAGGGACCAGCTAATTAATTCCATCTTTACTTGAAGAGCCTCAGAAGCAGACGGAGGGTCCAAAAAAAGGAAAAAAGAGGGGGTAACAGGACAAAACAAGACAAAGAAAGAAGACGCAGGCAGGAGCAGAGATAGCATGCGACTGCTCTCCTCAGAAGGCAGAAGGAAAGGGAGGCATCATCGAGGAGGCCCTTAGATATGCACTGCAAAAATAAAGGGTAGGCCTATATATTATTCTATCCAACCCAACACATTCACGGACACATGAAGAGCTGTTTCCAAAACACAGTAAGTGCGAAAATTACAAAAATTGAGATAATACCATAGATCGGTAACCCTGTGCTTCTTACAAATGGTGCTGAAATCCGTTTTTGAAATTCATACTGTTCACCATATTTTTTCATGGTCAGAGTGTTTTTCTGTAAAATGCAATAGGCGCCAGCATAGAAAAAAACGAATTAACTCAAAATGAGTAAAATGGATATATTGCGTTTTAGAAACAAACTCCTCTCATTTACATGGGCGATACAGCCGTCAGTTGGCAGCAAAAGCATATGGGGTATGGTTGCTTGGCATGTGCTAAACGAGAATTGTAATTCCCATTTATTCCGAGCTTTCGGCGACAGAGGCATACATGTGAATTACTGCTCGAGTTTTATAAATTTGATATCTCGGCAGGGCTCGATCTTCCCCTTTTTTGCCACAAGCCAGTCGGGCTTGTGACAGAAAGAAAAGCATTTGAGTATCATGTGAAATTCAATTACACAGGTAAAAACTTTACTGACGCATTTTATAAAAATCAAAATGAAATTTATAAAAGTAAAAAACACCAACATTTTGAACGAAGCAGATTTTTTTATACATTAAGCAAAAAGGTAAGAGCTGTCCATTGGATAATTACTGTAAAGAGCGGGAAAATGACACTGATCGAAAGGAATGGGTGTTTCTTCCCCTAGAAGGAGTGTCTTCATTTAGTGACTCCTGGTATTCTGTCACCTGTGTGACCAATTAATTATGTCCTGTATTAATTAAGTGGAATAGTCTGGTGACTTGATATTTGTTCAAAAGCAAGGTCAAATAGAGTTCGCTTTGGACATTAAAATAATTGTCATAAAATGTCAACTTTTCATATGGCATATAATTCTCATGTATCTGGTCACTTGTATGACATTTTAAAGTTAAATAAATTAATTTGTGAATAATTTCATTGAGAATGAAAGGTGGTGATAATTTTAATTTATTCATTTGAGTAATAGAGTGAACATGCATACTGCAACATTTAAACACAATAAATGTAATGTGACATACAATTTACCAGTTGATGAAAATGAGTAAAAAAAAATCCTCTGAACTCCTTTTTTTTTTAATACTATATCTGCATATACATATATCTATGCAACTGGCCACTACAGTGATCTTAATTCTAGGGAAGGAAGAAAAAAATTACATTTCAAAAAACATAAAACAATGCTCATTATTTTTTTTTTTTTTGAATAGAAACACCTGAAAATTCAAAATTTTGGAATTAAAAAAAAATAGAACTTGATTTTTTTTTTTTTTTCAAATTTGGTTTCCTTTTCAAAGAATGGCCCTTCAGTGATCTGTCATTTCTTACTACTTTCATTATAATAATTCAGTAAATAAATTGTGTGATTATTAATCAAGCAATCCTGAACTGGAACAGCTTGAAAGCAATTATGTGTTTAAGGGGGAGAGGTTCACTGCACACAACATAATGCTGGCATTACTGCCAAGGGGACTTAGGGCAGTAGGGAGCTGATACAGAACTGAACTGCTTGATAAATACTCAAACATCTGCATTGAAACACTCAAAAATTTTACATTTTCACATGAATTGATGTCAAATGTATTTTCGCATATCTTTAATGGCCAGTGGGCAAAAAAATAACAACTTTTTTGAATATACACCTCCTTACACACTCAAAATCTCTATTTCTTACCCCAGTAAATAAAGTGTTATGACACACAACAGCCAGGCACATATGCCCCATACAGGTGGGGGTCAGAAAAGATCATCCACCTGGTTCCACATGAATTGATGTCACATATTTGGCCAGGGCAAAATAGCAACACACTCCTTACACACTAAATCAGAGTTCAGCCAGGTTGTTTAATAAATTACCTGGTTAGGTACGCTTAACGGCAACCAGTGTGCAACCGCAACGCTTCCCTGCTGTTTTGAACGCTGAAATCATTTCGATCAAGTGCAATCTGAAAATAAACTAGAAAAGGCTAAATTTTCTGAAGAAAATTTGTGTGCTTGCTTCAGCGAGAAAAGTTGAAGAGGTTGCCTTTTAAAATGAAGGTGCTCGGAAACTGAGGCAAAGGAAATTGCTGAAGAAATGTTGAAAAACTGCTGAAATGTAAACACAAGACTTAAAAGCTGAAAGTAATAGTTTAAGGAATTCTGACTTTTCAGCTGCATCATGACCTAGTCTACTAAGCTTCAACCCAGCTGTAAAAAAAAAAAAAAAAAAAAGGTGAATTGGAGTCAGTGAGGTTGATGCATCTCTCTCTATGGCTCTGTGCATATCTAGGTCAACGCAGTGCATGCCGAGAAATTAGCTTTATGGCGGAGCAAACATGGCGGGCCACATTGACAGACTGCCACAGCAGTTTTGCTTATATTTCATTGTCAGTGTTTCTCCCAATCCTGAACTGTACAACGCTGACCTCGCCAAGTAGTGAAATGCTACTATTCGCGACTCTGTTCATTTCTGTGCACTGTCTCTTCGCTAGCTAAATAGCTAATAATAGCAGGCTGCAAGATATCGTTTACACATGTTGTGATATTATTCACGGCTCCCTTTTTATTTCTGTGCTATTATTAGCTAGTTATTATTAGCTCGCAAACACAAAGTGCATAAAACGTGTTTGAAATGGGTTGAACTTGAGTTTCAAAATTGCCATCACTGCAGATGACATAATCAATAGCTAGCTGATGTTAACTATTTGACTATCAATGAGTATGGAAAAAGTTATGTCTGCTAGCTTAGCAAGGATGGCAGTTGTGGTCATTTTGATACCAATATTTCGCCTGTTTTAGATACGATCATAAATATATCTAGGTAGTGCGAACACTTGCTTGTATACACAGGAATAAGAGCTCGAGCAGTTTTTTTCTGCTTTGCAATTTTTTACTGGAATGTGTTCTCAGGAAAAACCGGTCTTTGCTGCCCTAAATGTGCTCTCTTGGAGCTGGTTTGAGCGACTGTACAAATGACGATACCGAAAACTCTTTCACTGAGTTTGACGCAGAAGAATGAGATTTGTCTAAAAGTCATATCAATCTTGATCCAAATTATGATAATGCTGAGGCCAGGAAAAAGTCCAGCAGAGGGCAGAATTGAGCTGCAATACCGCTATGCCACAATTTTGCTAAGCCATTTAACATAACATGAGTGGCGAGGAACAGGCCATTCAGCCCAACTAGGCTCGCCAGTTTCTTTATACTATTGTGAATAGATCACTTCAGATACTCAATGACTCAGTGGTATCTAGCATTAAGTCAAGCCTGCTCTTGAAAACTCCCAAGGTTTCTGCCTCAACAATATGGTCAGGCAAGCTGTTCCACATCGAAATTATTCTTTGGGTGAAAAAATATTTCTTAATATCAGTGCTAAATTTACCCTTGGTCAACTTCCATTTGTGACCCCGAGTTCTACTAACAGAACTTGGCTGAAGGAAGGAATCCCTGAGGGACGCCACTCCCCACCATACCTAGCTCAGATGAGATACCATTGACCACCACTCTTTGTGTTCTGTCCTGTGACCAGTTTTGAATCCACTTCAGAATACCTCCTGTGACTCCAATGGAGCTCATTTTAAAAATTAGTGTCTTATGCGGTACTGTATCAAATGCTTTCTGAAAATCCAAGTATATGATGTCATAAGCCCTGCTCTGATCAAAAGTCTTAGTGACCTCTTCAAAATTTGAAGAATTTGAATTTGAATTAGTGGTTAAAGCAGGGGTTCCCAAACTCAAACATGGGCCCTCCCTCTGTGTGCTGGTTTTTGCCCCAACCATAATTGCCATCATAGGACTTTAACAAGCTGTTAATTTGTCCAAATTGGGTGCATTTTGTGTTTAAATATTTTATTTGCTGTTTTAAGCCAAATTTTAAAAGAAATATCCATTTGTGCCATGAAGAATAAAAGACCAAATAAAAGACCCTTGCATATAAAGTTTTGGGGGGTTTTTTTTTTTCTGTGTGGCAAGCAATTTCAGGCGATAACATTTTTAAACAGATCAAATCAGGTAGCCTACTGAGAAAATCAGTAACCTCCAAATTAGGTTGCTGCAGACAGCTGATTAGAATTCTTTCAAAATAATTTGCTTGCACTCAATGACAAAAACATAACATAGGGTCACGTGATGCAATTGCCCTGAGCAGTCGACCGTCGCCGAGCTCCCGTTGCTAACGAGCTGTATTTGCTAAAATAAGTGCTATTTAAGACATAGCAACCATACAAACATTGCTTTGTAAAATCCTGACAGCATGCCTCACCGGAAGACCACAAAATCTGCAACTAAACTGCCTGCGGAAGAGCAAGAAGCGAGGAAGAAGATGCTAGCTAGCATGGAAGCTACATTGCTTGTGTCAACAAGTGTGGACAGTGGCGTTCTTGCTTTGGATATCTCATAGAATGTCATTGAAAGAATATCTGCAATGATGGACAGTAAGTTTGAAGAGTTCTCGGCTGTACTTAATACCATGACAACACGCCTCGAGTCCAACACGAGACGTATCACCGAAGCTGAGAGTCGTATTTCCACAGCAGAGGACGCCATGTCGGTCTTTGAATCCAAGATAACCGGCTTAGAGGAAAAGGTGCGTTTTCTGACGGAGAAGTGCACCAATATGGAGGGACGGAGCCGCAGGGACAATATCCTGATCTACAATCTCAGAGAAAACACAGAGGGCCATCAACTGGTAAAGTTTTTTGAGACCTGGCTGCCTACTTTGCTGAATCTGGAAACCAAGCGGGGAACCATTAAAATTGACCGAGCTCACAGGACTCTCGGTCCGCCTAAACCTGACCGAGCCCGTGTGGTGATTATTAAGCTGCATCACTCCAGAGACAAGCCCAGGATTCTCGCTGCTGCCAAAGAACATGGCCGCTCAAATATGAGGGTCAAACTATTTTCATCCGACAGGACCTGGCAGCCCCAGTCAAGGACATGTGACGTGCCTTTAACGGCATCTGTGCACGACTCATCGAAAAGAACATAAAGTTCATTATGCGCTTCCCGGCCACCCTGACCTTCTCTCACGGAGGAAAAAACTACTCGTTTCACTCATCTAAGGATGCGCTTGCCTTTCTGGATGGTCTGGATTAACTTTCTTTTTTCTTTTTCCTGGTGATGTGGATGCTTTCTCAGTGAAACACTTATGTGCTTCGGGACACCTTATCTTTTTTTTCTTCCCAGACAATGGACATGAAGGTATGTTGTTGTGGATAAGCTTAACTGCTCAGGTACATGCCCATGCTAAACTGTTTGAACTGCTAAACGGTTGTCATGGCTCAAGCTCGTGGGGAACGGGAGACCCAGAGAGGATTTGGACTACTTTCTGTCGGTGGTGCTCTTGCTCGGTTTAGTGTGCCCCGCTGCTTGTTTGTGTCTCTCGGTAGACCATGTGAGTGTCTGTGCGGGGAGGGAGGGCTGGGATTCTCACAGGAACCCATCGTTTGGGGGTGGATGTTTCCCTGTTTGTATTGTTTGTATTTTTGTTCATACTTATGTCATCAAACAAATCAAGCCATTGGTATTTCATGTGTTACTGTAGTTTGCCTGTTCGCAAAATCGTGACAGTATTGTCTCACTCTGCCGTGCCACAAAACTCTCCCTACTACCAATCGTTCACAATAATTTATTAGATCTCTTATGATTGACCTCAAAATAGTTTCCCTTAATGTTAAGGGGTTCAATAATGTAATAAAAAGACAAAAGATCCTTTTTCTTTTTTGAAAAAAGAGAAAGCAAATATAGCCTTACTATCAGAAACACACTTAAATGACTTGGAGCACCTAAAACTGAGAAGGAGCTGGGTAGGTCAAGTATTTTACTCGTCTTACAACACTAGGAGCAGAGGGGTAGCTCTTCTGATTCACCGTAGACTGCCATTCACTCTGGAGAGAACAGTTAAGGATAGCAATGGCCACTACATTCTCATATCAGGCTATGTCTTTGGGGAACATATACTTATAGGTTGTATATATGGGCCCAACTCATATGATGCTACATTTTCTCTGAGTTGCTATCTGATTTCTCATCATTTTCTACCCCTTATGTGGTGCTAGGGGGAGATTTTAACTGTGTATTTGACCCATCTGTTGATCAGTCCCCAGCTAACACATGCTCAACTAATAGAAAAAGTCAAAGACTGAGGGAATTCTGCCATGACCTAGAGCTATTTGACACATGGAGGATAGCTAATCCATTGAAGAGAGATTATACTTTCTTCTCCAGACCCCATTAGACATTTTCAAGAATTGACTTTTTTTTTGTCTTCTAGGATGGTTTTGGATAGGGTAAAGGAGTGCTCGATTTGCATATGCTCACTTTCAGACCACTCTCATGTTAGTCTTATCATCAGTCCTCCTTATTCTGACCCTGCCTCTCACTAGTGGAGGATGGACCCATCTTTACTGAGTAGTCCTGCATTTATTGAATATATTACTAATCACTGGAACATTTTTATCTCTGCTAATAAAAACCCAGATGTTAGTCCATCATTGCTGTGGGAAACTGCTAAAGCATATCTCAGAGGATGCATTATCTCTTATGCCACAGCACAGAAAAAGGCTGCTTAAAGGAACAACTTAATTTAGAGAGCACAATACAACAATTAGAGACCAAATTTAAAAGTACACCTTCCAAAACTCTCTTCAGAGAATTAGAGGCAGCCCGCTCTGCCCTTAACCAGTTGTTAACTATAAAGGCAGCTTCAAACATTTTTTTTTGCAAGAGACAGACTCTACGAGTCAGGAAATAAACCTGGTCGACTCTTGGCGAGACTGGCAAGAGGTAGGATGGAGGCAAATACCATTTCGTCCCTGCTAGACAATAATCACGTTAGACACTACAAAACCAGGGACATAAACAATATCATGAGGGAGTTTTATTGGAAACTCTTCTCATCAGAATGTGACCCTTTGAATATAACGAGCTCTGATTTTCTCAACAAAGCCCCTCTTCCATCTTTGTCAGAAGAGCAAAAGAGAACATTAAATACACCTGTGTCTGAGGAGGAGGTCAAGAGGGCCATAGCCTCTCTAAAAGGTGGTAAGGCACCTGGACCTGACGGCTTTTGCCCTGAGTTCTATAAAAAGTTGTGTCATCTTGTAGCTGGGCCACTCACTGCTGTGTTTATGGACTCTTTTGAGAACGGACATCTTCCCAAGACACTTAACTTAGCAAATATTACACTTATACTAAAGAAAGGCAAACCACCTGATACCTGTGGTTCATACAGACCCATCAGCCTCATTAATCTTGATAGTAAACTACTCTCCAAAATTCTTGCTTCCAGACTGGAAAAGCTCCTACCATCTCTTATTAATCCGGACCAAACCGGATTCATACAAAATCGTTTATCTCTCTCTAATGTAAGAAAGTTATTTAACATGATAGAATACTCAAGACAAACAAATAGCAAACCATACGCCATATCCTTGGATGCCGAAAAGGCGTTCGACAGGGTCGAATGGGAGTATTTATTTGACATTCTAGAGAGGTTTGGTCTTGGGGGAAATTTTATTAGATGGATTAGGACACTGTATAGCTCTCCAGAGGCTTGTGTAGTAACAATCATCGCCCTTCTCACTGTTTAGAGGTACAAGGCAGGGCTGCCCCCTGTCCCCATTGCTCTTCGCATTGGCTCTCGAGCCTTTAGCTGAGGCTATAAGACAACAACAAGATATTCATGATATAACAATAAACGGCACTGTTTACAAAATTGCATTGTATGCTGACGACATTTTACCGTTCTTAACTGAGACTGAATTGTCAATACCCTCCACCATGTCTATTTTTGAGGAGTTCAGCTCCTTTTCAGGTTATAAAATTAACTTTGGTAAATCAGAGATTATGCCGCTAAGTGGATCTGCTGGTCTATCCCCACCTCCTAGTTGTCCCTTTAAATGGTCTTCCTCTGGTTTTACCTATCTCGGAATAAGGGTATCCCCAGACCTTACAGAGTTATGGAAACTTAACTTCTCTCCGACCCTAAATGCCATAAAGAGGGACTTGGACAGATGGCATGACCTCCCCTTATCTTTGATGGGTCGAGTAAGCTTAATTAAAATGAATGTTCCTCCTCGTATACTATATCCCTTGCAAATGTTACCACTCTGGATTTCCAAAAACGTTGCTCTTGAAATAGATAAAGCATTCTCTAGATTCATCTGGCATGGCTAAAAGCCAAGGCAGAAAATAAAAACATTATAATTGCCATCTGACAGAGGAGGCTTGGCTCTGCCTAACATACTCTTTTACAATTGGGCATGCCACGCTCGTTTCTTGTAGGAGTGGCTGCATGCTCATCTCAATTCTGGGTCTTGTCTGGACTCTTGGTCTATCCTACCTTTCTCGCTGTGGAGTCTGATCACAGGCAATAAAAAGAAGGTTTCTAGGCATATCAAGAATAACCTCGTCATTTATAATACAGTTAGAGTGTGGTGGAGAGTCTGTAAACTTGCAGGTCGAGGTGACTATGCTTCTTTCTTGACTCCTCTTACAAGCAATCAAGACTTTACCCCTGGTCTCCACTCTAGTATCTTTGTTAAGTGGCATGAAAAAGGGATACGGGTGATTGGAGATTTATATCAAGATAACGTGCGTATGACATTCCAACAATTACAGACAAGGTTCAATATTCCTAAAGAACATTTCTACGGTTTTCTCCAGATCCGGCACTTTATTGGATCATTGTGTTTACCTCCACCTGATTCAGACATGTACTGCATTGTAGAGAGATTCCTCGCTGCGAGGAAAAGTGCCATACATTTTACTTCTGCCTTTCATGCATTATTGCTTTCTTTCAGCTCAGGTGATGTAATTGATATCGCAAGAAAATGGGAGAGGGATCTTGAGACAGAGTATATAGAGGAGGATTGGCATGAGGCTCTCAAAGTGTCAAGGTCAGCCTTTGCCTGTAACAGACTAAGAGAGATGCAGTATAAAATACTACATCGTCTACATTTAACTCCTCATATTCTACATAAAATGCACTGTCAGACCTCTCCTCTGTGTATTTAGTGTCAAAGAGAGGCTGGAACCTATTATCACTACTTTTGGCAGTGTAGACTAATTAAAAGATTTTGGGGCACAGTCTCCCAAGAACTAAGTAGCATTTTCCAGGTGGCAGTGAAAAGGGACTCTGGCCTTTTTATTCTTGGCCTGCCTTCTAAAAATCTGACCCTTACACACTTACAATTTAAACTTTGCCACAAGCTCCTGTCACTGGCAAGAAAGTGTATTCTGATTAATTGGATAAAAATTAAACCCCCTACTGCCACCTTGTGGTATAGAGAAATTTTTAGAGTTCTTCCTCATATAAGAGTTAGTGCAATATTGAAAGGTAAAAAAATGTATTTTACGGAATTGTGGTCTGACCTGTTCAATTACCAGCCTTGAAGAATTGACCCAGTTGGTTATGAGGGGCCAAAGCTCTACAAAATGGCCAGCAACAATTGGACTGAGCTCATAGGAATCTCCTTGTGCCTTAGCTAAAATTTTTTAATGGCACACTGTACCTTCATGATAATCTTGTACAGTTGAAAAGATTACTGCTGGGTCGGAGTACATGGTGAACAGTGTGTGTAGTGTTACGGCTGGAATGTTGGGGAGAGGGACTACAGGCAACTGAAAAGAATCTTTTATGTAATTAATTTGTGGTATTGATAGCAGTTTTTTGTTTCTTCTTTTTTTCTTTCCATTTATTATTTATTCTATTTTCGACTATTGTTTCCTTACTTATTTTATTTTCCACTTGTTTGTGAGGACACTCTTGTCTTAGGTAATTGTTAAGTAACAATGCACCCACTCTCTCTGTTTTACTTGCTCTGGAGCAGTGTGATCAGATTTAATGACAGTATATGAGAGTGTGGGGTCTCTCTGTTGTTTTTATGAAAACTCAATAAAACCTGTTTAAAAAAAAAAGAACAAAAAACAGGTTTGACTCTGTCATTTGCTTGTTTAGTCAACGCTGTGCCCACAGTTTCACCAATCGGGAACCCACTGATTTTTTTTCCTTTGATTGGGTTCATTTTTTCCCTCTTTTTATGCAATTTTTACTCATATATTGCAATGTGGATGTGGAATTTATTCCTCACTGTTTGTATGCATACTTGTCAAAATACTGTTTTTCAAGAGAGGATAAATTGCTGCTCTGAACAAAAATGCACCTAATTAAGACAAATTAACAGCTTGTTAAAATCCTATGATTGCAAACCAGGGTGGAGCAAAAACAAGCATACACAGGGAGGCCCCACGACTGAGTTTGGGAACCCCTGGGTTAAAGCATTTGGTCCAACGGAAATTTTAGGTAAGGTGTCTTTTACATACTACTGCATCTATCTCAAAAATTGTAAGTCCAGTCTCCAAAATGGAGATACCATACTAAAAGGAGAGTCTGAACAAAATATGTCAAAATTGTGTGTGTAGTGCCAAAAATGTGGAACAAGAGCAAGTTATAAAACTGTGTTTTTCAGCTTTCCAACCAGAATTTTCTGTCTCATTTAATATAGGAGTTAATGGAGTTTCGGTTTGTGCTCCCGTCACTTTTCGACTCATACTGCCAAACCCGTCAGCCCGATTGCTTGCATAGTTACATTTTCGTGACCAGCACAACTTTTCCTACAACTTGGATATAAAAATTTTATGTGGAGTGAAAACTGTGGGAGTTAGAGCAAGTTTAAGAGAAGACTTCTTGATGATTTTACAGCTGTTCGCCACTCTAACAGTGACGTCATCACGTTGTAAGTTCCCAGAATGTATTGTAACAGAAATTAATTTTAAAAATTATCATTAATAAAAAAAATTATAGAAGTTATAAAAAATATGAACAGTGAAGAAATTATACAAGCTTAACTTAATATTTTGCAGTTTGAATGACACTTCTAGCTAAAAGTATAACAGAGTAAAAAAAAAATAGCAGAAAATAGCTGAATCTACTGGAACAGCACAAAAATGGCTTGATTTGATAGGTCCCCAGAAAAAAAAAATTAAAAATCTCAAAAACTAAAAAGAAAATCAAAGATCTGTGCGTATGCAACGTAATTCAGAACAAGCTGAATTTTGAACAGAATCAATAGCTTAAACGGTGTAGGAGGAGTTAGTCGGCTAAATTTAGGCGGAAGAAGAAAAAGAAGAAGAAGAAGTAAGAGAATAGAGTGTGCTGCTTCTATTTATTTATTTTATTTATTTATTTATTTACCTCTACGACCCCAGATGGGGTATGAGAGCCAGTAAAACTTGCATTAAACAAGTAAAACGATGGGACATGTAAACAATAATTGTACAAAAAAAAAACCTAATAAACTGTTTAATAGAACAAATAACCCTATGTTACACATATATTTTAAAAAACTGATTGCCAAATTTGACGTACAATTAAGGAAATTGCAACATAATAATCTTGATAAACTTGGCAAGGTTATACAGTTGGGTAGAGCTTTTGACATTAAGAAGTAGGCTGAGTTTTTCTTTGCTTGGGCGCGTCCAATAGAATTTCTTAATTAATGTTAACCTCGCTTGGCTAAGTGAGGTACAAACAAGAACATAATGAAATTCATCACAGAAAATATTTTCTTTGCATAGAGGACACTGTGTGACATTGGATTAATCAGTAGGAAGGTAACGGAATTCAGTAATAGGCAAGTGATTGTTTCCGCATCGGAATCGAGCTAAAGTCGTTCTATGTGGGTGACTCAGTTTTACAATATAGTTCTCCAAATTCAGGTTCATTTTAACAGTTTTATAGAAAGTGCATAGTCTATTGTTTAATACTTCGCTGTGCCAGTTCTGGGTGGCAATATCTTTCAATCTACGATCAAAATATTTGCTCAAATTGCACTTTGAGAAAGTATTAATACTGGTGTCATTCCACAATACTGAATATCCAATGTCATCTAATGAGGTCTTAATACAAAAGATCCATTTTGAATTAACAATGTTCAAATCAAACAAAGACCTCATGAGGCGATACATGGTATTTGAAAGACTGTTAGGAGTGGTTACAGTAAGAAGCCAGAAATTCAACATTCGCATATGAACAGTATGTGTAAGTTCTAATTTACCTAGTTCACCATACGCAATACAATAGGCTGAGAGGTAGTTGACCCTCAGTAAATTTTTCAAAAATTTCTTATAAAAAATTTCTATGTGAGAGATATTTGAAAATCCCCAAACTTCACAGCCATACAACAGAACTGGAATAATCATTTGATCGAACAGCTGACACTGGATATCAATAGGCAGATCCAGTTTGGTGGCTTTTGTCTTAAGACTAAACATTGCTTTTCTAGCCTGGTCAACCTGCTTACTTATAGCTTTATTATACAGACCATTGTAATTAAATTGTGTTCCTAAGTAAGTATAGTTATAAACAACGTCAAGCTTCTGCTGAAGTAAGCACACAATTAGGTTGCATAACTGAAAAAATTGCTAGAACAGATGTTTGGAGAAAGTATACTGAATTGATTGACATTTCTTCATGAGGTATATTAAAATTACATTAAAAAGAGATAAACTATGTAAAGAGCTGGTGTTTGAAAGCAACAAATGTATTCTGAAGATGAAAAGAAGTTAAAAAATGTGTTTTTAAACACAAACTTTTTACATATTTCACCTCGTTTAAATTTTATTTTTATTAATTATTTGTTTGGTTTTTTCCCATCCCTACAATGCCACTATTAAGTACATTGTCATTGTCACCCTTCGGTGATCTGTCATTTCATAATACTTACTTAATACAACTGTAATTCTAGGTTTATATATTGGTCTTGATTATTCAGTCAATAAATTGTGTGATTATTAATCAAGTGATCTTAAACACAGACAGCTCGAAAGCAGTTATGTGTATAAGGGCGAGAGGTTCACTGCACACAACATAATGCTGGCATTACTGCCAAGGGGACTTAGGGCAGTAGGGAGCTGATACAGAACTGAACTGCTTGATAAATACTCAAACATCTGCATTGAAACACTCAAAAAATCAGACATTTTCACATGAATTGATGTCAAATGTCTTTTTGCTCTTTAACACGTTGACTGCCAACTACGAGATAACTCGTAATGGCGGGTCAGGGCCAGCGCCAGAAAAATTCGGGGGAAATTATCCATCCCTTTATTGACAACAATTGGTCCTGGCTAATTCTAGATGGTTTTCCTTTATAAGCACGTTTTCTAATTCAAGAATAATCAAGTGGCAATTGAAGACACGGCTTCTCTCGCCCATGTGATCTAACAGCAAATAATGGGCTACATTCAGTGCAGAAAAATAATTTAATTATAATTAGGTCAATGCACTGGCACTCAGCAACGGTAATTTTTTTTCCAGCGAGAGCGGAATTTCAGAACTCTTCGCGAATGAAGGTAATTCTGGTGACAAGTATACGTGGTTTCCTCCGTTTTCATTTTCCAGTCTAACAGCTGGCTATTTTTTACAGCAAGTTGCGTGACCATGCTGCAAAAACAGGTGTAGGTACTTGCCGTAATTACCTTCATTCGCAAATGAGTTCTGAAATGCCGCTCTTGCTGGAAAAAAAATTAACGTTGTTGAGTGCCTGTGCATAGACCTAATTATAATTAAATTATTTTTCTGCACTGAATGTAGCCCATTATTTGCTGTTAGATCGCATGAGGGAGAGAAGCCGTGTCTTCAATTGCCACTTGATTATTCTTGAATTGGAAAACGTGCTTATAAAGGAAAACCATCTAGAATTAGCCAGGACCAATTGTTGTCAATAAAGGGATGGATAATTTCCCCCAAATTTTCAAGTCTGGCGCTGGCCCTGACCCGCCATTAGCTGGCAGTCAACGTGTTAATGGCCAAAGCAAAATAGCAACACACTCTTCACACATTCAAAATCTCTACTTTCCCCCCAAGTGTTATGACACCCAACAGCCAGGCACATATGCCTCATACAGGTGGGGGGGTCACAGATCATCCACCCGGTTCGGCGGGTACATATTTTATGCAATGCGTAAATCGGAGTTCACATTGTTTAATAAATTATTGCGTCGCAGCAACCAGTGTGCAACTGCGCTTCCCTGCTGTTTTGAACGCTGAAATCATTTTGATAAAGTGCAATCTTAAAATAAACTAGAAAAGGCTAAATTTTCTGAGGAAAATTTGTGTGCTTGCTTCAGCGCGAAAAGTTGAAGAGATTGGCAGATAAAATGAAGGTGCTTGGAAACTGAGAAGTAAAGGAAATTGCTGAAGAAATGTTGGAAAACTGCTGAAATGCACAACCCCAATTTCGCAATAGTTTGGACGAAGTGTAAATTGTGAATAAAATCAAAAGGCAATGATTTTCAGATCACATGAGCCGATATGTTATTTACAATAGAACATAGATAACATTTCAAATGTTGAAACTGAGACATTTTACATTTTTATCCACAAAATGAGCTTATTTCAAATTTTCTGGCTGCAACAGGTCTCAAAAAAGTTGGGACACAGGCAAAAAAGGGCTGAAAAAGCAATTAGTATATAAGAGAATCAGCTGAAAGAACATTTAACAAGTAATTAAGTTAACTGGCATCAGGTGTGTAACATGATTGGCTATAAAAGGGATGTCTTAGAGAGGCTGAGTCTCTCAGAAGTAAGGATGGCCAGAGGCTCTCCAACCTGTGAAGGCTCGCGTAAAAAAATTGTGGAATACTTTAAAAACAATGTCCCTCGATGTCAAATTGCAAAGGCTTTGAAGGTCTCATCATCGACAGTGCATAACATCATCAAAAGATTCAGAGAAACTGGAAAAATCTCTGTGCGTAAAGGATAAGGCTGAAGACCTTTACTGGATGCCCGTGATCTTCGGGCCCTCAGACGCCACTGCATCACTCACCGGCATGATTCTGTCATTGACATTACTAAATGGGCCCAGGACTACTTCAAGAAACCACTGCCTGTAAACACAGTCTGCCGTGCCATCCACAGATGCCACCTAAAACTCCTAAAACTAATCATGCAAAAAGGAAGCCATTGTTGAGCATGGTCCAGAAGCGCCGCCGTGTTCTGTGGGCCAAGGCTAATTTAAAATGGACTTAGCAAAGTGGCAAAGTTTCCTGTAGTCAGACGAATCCAAATTTGACATTCTTGTTGGAAATCATGGGCGTCGTGTCCTCCGGGCTAAAGAGGAGAAAGACCACCCCTCCTGTTATCAGCATTCAGTTCAAAAGCCAGCATCTCTGATGGTATGGGGATGCATTAGTGCATATGGTGTGGGACACTTGCATGTTTTCAAAAATCACCATGAATGCTGAAAGGTATATAAAGGTTTTATAGCAACATATGCTCCCCTCCCGATGACATCTATTCCAAGGAAGGCCTTGTGTATTTCAGCAGAACAATGCAAAACCACATACTGCAGCTACTACAACAGCATGGCTTCGTAGTAGAAAAGTCCGTGTGCCGAACTGGCCTGCCTGCAGTCCTGATCTTTCACCGATTTAGAACATCTGGCGCATAATTAAACGAAAAGTCTGTCAAAGGAGACCCAAAACTCTCCAGCAGCTGGAAGCCTGTATTAAACAAGAGTGGGATCAAATTCCAATGGCTAAACTCAAGAAACTTGTCTCCTCAATGCCCAGACACCTCCACTCTGTGTTAAAAAGAAGAGGGGATGCTACACCATGGTAAACAGGCCCCTGTCCCAATTTTTTGAGACCTGTAGTAGCCATCAAATTTGAAATGAGCTCATTTTGTGGACAAAATTGTAAAATTTCTCAGTTTCAACATTTGCAATGTTATCTCTGTTCTATTGTGAATAAAATACTGGCTGGTGTGATTTGAAAGTCATTGCATTTTGATTTTATTCACAATTTACACTTTGACCCAACTATTTCGGAATTGGGGTTGTATATCTTCATTTTATTCAGGATGCCTTCCTTCAATAAATCTTGTTTACAGTTTGTATTAGGAGACAAATCAATCAAAACAGCATGCATGTAGTAATTATTCCTATTTGTACACTAAGTGGCTAGATAAATAAAGCATGTGTTCATGCACTGTGCGTGTGTATCCTTAAGATTGTGTATATTCTGAACTTAAGAAACAAGAATTTGGGGTAATATCCAGCTCATGTACCAGATGGAAATCGACTAAATTTGATTGTCCATGTGAATGGCTGCCTCAAAGTTAGCATGTCTACATTAAAAGCCAAACTGATATAAAAAAATAATGAAGATCAGGCTGACTTTTTGATTATAGGGAACGTGCACTTCTCTCATGCTTGTTTGTTAATCTCATTTGGAGGAGGAAAAACTGCAGTTTTCGCAAGGATGAAAATCCGTGCCATCAATCACACTACACATTCGTCAAAAGACAACTCAAAAAGTTACTGACAAGGAGGAAATCAAGTTGTTAATGTTAAGAACTCAAGTTTAAAAAGTGCTATCAAAACAATCTGCTCCCACCATGAACAACTGCTGCTGAAAAAGTTTTCGGTTTTCCGGAAAATATGTTGTGATCCGTTTGACATTAATCCTGATAAGGCTAGGAATAAGTCTTTGCAAGTTCTGACTCTGACGGCATATGAAAAGTTCCAATGTAGGTTGCCAAAAGTGTGCAAGCTATCAGGGTAAAAACATTACTCGACCATACATGGAACAAGACTACATTTAACAGAACTCAACTGCAGGGATAAGTATGTACATAGTACATTTTCTGTATATTTTGTGTACACAGACCTGAATTTCAGCAAGGGTATCCCAGATTTAATTGGATATTGCTGAAAAAAATAATAATATGTTTCCAAGTTTTTGATATGTATGAGATACGTACCTCAGCAGGGTACAATTTGGTGTAAAAAAAAAAAAAAATTCAAGGTCACGCGACCCTCAAGGTCAATTTTGAGGTCAAAATATAGGTCAATTATTCATCACACCCAGAGTTACCAAAATGAGTTTAAAAATGGCAGATATGGAATGCTTGTGTGATTCCCTTTCCAACAATACCTTGTTTGTCACAATAGGTCAAGTAGTTCTGGAGATATAGCCATTTGAATTTTGGCAGCCACGCCCATTTTTCGCGAAATACCGAAAAAAACAACAAAAGACTGTAACTTTGCACTAGAAGGTCTGATTGAGTTGAAATTTGAGATTTGGGCGTTTGGGGCCATAGCCAACTTGCATACCAAATTTGAAGAAAATCAATTCAAGTGAGGGGTAGAATCCCATTTTTTTGGGGTGATTTGACATGGAATGACCCATGTGCGTGTGTGCGTTTGTGTGTGTGAGTGCGTGTGTGTGTGTGTGTGTGTGTGCGTGGGTGTGAGTGCGCTCGCGCGCGTGTGTGTGTATGGTAAGTTGAGTTGAAGGGGGGGGGAAGGGGAGTGGAGTGGAGTAGACATGGTCATGCTGTTATGGTTGGTTATTATCGTCATGTATGTGGCTTAAGTTATGGTAGAGTCAGTAAATAGATAATTAATGGGTCCCAGGCAAGGGCGGAGCTAGACTCTCAGCCCAGAGGGGGCGGAGCATTGTCGAGGGGCTCTCAGATAGTCACTGCAGTCAACTGTAAAATAACGGGTACGCCTATATCTTATTCTATCCGACCCAACACAATCAGGGACACATGAAGAGCTGTTTCCAAAACGCAATAAGTGCCAAAAGTTCAAAAACTGAGATGATACCATAGACCGGTAACCCTGTGCTTCTTACACATGGTGCAAAAATCTGTTTTTCGAAATTCATACTGTTTTAATGGTCAAAGTGTGTGTTGTTCTGTAAAATACAATAGGCGCCAGCATTAAAAAAGCTAATTTACTCAAAATGAGTAAAATGGAATATGTACTGCGTTATGGTAACAAACTCTTCACATGTAAATAGGTGACTCGGGAACGCATTTTTCAACATGGCTGTTAGGTGGCAGAAAAAGCAGATGAGGTATGGTTGCAAAGCATCTGCTAAACGAGAATAGTAATTTCCATTTATTCCAAGCTTTTGGCGAGGTATACGTGAAAATTACGATTCACGTTTTATAAATTTGATATCTCGGCAGGGCTCGATCTTCCCATTTTTTGCCACAAGTCAGTCGGGCTTGTGACAGAAAGAAGGCACTAGCCCTCAAGATTTTACAAGCCCGACTGAAAAAGATTTGAAAATCGAGAAATTTAATTACATAGGTACAAACATTATTGCACTTTATAAAACTCAAAAAGAAAATTAAATACAACTAAAAAACATCAACAGTTTAAATTAAACAGATCATTTCATACATTAACGAAGCGGAAAGGTAAGGGCTGTTTATTGGATAATTCCTGTAAAGAGTGGGAAAATCACAATGATCGAAAGAATTGGGCACCCTCTGACAAAGCAGACGCATGAAAACCACTGATCTGTATCGAAAAACTGGATAGCTGATGACATAATAATTTTGAAGTAACCGTGCCGCCATATTGGTACGCCCAATAGTCTCAAGTAGCCGTCTCATTCTGGGGGGAAACATCCCTTTACAGACACGGAAAATAAAATAATAAATAAAAAAGACATATAAACCGTTGTCTTTATTTCAGAAACACTATGCTAAGTCCCAATTTACGATTTTTTTCAGTCCTAGCCATCGCAGTCAATAAGCCAGGGTGACAGTCGTAGGAAGCAAATTGGTTCGGTGAAGTAAGAGTGAATCCCATTTCACCCCTTGGCCGGCCCTACCACTTAGCCCTACCCCTTCGTTTTGCGCGTTCATGTGTAGGGGTAGTGATGTCCCGATACTTGTTGAGACAGAGGGGGCGGGTGAGGTGGTAGGGCTTGTTATCAAATGGAGATTTTTCAGGGGCACACTACAAACGGAGGGGACGAGTCTCCGCAGTACCTCGCGAATCATTGGCAAGATGGTTACCAACGCCACAGAGGCACCGAAAGAAACGCATAAATGAAAATAATTTCCTGGTAAATGAAATATTAAAACCACTGGATCACCTCAGTTCGGTTGCGTTTTAATATTTTATGGACAGTTTGCTCGTGACAAACGTAACAAAAATCGCTAGTAGAGTACGTGTGTCTGCTAACAGGCAGCATATTGTTATAAATCGTGGTGCTTATGTGTGGCTGAAAGTGGAGCTCTGTTTACCGCCCGTCTTTAACTTAACTGAAGTCTGTAAAATGAGCAGTCGTCACAATATGGATGTTTCAATATCTTTTGTTAAATCCTGGAAACTAGATAGTCATTACCTGTAGAAGATACATCACTAGATTCACCTGTAGGCTTCCACTGGGGGTTGGGCTCACTTTCAGACTCAAAAGTCTTCTCAAGAACTGCCTCAGCTCCAGTCAGCACCGGGGCTGCCATCTTGGAATGTGGGATAGCCCACTCTTCCTCTCACTGGTTGTCACAACATGTTAAGAATGGTTTCTATGACTTTTAATAGATGGAAGCACAGCATAGTCCTGAAAATGCTGGTATCATGGGAAGTTGCGTTGACCTTTAATACACAGTAGTGCACCAAACTCATTTTTACCGAGATGTGGGATAGCCCACTTTACTTCTGAGGGGCACCATTATGGCAGCACGATAAAAAATTTTTGTTTGATAGTTGCTAATAACCAGTCAATTACAGCTCCAGAAGTCACTACAGCATTGAATAAATTCATGTCTCAACCAGTTTAAAACAAAAACTGCACACCACTTTGGAAACAAAGTTGGCCTTGTCTCTGATGACAAACCCCAGTGCTTCCCTTTGTTTCCCAGAGCTGTAACTAACAGGTAAACTCATGTGCTCCCAGAAAATCTGAAGTTTGCTGGGCAAAACTAGACCCCATGCAGGCATAACGAAATTAAATGGACATAATAAAACAGTCTTGGAAGTACGGAGATAAGTATCATTTACACATGACATAAAAAATTGGCCTCTTTGATTGATCATACATGCTCATTTTTAAATAATCAAAAAAAGTTTCATTTGCGTAATTTTAAATCATGATAATATAGACATGTCAGTGATTCAAATAATTTTCACTTTTTAATCAATGCATATGGTTATAGTTGTGTTGTCATCTCTTTCCTAATTACAGTCAAATTAAAGATAATATATTTGCCTATAACTCAGATAACATTCTTGCTTTGTTTCATGAACTCATTTTCACAAATTTATGAGGAGAGTAAATGCAACGTAACAGACAATCACAAGCATACATCTCATGTGCTTACATTATGTGGCTCAGGGGAAGGGCTTCGGCAGCAGATGCAGAGCAATTCTTTCAGCCATGGCAGCTGCTTAATCAGGGAGAGGTAGAGAAGGGGATGAGTGATGGAACTGTAGTCATTAAGGCTGGATACAATTCTAATAATTGTGCAGTATTCTGGGAAATCAGGATCATAACGCGTGAGGCTGATAACAGCTGAAGGCAGGTAATGAAACAGTATGGCACCCAGATAGCCCTCAGAACTGTGCAAATCTTTCTTTTTCATGGGGTTAATCTTCTCCTTACCCAAGACCGACTTCCTCAGACTCCATATGATAGAAACGCTGCAGAAAACCATAATATTGAAGCTGGCCATGATCAGCCCAACGTAGAATTGTTGGAAGCCCGTGAGCAATGACACGTTGACGGCATAGGCTATCACGAGCCCCCAAACAAGCATGGAAATAGCCACTCTGATCTTTTTATCCTTGATGCTGGTGAACACAATGGGGTGGACCACAGCCACGTAGCGGTCCAGGCAAATGCAGGTGAGAAAGAGTGTGGATGTGAGGTATCGTTCAGGAACCAGTCGCGAGAACCAGGAAGTGCAAAGTATGTGATTTTATTAAGCGAGGGGGTAAACCCCCGCAGGGCCGAAGGCAACAGTACAAAGTCCACAATCCAAAAATCACAATCCCAGGGGCAGAATGCAAAGTCGAAAAACCAGGGCAGCAATACAGTAATCGTGGTCAGACAAAAAGGGTTCGATACACAGGAGCAGATAAAACCAAATCAGAGCCAAAAATCGGAAGTCGGACGGTCCAGTCAGAAAAGCAACACTATGAATACGAGGTGAAAACGAGAGCAGCACAGGTAGACAAGGGAAACGTTCTGACAGGGAACTGCTGTGAAAAGACTGCTTAAGTACACTCAAGGGAAGTCACATGCTATGATCAGGGACAGGTGAATGGGATCAGACTGATTACGTGGGAGCAAACACAAGGGAGAACCTCACCACATGAAATTGGCAAAAGCCAAAATGCGGACAGAGGTCACGAGACAACCTATAGACAAAACATAAAGCTCCGGTTAGGGAGTTCTAACGTGCACAGATAATGAGAGGCAGGACAGAGTAGAGCAGGTGCGGAGGATCCGCTGAATTGCAGCAAAGACTAAGAGAAGGCAAGAGGCGGAGACTAGAACAGGGCGAGTGCTGAGAGCTTGTTAATCAATTAGTAAGTGCAGCTATACAATCCCTAGTGCTCGTTAGTAAGTTAGTATTATATACAATGTTAGTCTTGGTTAGTATCTAAACAAATATAACAAACTGTTAGTATGGGTTAGTAAAATAGAAAAGCAAGGTGAAGGAAGCAAACGAGATTAGAAGGAATGTTTGAAACCCAGAAACCATGAAATCACCTAAACATGTGACACGAAGGACTTGGGGAGAAGCTGTAGCTCAAAAGACCAGACAGGGGAGACAAAGTGCAATGAAGGGCATGGGCAAAGACATGGACCGGAATCTAACAGAGTAATGGATCTGGCATGGCAAAAACAAAAAGATGGCAAAGAACTAAAACATGGGAAAAACAGAACAGGCATGGGAGAAACATAACAGGGCATGGCAAAAAACAGAACAGACATGGCAGAAACAGAGCAGGCATGACAAAATCATAACAGTGGAGCCGTTTTTGATCCCATCCGTAAAGTTTAATATGTGATCGAAATACATGGTATCGAAAAATAAGTGGCCAAAGCTGCAGATGGGGCTCATTATGCAAAGCCATGCATCGGCGATGGCCAGGCTGAAGATAAAGTTATTGGAGGTAAAAGAGTCACTCTTCTCTCTGGCCACCAGCCACATTACCGTGATGTTGGCAGGGTAGCCCACTACTAGGTTGATGATATTTTGAATAAACTCAAACACAAACGCAGCAGGGTGGAATATGCATGGTGTTATTGCCTCCCAGAATTGGAGACTGGATCCTGAAGAGGAGTGGTTGAATGGTCGGCTAGAATTGATGACAGAGCTGTTCATTTTGGTTTTATTTTATCTAGCAGATTTGAAGGTTAATGATCCTTAGAAAAGAGAGTGAATGAAAGTTACATGGTCAAGCCTAACTGAACTCACCACTTAAACTGACTGCAAGGCTAAATTCTGTTCTTAATCTGACTCCAGCATTATTTTACATTATTCTTTTATCCAAAGTATTCCTCATCATAACACATTTACTGCATAATAGAGATGGAAACACTTATACTGGCCTATTTTGCACAAAGTTAAGCTCTTTCTTTTGAGAAGTTATTCATGTCAAAGAAGACCTGGAAAATGTTGTTGCATTGTTACACTGAAGGATAGTTTTTGTTTTCTGGGAAGACGACCTCCATCCAGAGAAAACTCTCTCTCCTCTAAGACACCAGCTTTACTCTTTGAAACTGCACTGGAGCTTCCCGAGGTGGAGACAGTGTTCCCAGAAGACAAGGTTTGCCCTTTGGGTCTATATTTTACTGTCTGCGAAAGCCTTTCACTCAAGCACAACATAAGAAATGAAAGAGTGGTTTATCAAATTGAAAAAGTGAATAACTTATCTGAGAAACTGCAATAGCTTGACATACACTCCTCAAGTTCAGACAGCTTCTCGAGGTGGAGACAGTGTTCCCAGAAGACAGGGTTTGCCCTTTGGGTCTATTGGATTACAGTCTGCAACAGTCTCTCACTCAAGCACAACTTAGGAAATTAAAGAATGGTTTATCAGATTGAAAGAAATAATTAGTAACTTACCTTAGAAACTGCAATTGCTTGACATACACTTCTCAATGTCTGTATCCTGATCACCTGTTTCCAGGAGGATTATGATTTTATTCAATATCATTCCACCTCGGAAAATAAATCAATCCGAGTGGTATGTAAGCAGGGCAGATTACAGCCTGTCACAAATCCATCGAGGAAGCAACAGCACTTGGAGTGACTGTGCAATACCCTGTCACCACAGGATTATATTTAAGGATGGGTGGGTGTGCAAGAGGGGGTTGGGTTTGCAGAGTGAGTTTGTGATGTGACACACAGATCTGCAGTAAAGCAGAGGAGGGGCTAAAAGGAGGGGTAGATGAGTGCCCCCCTATCCCTGTTCTAACAATATATTATTTGTCAGTGATGCAATCCAAGAAGTGCATCCCAGACAAACAAGTGACGCAATGCAGTCATCCAGCTGGAGCACAAGTGAGACTGTAACCTGGTGTAAGGTCTTACACATGAAACCACAAGCTTCATCAAAGCACACTCAAACAATTCTCTTTCATCCTCACAAAGAAAAGAAATTGAGCCCTCAGTTACAGTAAATGTATTTCTGCAGATAATATTAGGTACATTTGTTACAGTTTGATTTTCATCAAAATGTTTGGCAAAAACAAAGTTGCAGTTTACAAGTACTTTTCTTTGCTTTCGCTACATAGACTTCACTAAAGCCTGGCATCTGTTCCAGGAGGTCTATTGTCCTGTAGGTTTCCATGCCGATCCTCAGAGAGGAGAACATAATCAAAGCTGAGAGATCTGAGTCAAAATTTGCCAATGTGTTACAAATCCACCAAAATTATGAATGCCCATGGAAAAAAAAAAAAAAATCTATCAATAATTTCTTAACCCCATAATTTGAAGACTAATGGCACAAATAAACAGTAGTATCAAGCTTAATATCACAAAGCAACTTTTATTCTACTTTCTCTTTCCATTCATTGTAAAATTTTGCATTTCCAGAGACATCAGTTGGTGACCTTTGTGACAAGGCATCTTTAGCCACCAGAAAATCACACTTCTGTTCATCCAAAATTGAATTACTGAACATAAGGTTATGGCCATATAAATTAAATTTATTAAATCACAGGATTTGGAAATAAAATATAAACACTTTATCATGAATTGTTGTTTTTATTGTTCACGTGCATTCTGAATTTGTCAAAAATTCAAACGGGAAATTTTCAATTATTAGATTGTTAATTTTCGTTAGTGAGAGTCCATGGAAATCTTCTTATGAATAAATTACTAGTAATGAAATGATTTAAACAGCTATAAGTCAGGATTGATATGTTACAACAATGTGCTGAAGTTGACATCATCAGGAACTTAGCAGATAGAGCTGTGGCCTGTTTGGAGATGGTTACTGGTTTATGAGTGTATTGGCTGCAATGGAGGAATCACAAGGACAGGACTCCCATCTGTCAGAGGTAATAACACACGTTAATTTCTGTCAGGAGTATAAGACTGAAGTAATGTGGTGTATTTTAGAGTGCCAAAGTACTGGGTCATTCACTTAATAAACACTGTCTGTGAAAGGTTTCCCCTGTTTAGTTTAAAGGGATATTCCACCCAAAAACTATAATTTGTATATCTCTTACTCACCATTAGAGGTCTCGAACGGACAAAGTTGTTTTTCACCTGGCGCAACTTCATGGCCACTGGAGAGTTTTGAAAAATTATCCAAATTCCTTTTTTGCTGTAAACCAATGGGAGCCACCAGGTAGCAACGGAAAAACTACACAAAACGTCCGTTGACAAACTTTCAAACCATCGTCCAACGCATCGTCCAGTATAATCCAAGTCTGCTTTGTCCACTCATATCCTCAGTACTCTAGAAACGCGGTTATTTTCTGCTAAAAACAATGAAATACAACAGTAATGCTTGAACGATCTCGCCCATGAAAATAGGGCCACGGCACTGTAGCTCACCTGGACATTCACTCCACCAAAGTTTTTCAGTCCTTTTGTTTAAATCAACCATTGAATAATATTATTTCAGTTGCCAATTAAACAGAAACATGGTTTAACATGGTAATGAAAATATTTTTGAAATAAAAACTTACAGCATACATTATAAGCTGGGCACAATTTTTTATTGATAAGAATGTTTTGGAAACAAAAAAAATTCAATCAGAATTATTTAGCAAATATTTTCTGTTCCCAGATCCATATATCTAAATTAAAAAGAGTGAGTGATCATGTTTGTAGATCTATTTAAAATAACCTTTAATGCATTGGGAAACAATAAAAAATGTGACATGTTTGGAAAAGTGTATTTATTAGATTCATACACTCTCCAGGATCGAAAGAAAGAGGACAGAGGGGATGTTCTGTGGTAATCATTTCCAACAGGCATCCAAGTGTTTACTTACCAATTAATGCTTCACTGTTCCACACCCAGTGGTGTCAAAAGTACATACATCCTTTACTTAAGTAGAAGTATTGATACTGGGGTTCAAAATTACTTAGTTAAAAGTTGAAGTATCAACTCAAGCTTTTTACTCAAGTAGAAGTGAAAAAGTACAGGCTTAAAAAGATACTTTTTAAGTAAAAAAGTAACGTAAAAAGGGTGAAAAACTCAGTGCATTGCATGTCTAATTTTACATCCAGATATGCCATCAAAGACGACCAACAAAGTTTTCATTTCTTTCCAAAAAAAAAAAAAAACCTTTATTGGAATGGCCATCCAATCTGAGGTAGTGACATTCAAGACATATCGACACATACAAAGCTACCCGAACATTTTTTTCTGTTTTGTTGAAATCCTGAGTCTGATTGTCAGCTTAGCAGTAACATAATACCATACACCAGCTCCAGTATAGCTTGGAGAGGGCATGTGTAAAACTTAAACATAATTCACAATGCAATTAGTTAGTTCACAATTTCCCTTTAATTCCCTTCATAAACAGCTGTGAAAATGAACCTAGAAGATGATGGATAAGATCAATGAATCCCTGTTTCTCTACAACATTAGGAGGGTGCAACCCTTTCACAACAAATCTAACAATGAATTTGTCAGTACTTGACTGTGTTACGTTATGATGATTTATAGTACCTGATTGTATTACTTTGGCAGGTTATTACAGGAAGTTCTGTCAGAACTTTGCTGATGTCACTGTCCCTTTGACTGATCTTCTGAAGAAAAATAGGAAGTTTGTCAGGTCGGAGTCTTGTCAAAAGGCGTTTGACAATGTTAAGTCCCTGTTATGGGCACAACCAGTTCTTCAGGCTCCTGATTTCAGCAAACCTTTCACCTTGGCAGTAGACGCCAGTGATGTCGGTGCAGGTGCTGTATTGTTACAGTTGGACAACAATGGTATCGAACATCCAGTTTGTTATTTTTCTGAGAAGTTTGATGTTCACCAAAGGAATTATTCAACTGTTGAGAAGGAAACTTTAGCTCTGGTTCTAGCTGTGATACTCTAGGAGTCGCCCTCCGTAGAAAAAAAAAATAACCGGATCAAGAAAGTTCATGAAAGTGAAAAAAACCCCAAATATCTATCTTATCCCCTTCTTAAATCCCCATTCTTAAACGTCACTTTTCTGTCACCTGACCCCCCGCCAAACCCTCTCTCCAAAATCCCTCGAATTTCTTCCTCTTTAACATCCATTATTCCTAAAAATTTCTGTGCTCCATCTATCACCATTTTGATTCTCTGTTCTACTTTCAAGGTCTCTAGAACAAATCACCACCATTGCAATAAAAGCCAAAAAGTGTCTTCTTTCCATTCTTATGAAATTCTCATCTGGTTTTTCAATTTCCTGAACCCTAGCCTGCTCTTTCCCCACCTTTTCTTTTTCCACCTGCACCCTCTTAATTGCCTCTGCATATGACATTCTCCCCTGCGTTCTTATTCTTTCCACCTCCTGTTCTTTTTTCCTTCTTTCACACTCCAATGCTCCAACTTCATGGTTTCCCCCACAATGAAAACACACTATCTGAGCCTTAGTAGTACACTCATCCTCCAAACAATCTTCTTTCCCACATTTTCTACATCTATGTATCCTACTCCTACATACTGCAGCCACATGTCCATACTCCTGCAACCAGTAACATCTGAGTGGTGCCCTGACATATTCTCACACCCGATAACTGACAGAATCTAAAAATACTCTCTCAGGTAACTCAGATTTAAATTCCAATAGAACGGATAGACTTTCCTTCTCCATTCCTTCCCTTCGTGTTCTCAGCCTCCTTACCTCACAAACTCCTTCCATATTCAAAAAATCACTGGCCTCAACTGATAGCGGCACGCCACTTATAACCCCCTTAATGTTCGTGTTTCTTTTCACTGGAAAACAAACCACATTTGTCAGATCAAACATTGTAATTTTCAATAATTTATCATATTGCCTCTTACTTCTACATTCCACTACTACCGTTCCACCCCGTGTTACTCTCACTGCCTTTACGTCTCCGATTTCACTTTTTATCAATCTTCCAACTTCGTGCATATCACTAAAAAGACCGTTTGCACGATATCCTATTGCTGCAGCCTTCATTCCCACAACATATCCTTCTTCCTCACTTTCATGGCTCTGAGTTTCTTGCATTTGAATCTAAATACAGACTGCATTTTTGACATTGCATTTTAATTTTAATTTTGTTAACTATATGCTTCCATAATTGGATGCCACCTTAACTTTCTACAGATGCCACATGAGGGAAGAAACAGGGATAGCCGACCAAAAAAAAAAAAAAGAAATAAACTAAAGTAACGATCCCTGTTTCAAAATGTAAGGAGTAGAAAGTACAGATATTTGAGTAAAAAAATAAGGAGTAGAAGTAAAAAGTTGTGAGAAAAATAAATAATCAAGTAAAGTATAGATACCAGAAAATTCTACTTAAGTATAGTAACGAAGTATTTGTACTTCGTCACTTGACACCTCTGAGTGCCAATCACCATATCAATCAAGAACAACTTTTCAATAAAGACAAGTAGCCCCAACATGTTGAATTGTTACATAATTAAATATGATCGAATCAGACACAAATAAGGAGATAGAACAATTCCATGTCAATGGCCCATTAAACTGAAGACCATTAAAGTTATTAAATTACCAACAATTAAATCACCATATCAATCAAGAACAGCTTTTCAATCAAGACTAACAGCCCCAATGTCTTGAAGTGTAATATAATCGTGTCGATTTGGACACATCCAATTAGGGAGACGTGAACAATTTCATAAAAATAAATTACAGAAGATGTTTAATAATGGCACAAAATATTAAGCCAACAGGTGGTACAGGGTCTAATGAACCACCTAAAGGAGAATTATAGAAAACATGACAATTCAAAGGCTTCATTCATCCCAGAATTTCTTGTGTCTAGCATAATTTGCCAATATGCATCTCTTTTAAGAATACATTTTTTAAGATCACCACCTCTTCTTCCAGTTTTTACGTTCAATGCCGATACATCTGAGAGATAGAACCGTATGTCTGTGTTCACCAAAATGTCTTGGCCCTGATGAATTTAGATCGCCTTGAACTTTTATGTTCACTTAGCCTTACTTTGAGTGGTCTTGTGGTTTGGCCAATATAACCACGACCACAGGGACAAAGCAAGAAATAAATAACATTGCTCATGTAACAAGTTACCCTTTGTGAAATTTTGAATTTCTTGCCCGTCATAGGGTGTTTAAATGCATCAGTTTTAATTAAATTGTTACAGGAGGCACATTTATGGCAAGGAAAACAACCCGAGGGTATAAGAAAATATGGCAACTTAGGTTTAAAATGATCAGCGTGAACTAGTCTGTCCTTCAAGTTACGAGCTCTGGAATGAGTAAACAGTGGAGGATCTTCAAACGTTTCACACAATTGTGGATCTGAGGACAGAATATGCCAATATTGACGTATAATACTTTGTACTGATGAACTTTGAAGACCATATGTTAGAGAACAAATAACTGAAAATTTCATCTTTCTGGGTCCTGTCACGCTGGTCTTTGGACATAACTGTATTTTTAGCCTTAGTTAACCATTTATCAGGATAGTTCCGCTCCCGAAAGCGTTTAATCATGTTTTCAGCCTCTCTATTGAAATCAGTATCCGTGTTGCAGATCCGACAAATTCTATACAATTGGCTAAGGGGTAGACCTCGCTTCAGTGACGCCGGATGAAAACTACTAGCCAATGAAAGTGTATTTCTATCAGTTGGCTTACGGTATTGTCATGGTTTGGTCCCACCGGATGCAACCTGCAATCCGGCGGGCACTGGGACCATGGGCCCAAAGGCTGGAAAAGGACCCACACGCACAGGCTGATACAAAAATAAAAGGACATTTAATAAATATTAAGAATAGACAAAAGCTCAGGGGAGCAGCAGCACAAGAGAGCAGGGCTAAAATCACAGAATGCAGCTGCAACCGCCCACTGGCAACTGCAGTGCTTAAATACTCCGCCTTCGCCTCCACTTCAATGAGCCACACCTGTTGCCTGTTGAAGTGGAGGCGAAGACAGCAGGAGGGGGAGGGACTGCAAGGCAAAACCCTTCCAGGTATACCGTGGTATTCAGTGTCGATTGGCTTTTGTAAAGGGTTACATCAAGAAAAATAACTTCCTTCTTACTAAGTTCACAAGTGCATTTAATAGATGCTAACCTACTATTCAAAAAGTCCAAGAATTGCATGAGCTGTTACTCAGACCCAGACCAAATCAATAGAATATCATCAATGTATCTCCTAAAGAACTTCGGGTGATTAACAAGGATTATTACCATACACATAGTCCTGCTCAAATTTGTTGTATGTTGCATTGGGGCGGCTGCACCACCAGTGAACTTTATTGAACTTGAGCGCAAGTTAACTTTCTATGAATAAAATCAAAATGCAATGACTTTCAAACCACTCCAGCCAGTATTTTATTCACAATAGAACAGAGATAACATAGCAAATGTTGAAACTGAGAAATTTCACAATTTTATCCACAAAATGAGCTCATTTCAAATTTGATGGCTGCTACAGGTCTCAAAAAAATTGGGACAGGGGCCTGTTTACCATGGTGTAGCATCCTCTCTTCTTTTTAACACAGTGTGGAGGCGTCTGGGCATTGAGGAGACAAGTTTCTTGAGTTTAGCCATTGGAATTTGATCCCACTCTTGTTTAATAAAGCTTCCAGCTGCTGGAGAGTTTTGGGTCTCCTTTGACAGACTTTTTGTTTCATTTTGCACCAAATGTTCTCAATCGGTGAAAGATCAGGACTGCAGGCAGGCCAGTTCAACACTCGGACTCTTCGACTACGAAGACAAGCTGTTGTAATAGCTGCAGTATGTGGTTTTGCATTGTCCTGCTGAAATACACAAGACCTTCCCTGGAATAGATGTCATCTGGAGGGGAGCATATGTTGCTCTAAAACCTTTATATACCTTGCAGCATTCATGGTGCTTTTTAAAACATGCAAGTGTCCCACACTATATGCACTAATACATCCCCATACCATCAGAGATGCTGGCTTTTGAACTGAACGCTGTTAACAGGAGGGGTGGTCTTTCTCCTCTTTAGCCCGGAGGACAGGACGCCCATGATTTCCAACAAAAATGTCAAATTTGGACTCATCTGACTACAGGACACTTTCCCACTTTGCTACAGTCCATTTTAAATGAGCCCTGGCCCACAGAACATGGCGGTGCTTCTGGATCATGCTCAACAATGCCTTCCTTTTTGCATGATAGAGTTTTAGGTGGCATCTGTGGATGGCACGGCGGACTGTGTTTACAAACAATGGCTTCTTGAAGTAGTCCTGGGCCCATTTAGTAATGTCAATGACAGAATCATGCCGGTGAGTGATGCTGTGGCATCTGAGGGCCTGAAGATCACAGGCATCCAGTAAAGGTCTTCCGCCTTGTCCCTTACGCACAGAGATTTCGCCAGTTTCTCTGAATCTTTTGATGATGTTATGCACTGTCAAGGATGAGACCTTCAAAGCCTTTGCAGTTTGACGTTGAGGAACATTGTTTTTAAAGTATTCCACAATTTTTTTACGCAAACCTTCACAGGTTGGAGAGCCTCTGGCCATCTTTACTTCTGAGAGACTCAGCCTCTCTACGACATCCCTTTTATAGCCAATCATTTTACACACCTGTTGCCAGTTAACTTAATTACTTGCTAAATGTTCTTTCAAATGATTCTCTTATATATGAATAGCTTTTTCAAACCTTTTTTTGTCTGTGTCCCAACTGTTTTGAGACCTGTTGCAGCCTGAAAATTTGACATAAGCTCATTTTGTGGATAAAAATGTAAAATGTCTCAGTTTCAACATTTGAAATGTTATCTATGTTCTATTGAAAATAACATATTGGCTCATGTGAGCTGAAAGTCATTGCACTTTGATTTTATTCACAATTTACTCTTCATCCCAACTATTTCGGAATTGGGGTTGTTTACAAATGCTAAAAATTGAAATGGGGGTTGAATTTCCTTTGTCTAACTTCTTAAGCATGCTGTGATGACTAATTATAGGGGACCACCACTTTCTAATCCAGGGAGTCCCAGTGCATCGCTAATTGCACAAGAATTCTCAGAAAATGGCTGGACACATGAATTTTAATTTTGAATTACTCTGGGCTCTAATTTCTTGGCGCAGCGCAGGGTGGCGCAGCGTGGCGTAGCGTGGCGCAGCCCACGCAGTGGTAATTTCATCCGGTGCAGCCCGCGCAGTGGTAATTTCGTGCGGTGCAACACCGTGCGCTGCCACTTTGGTAATTTGGTAGACGGACGGCGCCGAGATGGGTGTGTGGCGTAGTAGGGGAGGTGTCACATATTCATCAAGACGCAGTGACAATTTAAGAGAAAAAGTCTTCGCTGAAGTTGGCGCAGAAAGCTGGCCTGCTCCAACTTGGTTTACTTTCTGTGCAGTGGTAATTTGGCTGACCGGCACACAGTGCGAAGACACGCCACCGAAACCTCACAGGCAGGTTTCCAGAATGTCAGGCACATTTCAATGCAATAAATAATTACAGCAACCACTATTTAATGTTACTATCTGAATCAGGACATAAATTATAGTATCTATATCGATTGTCCTGATGTCAGATTAAAGGCGGTTGGCACGCGTAATGGAAACTCCACCTGGCTTAATCAACGCAGCTGAATCTGTGATGCAAACTAACGACTTCACATCTTTCTCAACCAACCACAAACTGCCTATATATATATATATATATATATAAAATGCTTGCGTTCTATGCTCAGTAAAGCCGCTTGCACACTGGACAAAAACGAATTTTTTCATACGATTGATTACAGTCAAAGTCAATGCAAAGACGCGAAAGTCGTACAGGGTTTTCATATATCTCCGTGTCCGAAAGTCATAAAAGTTCTAATCCTATTCCAGGAATTATTAGACGTGCAAACTTGGCCATGTTTGTGTTCGACCTTCACAAAATGCAAATTAATAGCTATCGACTTTTCTTGGTCTTTTTATTCGTGTGTTTTCTTCCGTTGAAGATAGACAACAGTCTTTATTCGGTCTCTCTTTTGAAAATTAGTCAGATGGATCGAACAGATTCACGCTTTATTTCCACACCAGAGATAAAACAGTGCTTGTCGTCAGAGAGCAAATCAATTCCATGACCATTGACAGTGTGAATAAATTATTGCATGCACGATCAAGACTGTCCGGGGCTAAATGCAAAATACTCCATGTCCGCAGCCAGCAAAAAGTAAAAAGTATTGGTATGAGAACAGATTTATAACGAAATAAAGAATAAAATATATCACCATCTAACAGAGCATCCAAAAAAGATGGCCCGCAAATAAATAAATCGCAGTGTTCATTGGATGTTCTGTTTGTTGTTAAAATGTTTTTTTTTTTTTCTTTATTTCGTTATCAATCTGTTCTAATCGCCCTCTTTTTTGGGGGCTGTCAGACACGGAGTATTTTGCATTTAATGTCCGACAGGCATTGTACATTGTCCCGCGCCAATGTCGACTCACTTTATTGAGCAGAGCTTAAACAGAAACATTGATTGAAATTCTCGGTACTCATCTTGAAGAACTGAGCCCTCTTATCAAAACATTCACGTTTAATATCTAAAACATTCAATAGTTTTGAAGAAATTAAAAACAATAATCGACTGTCGGACACGGAGTTATATTGAAACCATCCGAGTGTCGGACACGGAGATATATTAAAATCCTGTCAGACTTTCGGACACGTAGACACTGCGTTCAACGCAATCTGTCGTGCGAAAAATTCGTTTCGCGTCCAGTGAGCAAGCGGCTTAATACTAGGCTACTATTATTGTCACTTAGGTTTTATCGTTTTTAGTGGGGGAAAGGAATACAGCCTGATTGCTATGATCTCGTACTAAGTTAAGATCACATATTGAAAATAAACGTGTAACATATCTTGCATTGTTGTCCATGCATGTTAATCCCAAAATTTTAAGCAGCAACAGGGTGTTATAATAGGAACACGCTATCCATCGTTTCTCTTCCCAATGATGCAGGCAGAAGAAATAAATGAGCAACTGTCGTATTTCATTCCAACTTAATAAGTTTGAATGATCTGACGAAGTTTCGCTTTTTGAAATTCCATTCAAGTTCGCTAATGGTGATAATTAGGAATGCCCTAGCGAGCCAGCTAACTCATATTAAGAAAGCTTAATATAGACGTAAGCAGTGCAGAAAACATGCCTGAAGCAGCAAAGTAAAATGCAACATTAACGCATGATGCAGATATAGGACAGAGGCTTCTATATTCCAACACATTAAAGGTGAGGAGAGGAGCTCATTTGATTGGTGAAGATTTGACTCGGCTGTGTTATACCCAAACACGCCTTCTTCGCCACTTGCCCGGCAGGAGGGACCGAGGCGGGACAGAGGAGTACTTTGCGCCAGGCTGCACCGGCACTTTAAATTGCAACATACGCCTGGACACACCCCGTTGGCGCGGCGCACCCCCCATTCGCCGCGCCTGCGCCGCACCTACGCCTGGTCTACGAATTTAGAGCCCTCTATAACTAAAAATAAAATGCTTCTAAGTTTTTGATATATTGTAGATATCTTATCAGGGTACAATTTGGTGTTAAAAAAAATTCAAGGTCACGTGACCGTCAAGGTCAATTTTTGGGTCAAAATATAGGTCAATAATTCGTTACACCCATAGTTACCCAAATGAGTAAAAAATGACAGATTTGGAATGCCTGTGTGATTCCCTTTCCAACAATACCTACTTTGTCAAAATCGGTCAAGTAGTTTTGGAGATATGGCCATTTGAATTTTGGCGGCCATGCCCATTTTTGCGAAATATCAAAAAAAAAACAAACAAAAGGCCGCAACTTTGCACTGGAAGGTCCGATTGAGCTGAACTTTGAAGATTTGGGGGTTTTGGGTCACAAACAATTCTCACACAAATTTTGAACAAAATTGGAAATGGTGAGGTTTAGCTCATTGGGTGATTTGACATGGAATGACCCACATGTATTCGCACACACACGCACACACGCGCACACACCCACACAGAATTATAACAAGAAAGAAGTTTCTCTTTTTCTCTTTACTTCCTTTTCCTTTCTCTTTAATATCATTTTCAATTTCCCCATCAATTTTCTGTTTTGTTTATTTATTTGTTTATTCATTTATTGGTTGTTTTGCTTGGCTTTGCCCATGTACCTTGCTTTTGTTGATTTTGTTTGCCTATCCTTGCCTTTTTTCTTGAATATTATCTGTGATGTCATGATTTGTCCTCTCCTGTCCTGTCTTGTCCAGTTTAGTCTTGTCTTGTCAGTCTCTGCATTAGTCCAGCATGTCAAGTATGTCTGTATACTTGTCCGTCTGTCTGTCTTGTCGACATACTTGTGTCTGTCTCTCTGTATAATAATAATAATAAAAATAATTTTTATTTGTATAGCGCATTTCATGCAGAGATGCAACCCAAAATGCTTAACAAACAGCAAGTTAACAGACATAAAACATAAAACAAATACATTAAAATACATTACAATGCAATGGCACCTATGTATAGAATTAATCCATATTAAATGCTAAATTAAAAAGATAGGTCTTTAACTTCTTCTTAAAAATTCCAAGGGAGTCAACTGTTCTAAGATCCAGAGGGAGGCTGTTCTACAGTGTAGGACCATAAAAACAAAAAACAGCCTCCCCTGTTTTTTTGTGGGAGACCCTTGGAATCTCGAAAAGACGGGCAGTTGAAGATCGAAGGGCTCTTAGGGGTATCTAAAATGAAAGGCAATCACTGATATACGCTGGTGCTTGTTTATGTAGGGCTTTATATATAATTAAAAGGACTTTAAAATCGATTCTAAAAGAAACGGGTAGCCAGTGCAGCGATGCAAGCAGAGGGGTAATGTGATCACTTTTTTTTGTATTGGTATAAATCCTGGCTGTCGCATTTTGAATCAACTGTAACTTCCTGAGAGACTTTTTGGACAGGCCAGTAAAAAGAGAATTACAGTAGTCTAGTCGGCTTGTGATAAAAGCATGAATCGGCATTTCAGCGTCATTCTGAGTTAAAAATGGTCTAATCCTGGCTATATTCCTAAGATGAAAAAAATGATGTTCTAGCAATTTTGTTAAAATGACTAACAAAGTTAAGATCGGAGTCTAAAATCACACCCAGATTTGTCACTTGGGTTTTTATTTGCTTAGACAAATTTAAAAACATTGGTTCTATTTTTTTCCTTTTATCCTTTGAGCCTACAAGTAATATCTCTGTTTTTTCCTCATTTCTTTTTAAAAATTCCAACTCATCCAATCATTGACATCTGTGAGACAGTTGAAAATATTGTTGAAAGAAGTGGGCTTATGAGGTGGGACAGATATGTATAATTGTGTGTCATCCGCATAACACTGATATTTAACGTTATGATGACTAATTATGTTGCCTAAAGGAAGCATATTCAAAGAAAAGAGAACAGGGCCAAGAATGCTTCCTTGAGGAACACCATATTCAATATCAAATGTTTGTGACACACAGTTACCTAAACTAACAAAAAATTTTCTTTCTGACAGGTACGAGCAAAACCAATCAAGAACCGTGCCAGATAGACCCACCCATTTTTCAAGCCGTTTCATTAAAATGCTATGATTAATTTTGTCAAAAGCAGAACTCCAGTCTAACAAAAAGAGGACTGCCACATTATTTGAATCATTTGATATTCTTAAATTATTTACAACCTTAAGTAAAGCGGTTTCAGTGCTATGGTTCGTTCGTAGTTGTATATGTCTGTCTACGTGTCTATTTCATCATATATCATGTCACAGTATTAGGGAAAGTTGTCGTTACGGAGTGGCTCCAATAAATGTCTTTGAACTCTATTTCAGTTTGAAATGAAGGTATGTTATCCACCAAAAAAGAGGGGTGGTGGTGGGCCAAAAAATAAAAAAGTTAAAAAATACATATCCAAACTGATAAGCCAGCTAGCTTTCTTGTAAGCTTATCTACATGAGATGAATGTTTTGGGGTCACATAAAAAGATAGAAACTTTCAGACAAGACAATTATATCATCATCATGTAACGAATAAGGTATGTAGCAAACACTTAGTTTTCGAATGCACAGCAGCTCGCCAACAATTAGCAGTCAAACACAAGCGAGTTGGGCACTAGCCAGAAATGCAGAATGGGACCGCATATGGCACTAAAGCAATTTGGCCAAAATCGATAAGCAGCCAGATAAATAGCCAGCAAACACTGTTACCCAGGAACACAAGCCCTTCAACATACTCCATTGCTACTGTGTTTCTGACACATGAGGTTATGTTATGTTTTGGGCTGCATGGAAGATGACAAGAAGGCACTTTCCACTGTCAATCCTGCCTACAACTGAGCAGGTTGCTGTGTGGAAAATGAGTACATGCTACCAACGCTGAAAAGAGGGAGGAGTCAAGTAGATCCGGTACCATGCAGTGGAAAAGTGCTTGGTCGTCTACCCGGTGGCACTGTGGTGCTCGGCCCCTTCATTGCTGCTTGCAGCTATATTTCTGACAGTGTAATCACAGGGTCTTCCAGGACTAGGTCTGGGAAATGAAAAGCAGTCACAAATGCAGAAAATTGCATGACACAAGGCTTTTACATGTTTTGAAATGTTTTATATCTATTTGAAAGACCAAAAAAATTTGCAACATGGTTATGAACTTTAGCTAAGCTGTGTATATGAACAATCAGAATTAATACACTGCATGCATACGTTATGCAAATTCGAGACAGTTCATGGTCTGGTCTGGGAGAACCTAAGTGCTTATGAACTTTAGCTGTCCTGTGTCTATTTTCACTCGTTAACAATGCACTGCATCCATACAGTATGCATATTCAAAAACATTTTTATCAAAAACCGTGGAGTGTATGGACTTAACTACAATTTTACGTGGCCTATTTATAAAATTCTTTTCCTGCAAAATTTTCATCAGCTGGTGGGAAGCCTGTCGACCTTTAGTTAACATGAGAGGAATTAAATTTTGCAGCCAATTAATATATTTGTTAATTGTAATGCTGGGTAGATGACGGTGCCATTTATGATTTTTTCAGGAGATACAGTGTTTAGACATTGAACAGCAGGAAGGGGAAAACAGCCATATAGCTCTGATCAAACGACCATACCTGGGATTAACCAAGCAATTCATTTAATTCATGGCCTATAGATGTGGACTGATATTTATATAATTGAAACAGTCATTGTGTGCCTGTTACGACCCCAGTGGGTCCGTTTCCATTCCCCCGTGGTTTAATCTCTCTCTGTCTTCAAATATTTGTCATTCATTTTTTATTTTTTATTAAACCCTTATTTAACCAGGGAAGTCCCATTGAGATTGAAATCTCTTTTTCAAGGGAGCCCTGGTGGTTGAGGTGGGAAGGGAGAAAATTGAAAACTAAAAAATTATTCAATTTTCGCACGAAACGCCTGCATTAAATCAATATTTTCACTTCAACCTATTACCATCTGGTTATTTGTTACTTCCTTCACCCCTAGACCGATGGGGATGTAACAGTGCCTGACTGCAGAGATGAAGTTGCAGCAATGGTACAGTTGAATTTGGACTGTGAAACATGCCTAATTTACATCAGTGTACTACAATCCTGTATGAAGTCCCCTCTCAGCTTTTAACTGCAGGTATAGGGGGTGGACAAAATATTGAAGTCCCCCTGAAAAAAAGGCTTTAATTTGAAGACTCAAAACCTAATGACTGAGCAAACCAGTGTCATTCCTATTAACCCATTTAAACCGGGACAGCATGTAAAGCATTTTAAGAACGTGTCGTTGCCGACACAGATATCGCGCGTATTTTGAAAGTACCATAATTACTGTAAGTTTTGCGCAATAGAAAAAAAATTCCAACTGTTCCTGAAAGCTGAGAAGCTGTGCTTCAGCCCAAATACAGGTTACTATGGTAAACATGGCAGCAGGATTCTCTGCTGGGATTTTTGCATTAGGCCTTAAAGGGTTAATATAAATACTGTTAGCAGTAGGGGTGGGTTTAACTGGAGAAAGATGAGCAGAGCTTTGCAAGATACTGTACAAAAGCATGATTAGTGTCCTAAACAACAGTCGTAAAATTTCTGGAGCCCAAACTGATTTTGTGTTCTTCTCAGAGACGACAATTTAATATGGCAATGCGTAAAACACTTATGTTTGATAGTTGCTAATAACCAGTATATTACAGCTTAAAAAATATCACAGAGGAACTGAGTCAGTTCAAAAAAAGCAGTATATCATGGGTTAAATAAAGCTGCCCTTGTTTCTGATGACTAACCCCGGTGCTTCCTTTCGTTCCCTGGAGCTGTGACTTACAGCTAAACTCATAACGAAGTGTAGGATCCTCCTGAAATCAGAGATACAGTCGAGGTAATATTACAGGCAATGGACACTTTTCCTCTCGGTTGACCTTGGACATGTTCAAGACACATTGTTCAAGAACTGAACATTTAATTTGTATTCTTTTAGTGTCTTTCTGAAGTTGATTTTTATACTGGTTACATTTCACGTTGTTCCATGTTTAATGCGTTTTATCATTTCTGGGACTAAAATACTTTGAACAGTATAGACGCTGACTAATTGTTGGCATTAAGTACAGGAATAGCCAATACAATCATTTTGTATTTGCATATCGGGTGTGCCTTCAGAAAGGTCTGTAGTCACTGTAGGCTCTTCCTTAAGCAAAACTAGATCCCATTCTGGCATAATGAGATTAGATATTTAAATTAGAGAAAAACTGGTCACTTTGCCTTGAATTGATAGGTTATGCATATTCATAAAATGTTAAATGTTTAATTTGCATACTGTTTAATCATGGTGATAGAGGCATTAAGTTGATTCAAACAATTTGTTTTTTCATCAATGCCTTTGGTTACAATTATGTAATTTGTTTTCTCTTTGTATATTACACTCATATCAGAGCTTAAATCTGTCACTCACTTCACGTTCTGTCTTTGTTTTGTGAACTCATTTTCTCAACCTTACATAGAATGAATATGCAATTTAACAGACAATCACAAGCGTACATCTCATGTGCTTACATTATGTGGCTCAGGGGAAGGGCTTCGGCAGCAGATGCAGGGCAAGTTATTAAGGCATGGTAGCTGCTTAAGCTTGGAGATGCAGAGTAGGGGTTCAATGCTGCAACTGAGGTCCATGATTGCGATGGCAATTATGTCAATGACGCAGATGTTTTTGTACTCAATGAGATATATGAAGGGCGTGGTAGCAGCTAGAGGCAGGTAATGAAACACTATGATGGCCAGAGTGATTTGCACTGTTCTTTGGGCTTTCTTTTTCATGGGGCTAATCTTCTCCTTGCCCAAGACTGACTTCCTCAGACTCCACATGATAGAAATGTTGCAGAAAACCATGATTATGCTGATGGTCAGGATCATTCCATTGAAGATGGTACCTGCGAAAAATCCCATCCATCCCCTCATGAAGCCATAGGCTATCATGAATGGCCAAACAAGCATGGAAATGGCCACTCTGACCTTGTTATCCTTGATGCGGGTGAATACAATAGGGTGGACCACGGCCACATAACGGTCCAGGCAAATGCAGGTGAGGAAGAGAGGGGAGGTGTCTTTTATCCCATACATCACCTCCAGAAAATATACATTGACTTCCTGAGTTAAATATGTGATGCTAAGGGTGTTCAGGGGCATAATCAGGGAGTAGATAGCATCCACAATGGCCAGGTTTACAAAGAAGGCATCGGAGGTGGAAGAGTCAATCTCCTTTCTGGCCACCAGCCAAATTACCATGATATTGGCAGGGTAGCCCATAAAAACGTTGATGATATAGACAGCATATAGAACCACAAACACATAATCTGGTGTTCTACATCCTTCATACACACTCAAGAGCTGGAGACTGGATCCTGAAGAGGAGTGGTTGAACGGTAGGAGGGAGTTGATGGCAGAGCTGTTCATTTTGGCTTTTATTTACCAAGCAGGTCTGAGGGTTGATGTCTTGAGAAGAGAGAGTGAATACAAGTTAAATGGTCAAGCCTAACTGAACAGAGCAATGGTCCTCACCACTTAACCTGACTGCAAGGCGAAATTTGAAATGTTCTTATATTTATGCTGATTCCTGCATTATTTTACTTCATTCTTTTCTCCAAAGTATTTCTCATCATAACACATTTACTGCAAAAAATACCATTGGCAACACATTGGCCAATTTGCGCAAAATCAAGCCCGCTCTATTGATAAATAAATTAATCATGTGAAGGGAGCCTTGCAGAATTTTGTAGTATTGTGGCAGTGAGGGATAATTTTTTTCTGGGAAGACGGCCTCCATGCTGGAAAGACTACCTTTCCTCTGAGCAACCACTCTTTACTCTTAGAAACTGCACAGATGCTTCCCGAGATTGGAGACAGTGTTCCCAGAAGACTAGGTTTGCCCTTTGGGTTTACTGTGTTACAGTCTGCAACAGGCTCTCACTCAAGCACAGCTTAAGAAATGAAAGAGTGGCTCATCAGCTTGAAAGAAAGAAAAAGTGACTCACCTGAGAAACTGCAGAGGCTCAGCATACACTCCTTAAGGTCAGACAGGCCAGTGGGCTACTGTATCCTGATCACCTGTGTCCAGGAGGGTTATGTTTTTATTCAATATAGTTCTAGTTCATGTAAATGTATAAATTTGTGTGGCATGCAAGCAGTGCAGCCTCTAGCCAATCACAAATCCAGTGAGGGAGCAATAGCACAATACCCTGTCACCACAGGATTATATTTGAGGATGGGTGGGCGTGCCAAAAGTTTTGCGTAAATGGGGGTTAGATTTGGGGCACAGGTTTGATTTGTGACAAACAGCTATGCAGTAAAACAGAGGAGGGGCTAAAAGGAGGGGTAAATGAGTGCCCCCCATCCCTGTTCTAACAATATATTATTTGTCAGTGATGCAATCCAAGAAGTGCATCCCAGACAAACAAGTGACGGAATGCAGTCAGCCAGCTGGTGCACAAGTGAGACTGTAACCTGGTGTCAGGTCTTACACATGAAACCACAAGGTTCATCAAAGCACACTCAAACAATTCTCTTTCATCCTCACAAAGAAAAGAAACTGCGCACTCAGTTACAGTAAATGTATTTCTGCAGATAATTTTAGGTACATTTATGATGGTTTGACTTTCATTTAAATGTATGGCAATAAGGAAGTTAGAGTTGACAAGTAATTTTCTTTACTTTCACTGCATAGACTTCACTAAAGCCTGGCATCTGTTGCAGGAGATCTATTGTCCTGTATGTTTTCATGCCGATCGTTAGAGAGGAGAACACAATCAAAGGTGTGAGATCTCACACAGCAGCTGATGAGTAGAGTCAGGTGTATTGGGGTTGAGTTGATAACTTACAGGATGGTAAATCCCCTTGATCTAAAGCTGACCCCCTGTTGGCATCAGCATAGCACATATTTCCTATCGGCCTGTTAACCTCTCAGTTGTGAATTTAAAGGAGCAGTGTATAGAATTTAGATTGATATTTTGGCAGAAATGGAATATAACATCCATAACTACTTTTTTAGTTGTGTATAATCATGTGAAAACAATAACCTTTGAGTTTCGTTTCGCTTAGAATAAGCCCTTTAAACCTACATGGGAGCGGGTCCACCTCTGTGGAGGCCAACGTGTTGCGCCGCCATTTTTTCTACAGTAGTCCAGAACGGGAAAAAAGTTAATGAATAAAGCACTGACATGAGAGAGCGCCTTTCACGTTTTCGCAAGATTTGTGGCCACCGTAGGTTTTCTGAGAAAAGGAATGGTCAGTTGGTTGCAATCTATAATCTGACCACTAGATGGCTCTAAATCTTACACACTGATCCTTTCATGTTTGGCATGGTTGCACAGCTGAAAATGACGCGAAGAAGAAAAAAAGAAGACATCCAAAACCGGAATCCAAAACACAAATGTGCCATTAATGTACAAATAGCCTAGTTATGTGTGTGACTGTAACAAAAATATCAACGCTCACATTTCTTCCCATTCTGAGCCCACTGTCATGTGTATGGTCTGTCAAATATCTTATTTCTGCTATAGGCCTATTTATTTTAGTTTTCAGTTATTTATTCTCGGCCTACATGGCCAATTGAAGTACCTGTTTTCATACAGAAAAATTATGCATTACTCTGAGACAAATATGAATGTTCCATGGCAGCTTGTTCAAATGTGCACCTTTTTTCTAGTTGTTATGAAAAGAAAGTTCATAGCTCTGCACTTTATAGATGTGAAGAAGACCTATGTGAATTTGTCTCAGGGGTATTTTTACTTTTTGTCTATTCCCCAAATTACCCACAAATGCTATACACCAAGATTTTTTATTTATATATGCCTTTTTTACTTTATTTTAATACTGCACCTGAAGTTATGTGAACAAAAAGGAAAATGTTTTCTTAACCTGTCACTGTTTTTGTTTGTATGTTTGTTTGACATGATTATTGAAAAGCTGCTTGTATCTTGGTTTAAATGTTCTAATAAAGGAAAGGTAGAAAATTTTGCAATATCTTGTATGCTGTAAAGTGGTTTGGAAAAAATGAAATCGGAATCGACCAAAATCGGTATTGGCCGTCCAAGCATTCTGCAAATCAGAAATTGGGATCGGCTCAAAAAAATGTAATCAGTGCAAGTCTACTGCAAACCCTCCATGTAATCAACCTCGGCAAATGGCAAGCAGTATCAAATCCTGCACCAAATCACACTGGCAATAACCTGCCTGCAGTTTAGCGACCCTGGCTTGAGGTCAACTGGCGTATGACGACATAAGTCTTTTAGACATGTTCCAAGGGAACGCAACAACCCGGAACCAGAATAGTGCCCCAGACCCCAATTGGCACAGTTCCAGTGGCCACTTACATAGTGGTCATATTACATCATTGAAAACTCAAACTCATAATCCTTTTTAATTATAATGTGTTATGATCCTGCTCTGTCTGTCATGATTCTGCCATGTTTATTATGTTTCTGTCTTCCCTGTTATGTTTATTATCAGTTCTGTTAGGTTTTGCCATGTTCTGTTCAGTTTTTGCATTTTGCCATGTTTTCGTTTTTGCCATTCCTTATCCACTTTTCTGTTATAGTCCGGTCCATGTTTTGCTATGCCCTTCATTGCACTTTGTCTCCCCTGTCTGGTCTCTTGTTTAGTTACAGCTTCTCCCCAGTCCCGTGTGTCACATGCTAAGGTGATTTCATGGTTTCTGGGTTTCAAACATTCCTTCCAATCTCGTTTGCTTCCTTCACCTTGCTTTTCTATTTTACAAACCCATACTAACAGTTTGTTATTTTTGTTTAGATACTAACCCAGACTATCATTGTATATAATACTAACTTACTAACGAGCACTAGGGATTGTATAGCTGCACTTACTAATTGATTAACAAGCTCTCAGCACTCGCCCTGTTCTAGTCTCCGCCTCTTGCCTTCTCTTAGTCTTTGCTGCAATTCAGCGGATCCTCTGCACCTGCTGCACTCTATCCTGCCTCTCATTATCTGTGCACATTAGAACTCCCTAACCGGAGCTGTATGTTTTGTCATAGGTTGTCTCGTGATCCCTGTCCGCGTTTTGGCTTTTGCCAATTTCATGTGGTTAGGTTCTCCTTGTGTTTCCTCCCACGTACAGTCTGATCCTCATCACCTGATCCTAATCATAGCATGTGACTTCCCTTGAGTGTATTTAAGCTGTCTTCTCACTGCAGTTCCCCATCAGAACGTTTCCCTTGTTTACCTGTGCTGCTCTTGTTTCTCGCCTTGTACTCATAGTGTTTCTATTCTGACTGGACCGTCCGACCTTCGCTTTTTGGCTCTGCTTTTTGGTACTATTGTCTGCATCTGTTTACTTAACCCTTTTTGCCGACTCACGAGTTTTGTGTTTGCTGCCCTGTTAACGGTTTGGATTACGCCCACTGGATTTTGGCTTTTGCTTCTCTGACAAACCTGTGTCTGTGTACCGAACCTGTTTTTGCCCGACCACGAGTACTGTTACTGCTGCCCTGGTTTTCGACTCTGATTCTGCCCTACTGGATTGTGATTTTGGATTGTGGACTCTGTACCGTTGCTTTTTGCCCTGTGGGGGTTCACCCCCCAACTACAATAAATCACTTTTTGCTGCAACTTCCTGGTCTCGCATTTGGTTCCAGAACGGTACCTCACATAATGTGGATGCATCTGTGAAAAAAACATTCACTAGCTTTTGTTCTGTTATGATGATAGCCCTGAAATTAATTCCACTTTATAGAGGGCCATCTAATGGTCATACTACACAATTCAGAAAAGGCATATTTTGTTTTGTCCAATTTTGATAGATGTTACATTTGAAAGAAATAAAATGCAATAGCTTTTGGTTGGTTTGAATCACAGCCCCAAAATAAATGACGTTTAGTCCAGGAGCACCTAATCATCATACTACATTGTTCACAACTGAAATATAAAGTTGTTTCTAATTTTGGTGAATTTTTATATGAAAGCAAAAGCTCAATAGCTTTGGATGTGTTATCCTTACAGCCTTAAAAGCAATGCCTCTTTATAGAGGGCCACCAGATGGCCATAGTACAGCTTTCAAAACTCAAATTTATAATTCTGCCTAAATATCTATATAATAGAGATGAATGCTGACTGTTAGGAATAAAAATCAATAGCATTAGATCTGTTTCATTGGAAACTGTACGTCAACCCTTAGATTTCCTGAGTTCTGACTTCATTGTTTGTAAAAGACTGAATTCTATTTATATTCTTGAAGTCCTTCATGAATGGCTCTCTATAGATTGTGTCACAGGACCCCAATTTGATTTGAGGTGAGGACTCTCTTTTAACAATGTGAAAGCATGAATCTATCCCCCAGGCCTCATTTCCCAATAACGATCGATTGCAGAGTCACTAGTGGGATGCTGCAATCTTGTGAAAGATCTTTGATCTGGTGCTGTCCGCTTGTATGGTGCTGAAAAGGTTGAATTGATTTTAGGCTATTGTTACCGATTTCACTGAGGGCATATGCAAGCCTTGTGATGTGCTTAAAATACATAAAATGAAACATATTGCAAAATACAAGGATAGAATTTAAAGCTGTGGTGGACACTCGGCTGCAAATAGGGGAAACACAAAAAATTTACTCACTTAATGAACCATTAGTCTTGACCTATTTTCAATCATTTACTTTATTTACCCTTTAAAGTGCAGCCCTTTTTTGAGCGAATTTCCTACCAGGCTAAATTGCTTACTGTTCTTGAACCACTTTGACTACAGGCATAATCATGGTTATGTTTGAAAGGTGACGCCCAGTAGTTTGCTCTCAAATAGTAAGAATTGCCAACAGTATTACCCACATTGAGTAACAACACTGGAAATGGGGCATTCTGTGGTATTCTCCAATTCTCCACATGGCTCCAGACATTTTTTTTTTTTTCCAGAATTTTCATGGAATATCTGGTAGATATGTTAGTTGACATCCAAAAGTTTCTGAAAGATGTATTTTGGCTTCATGGATCTTTGCACTCGTGAAAATTATGTACCGTTGTCGATTTCATTACTGTGACCAGCATCAACTTATGGAATTTTGTTTAAATTTACATTTTTCATTTTTCATAAGTCATGCCAGGCATTGGACTTAGATGCGTGCATTTAGATTGTATAACAATTTTGTACATGCTTATAGATATGAGGCTGTAAGTCTTGATATCTTTTAAAAAGAAATATTTCATTTTAATTTCAAATATGTAGCTGTCTCTCTTCAGAAAGCAAATGTATACATAATATTGACCAATACAAGTTTTAGTGGTAATTAATTAATATTTATATAGAATGACAAAAGTGTTCCGTCCGTAACATTTTGCCATCTCCTGTCCGTAACACACCCCCCTGTCAAATTCATTTGTTCAGATTTTTTTTTTTTTTGAAAATTTGTGAGTGATATTCCTTCGATATAAGGGTACATCGCTGGATGGCTGAATTTGAAGAAAATCACCTAAATTAAGAGAACTTTTGATTTAACCCCTTTCCCAAAAAACCCATCTGAAGTGTATTAGCATTGATGACATTCATTTTTATGTCACCTGAAGTACTCCCAGAGTACTTCAAATTCAGCCATTCAAACAATTCAGAGGACCAATTCATTAGTAGCTGCAATGGAATTACTTCTCTAAATGCCCTGTCCGTAACAAAATGAATATCACGGAATGCCCCAAATATCAATTTTTGTATGGGAGAAAATGATTATTCTGCCTCTGTAGTGCTGTGACCAGGCCTCATCACCAAGAAAAATAATACTGCCACAGCCAGATGCCAAAGCAACTGCAGGTACATTGTATAAATATTATGATTCTTTAACCAAAAATGAATATTTCAGATTTTTTCTTGGTTATTTCCGAGCGTGTTTCAACAAACACTTTTGGAGAGTACAAATTTCCCTGTGTTCCTAGCCACGGTCACATTCGCTTTTGCAGTAAGTTCGCTTTTTACAGTTTCCTAATTTCAGATCTTTTCCCCCATTTGTCGCTAAATTTTCACTCAAATATACCCTTCCAGTTCCCAGCACTGGCGTACGAGAGGATTTGCTAAATAAAGTGGCTTCCAAAAAACCTTTGCTTCATTGGCAAAATCCCCCTCGCCAGAAACCATTTACGAAATTCCTCCCGGTAAAAATGAGAGGCTCTTCAACCCGTGAAGGCTTGCGTAAAAAAAACTGTGGAATACTTTAAAAACAATGTTCCTCAACGTCAAATTGCAAAGGCTTTGAAGGTCTCATCATCGAGAGTGCATAACATTATCAAAAGATTCAGAGAAACTGGAAAAATCTCTGTGCGTAAGGGACAAGGCTGAAGACCTTTACTGGATGCCCATGATCTTCGGGCCCTCAGACGCCACTGCATCACTCACCGGAATGATTCTGTCATTGACATTACTAAATGGGCCCAGGAATACTTCAAGAAACCATTGTCTGTAAACACGGTCTGCCGTGCCATTCACAGATGCCACCTAAAACTCTATCATGCAAAAAGGAAGCCATTGTGGAGCATGATCCAGAAGCGCCGTCGTGTTCTGTAGGCCAAGGCTCAAAGGCCACTTCTCCTGTTATCAGCGTTCAGTTCAAAAGCCAGCATCTCTGATGGTATGGGGATGCATTAGTGCATATGGTGTGGGACACTTGCATGTTTTAAAAAGCACCATGAATGCTGAAAAGTAGATAAAGGTTTTAGAGCAACGTATGCTCTCCTCCAGACGACATCTATTCCAGGGGAGGCCTTGTGTATTTCAGCAGGACAATGCAAAACCACATGCAGCAGCTATTACAACAGCATGGTTTCGTAGAAGAAGAGTTCGTGTGCTGAACTGGCCTGCCTGCAGTCCTGATCTTTCACCGATTGAGAACATTTGGCGCATAATTAAAAGAAAAGTCTGTCAAAGGAGACCCAAAACTCTCCAGCAGCTAGAAGCCTGTATTAAACAAGAGTGGGATCCAGACGCCTCCACTCTGTGTTAAAAAAAGAAGAGGGATGCTACACCAAGGTAAACAGGCCCCTGTCCCAACTTTTTTGAGACTTGTAGCATCCATCAAATTTGGAATGAGCTCATTTTGTGGATAAAATTGCAAAATTTCTCAGTTTCAACATTTGCTATGTTATCTCTGTTCTATTGTGAATAAAATACTGGCTGGAGTGATTTGAAAGTCACTGCATTTTGATTTTATTCACAATGTACAATTTGCCCCAACTATTTCGGAATTGGGGTTGTGCTATTTTCGTTATCCTCCCTAAGTGCTGCACCTTAAAGTGGTGGGGAGGTTTGCGTGCCTTTATGATCCTGGAAGCTACATCAGCTGGGACCTCGGTCCCTGGTAGGTTCAACCATGCTGGGCAGGTTACAGGTGAAAGGCCAGACGAAATGCAGCACCTGGTCCTCCAGGTTGGGGGTTGGGCGATGGGCTAATGTCCCATCCCTGTAAAAAATATTCAATTCTGAAACCAGACACACTTTTCAAGAGGGTTATAACGGGCAGAAGGAAGAGACCAGCCAGGTACCTTCAGATAATGATATTCGTTTTATGGATTACCAGCGCAATATGACATCGGCGGGTGAAAGCTACACAGAAGCCCGTCGACCGACAAAGTCACTTCTGACACCCAAAGAAGTTCTAAACATCGGAAATTGGAATGTACGTACATAATGTACTAATAGGCAAGTCAGCGCAAGTCGCCAAGGAAATGAGAGAATATAACATCGATATACTAGGAATATGCGAATGCAGGTGAACTGGGTCTGGGAAGCTGAAGTTATCGACAGGGGAGACAGTGATCTACTCCGGGAGAGACGATGGGATGCACCGTAACGGAGTTGCCATAATGATGTCCAAACTAGCAGAGCCAGTCTTGCTAGAGTGGTTGCCAGTAAACGAGCGTATTATTACAGCACGATTCCATTCTAAGTTTATCAAGCTAACATTCATCCAAGTGTATGCTCCAACTATGGAAGCCGAGGAAGAAGAGGTAGATCAGTTCTATGAACAGCTCCAAAGTGTCCTAAGGAAAGTTAGGAAGCACGACATTCTCCTGATAGGCGGTGATATGAATGCCAAGGTTGGAACATGTAACCAAAACAAGGAGGAGGTCATTCATGGGAAGTCACGGGACCGGTGATATGAATACAAATGGTGAAAAGCTTCTTGATTTTTGCGAGATGAACAATCTGGTTATTACCGGTACCATATTTCCGCACAAGGAGATACACAAAACCACCTGGACATCCCCGGACGGAAGAACGCACAACCAAATTGACCATGTGCTCGTTTGAAAGCGGTTTAGGAAGTCTATTCGTGATACGAGAGTTATGCGAGGTGCCGATGTTGGAGCATATTACCAACTTGTTCGAACCAAAATCAAGCTGAAGCTAAGGAAGACAGTCAAACCCCCTAATTCCCGAATTAAGTATGAAATCAGCAAGCTGAAGGATAGAGCAATCAAGAATACCTTTTCTGTGGAACTTCGCAACAGATTTGCAGTTCTCGAGGCTATCGATGAAGACCATGATGCTAACACTAGATGGAACCAATTCAGCAAGGCATACAACATCATCGCTGAAAAAGTGCTGGGTTGGAAAAAGATGAGCAGAAAGCCATGGATAAGCACAGAGTCCTGGTCATGTATCGAAGAAAGAAAACTTCTAAAGAGCAAGTTAGAAGGTGCAAAATCAGAGAGAATACAACAACAACTTAGAGGGAAGTATAGAACGAAGGATAAAGAAGTAAAATCGAGCATCAGAGCTGACAAAAGAACTTGGATGGAGAACCAGATGAACAAGGCTCAAAGAGCTGCTGACAGTGGTAATATGAGGACCTTATATGAGATCACCAGAAACATCATCAATGATAAGCGTCACAGTAATGCTGTAATCAAAGATAAACATAATAAAATCATAACTGAGGAGAGCAGAAGGCTGGAAAGATGGAAGGAACACTTCGAAGAAATTCTCAATAGAGAACCACCAGAGAATCCGATGGAGATGGACGTCAACATAATCCCGGAGATCGCAAATATCAAAGCAGAACCAATTAGTATTGCGGAAGTAAGACTAGGAATTACATCTCTTAAAGATGGAAAGTCGGGCGGTGTAGATAATATTGTGGCCGAGCTCTTGAAGGCAGACTTAGAGACATCATCACACAAGCTGCATGAGATCATCAAGTACATTTGGGAGGAAGAGGAGATCCCAGATCTATGGTTGCAAGGATTAATTGTCAAGATTCTCAAAAGAGGTGACTTAAGGGATTGTGGCAATTGGAGAGGTATCACACTTCTGATAATTGCCAGCAAAGTGCTTGGCAAGATACTCATCAGGTGAATAAAGGAAGGCACAGTCGTGAAATTAAGACCAGAACAAGCAGGATTCTTGGAAGGGAGAAATACTCTAGAGCAGATCTTCATTTTGCGTAATATTACCGAACAGGCATGTGAATGGCAAGCTCCCCTAATAATCAATTTTATTGAGTTTGAAAAAGCGTTTGACTCGCTCCACAGAGACAGTCTCTGAGTCATAATGAGATCATATGGCATCCCAGAGAAGATTATCGGGATCGTTAAGCTACTCTACGATGATGCAGAATGTGCCGTCCTTGATAATGGGCAGACATCTAAATGGTTCAAGGTGAAAACCGGTGTGAAGCAGGGCTGTGTGATGTCTGGATTGCTGTTCTTATTGGCTATAGACTGGGTTATGCGACAAACAACACAGAAAGCTAACACAGGGATTAGGTGGAAGATGACAGAACAGCTTGAAGATCTCGATTTTGCAGATTATATCGCCCTAATCTCCACAACAACTAGCCAGATGCAGAGGAAAACAGATAGGTTAGCAGACCCAGTGAACAGGGTTGGCTTAAAGATCAACCGTAAGAAAACTGAAGTCCTCAAGATTAACTGCAAGGGGAAAGATACGATCAAGTTTAGGTATGGCGAGGATATAAAGGAGGTCAGAGATTTTGTATATCTTGGAGCAATAGTGAGCGACGAGGGAGGAGCAGATAGGGATATGCAGAACAGATTAGGAAAAGCAAAGTCAACTTTTGGTAGGTATTCTCCAGGCAGGGACTGTTATCACTGACTGAAATACAGTGGCAGAGAAAAAACAACAACGACCAAAAAAAAACACAGTACAGTCATGTCGTTGAACAGATGTTTACCCTCCAGCTGCGCGGATCCTGTAACTGAGAACTATGAATGATCTCTCTGGCTGCTTCGCTCTTATAGCTCCGAACAATTTATCCAGAAATCTGCTAATATTTCCTTTGAAATCGATGCCAATATCGCTGAAAACTCCGTATTTCTTATGCTCGGAGCATGGCTTGGAGTGAAAGCTTTATAGACATAGCAACAGTAACCAAGGGGCGGGGACTGTCATTGGACCAACCTGATGTCAATCTTGTGTTCTGGTTGCTGATTGGAAAGGGAGGATGTCCTCCCTTGGCATGTCATTGTACGTGTCTTAGCCAATCATAGATTAGCATGAAAAAAAAGAAATGCATTGAGTGAATGGAAGGAGATCCCGCCCCCGGATGTGATAGTAACCAGATTTGCCACGCCTGTGTTCCATAGCTTTGAATCTGCCATGGGATTAAATGTGTTTTGAATGATTTGTTCAGCCATGAATGTGTCTGAAGGTTTCACTAAATGATTTTGAAGGAAAGAAATAATGCTTGTAAATAAGGCCTCATTGATGACTGCTGCAATCAAAAAAGTTCTGAAAGGGTTTTCGACTATTGTTTCCTTACTTATTTTATTTTCCACTTGTTTGTGAAGACACTCTTGTCTTAGGTAATTGCTAAGTAACAATACACCCACTCTCTCTGTTTTACTTGCTCTGGAGCAGTGCGATAATGTGAGGTAACGCTCAGGAACCAGTCGCGAGAACCAAGCAATGCAGCAGATGTGATTTTATTGAGCGAGGGGGTAAACCCCCGCAGGGCAGAAGGCAACAGTACAAAGTCCACAATCCAAAAATCACAATCCAAAAGGGCAGAATCCGAGTCGTAAACCAGGGCAGCAATCACAGTACTCGTGGTCGGGCAGAAAAATGGTTCGATAATCAGATTCAGACAAAATACCAAAACAGAGCCAAAAATCGTAAATCGAGGACGGTCCAGTCAGAATAGAATCACAAAGAGTACGAGGCGAAAACGAGAGTAGCACAAGGGAAACGTTCTGACGGGGAACTGCTGTGAGTCAGGGTATCCGCGGGGTCTTAAAAAGTCTAAAAAAGTCTTAAATCCAGTAATTTGAATTTAAGGCCTTAAAATGTCTAAAATTCCCCTAAAATCTCATAAAAGGTCTTAAATACGATTTTGAAAGGTCTTAAAATCTATTGACGTTACTTTTATTTAAAACCTGCATAAACTTCAGTCTCGCTTTTAAATGTTTCGATTTTTGAGGACGCTATAACGGAACTACAAAGCGGAACTACCTGTGCTGCCCTGTCAGAATTTATCGAACACCACCAGCTATTGCTGTGCGCGCAAGAGTTGTGTGTTGACAGCTTAGTTAGCATAACAGCGGAGAAAACTTTTAACAGAACCGAATTACAGTACTTGCATCCATGGGTAAGTGCAAGTTTAATGATTTGTGGCTTCAGGACGAACAGTTCAGTGCATGGTTGAAGCCGGTGGAGGGAAACGCATACGAAGCACATCGCACTTTGTGCAAGAAAACTTTAAAACTTGGAACATTGGGCATCAAGGCACTGGAATCCCATTGCAAATCGGAAAAGCACAAGGCGGTCATAAAATGCCAGCAGCAAACGCAAATCAATCAGCCACTATTGCTCCACATCAGGAGCCGGAGCATCGAGGTCCAGCGCGACCCAGTCTGCTGCAACTCCAGTCGACCTCCGGCAGCGTTTGGGTCTACGCCCGACACTAAAAGCGGAGGTGCTATGGACTTTTCATACGGTAACTAAGCACCAGTCATATACTGGTAATGAGAACATTGATGAGCTGTTCCAGATTATGTTCCGGATTCAGAGATAGCAAAAACGTTTAAATGTGGAAAAAGACAAGACGGCGTACATAGCGCGATTTGGATTAGCCGATTACATCAAGAGATACCTCATCTCCAAAGTTAAGGGCCCGTTCGTGCTGATGTTCGACGAAAGCCTAAATCAAACGAACAAGACCAAGCAGTTGGACCTGCATGTGCGTTTTTGGGAAGGCGATGAGTCCAGTCAAGGTACCTGGGGTCCCAGTTTATGGGGCATGCGACGGCTCAGGACTTACTGAAACATGTCAAGGTAAGTAACATAGCATTGCATAATTTTTTTTTCATAATTTTTTTCTTATCATCAGGACATACTAGATAAAAATACCCCTCTAGTGACAGCTTGTGTGTGTGGGGGGTCTATGTGTGGGTCTGTGTGTATGTGTGTGTATCTGTGTGTGAGTGTGTATGTGAATGTATGTATTTATGTATCTCATGTATGCATATATGTGGGGGGTGGGAGGGTCAGGTTTTCTCGATTTTTCTTGTTTCTCTTTGTTGTTTTGTATCCTCTGTGAGGCACTTTGTGCTATCCAGTGTATGAAAAGTGCCATATAAATAAAAGATTGATTGATTGATGACCAGAAGTAAGAGAAAAAAGACTTAGACAATAACTTGAACTATAAAATTGCAATGGTCAGATTTAATGTATTTATTTATTTATTTTAATCTCAGGAGTGTGTGGACCAACTTAACCTCAGGAACTTAGTGTCCTTCTCCATGGATGGGCCCAATGTGAATTTCAAATTTTGGAACTTTTCCAACAAGAGTATGCAGAACTGAATGGAGGTGCTCAGCTTGTTTCCGTGGGTAGCTGTGGACTGCACACGTTGCATAATGCTTTTAAAAGTGGATTCACCATGTGGCAGCTGGACAAACTTTTTTGAGAGCCATGCACAACCTATTCCACAACGTACCAGCAAGGAGAGAAGATTACAGGGCTGTCACAAAATCCACCATCTTCCTCTTACCGTTTTGCGGTCATCGGTGGATAGAGAACTTGCCTGTGGTAGAGAGGGCTATTGAAGTCTGGCCATCACTTCAGCAGTATATGGATGCAGTGAGAAGAAAGAAACTCACAAACCGGGGACAGCATCCTTTGACACAATCGAAGCAGCTCTGAAAGATCCACTCATCTTGGCCAAGTTAGAGTTCTACATGACTGTTGCCAGGACATTCAATCCCCTTTTTGAAGAGGTATCAAACAGATGAGCCAGTGATGCCTTTCTTCAGCAAAGACTTGGCTGAACTGATCAAGGTAATGATTTATATGGAAAGCACACCACATGATCATCACAGCATTCTTGTCACTATAGATAAGACCTAGCTAATTGATGTGTTCACTGTGTTGTTGAAGAATAGATACAGATACATTTATCAGTTTTTGTTCTTGCATTAGAATTTTGATAATGATGCATTGTGGATATGGGGGACTACTTTTGAGATTCTCTTTTGACAGAGTCTACTCAGGCGCTTTGTCAAGCGAGAGGTCCTGCAAGACATCAGCACACTGCAGCTAACCAAACTAGATGTAGCTGATAAAAAAAACTGGCACCAGCCAAAGCACATCGACATCGGCTTGGGTGCTGAGTCAGCCCTCAAGGTAGTATGATCATTTGGAAAGATAATTTTATAAATTGTAGTCAGGATGCAACAGCACATATCATTTTATTAAAAATACTATTTACATCTTATTCTCCTTCAGAGCAGCAACAGTTCAGAGCTCAGAGTCCTTCAATTTAGAATGGACTGCATACAGGGACTGTCAACCATTGTCAGTAAAGTGCAGGAGAAGAGCCCCCTGAAATATCCAACAGTGAGGCACATGGTGTGTCTGGACCCCTCTGCCATTTTCAGACACCCAGACAGGTGCAAGAGGCAGATGAAATGTCTTGTTCAGACATTTCTGCAAGACAAACAGCTGACAGGAGGTGTTTCTGCTGGTAGGAATAGTTGTGGAATTTTAGTTCTGGTTTTGAACAAAAGTAAGAGGTTGACACTAGCATAGTGAACAGTAAATAGTCTGTGTGTTACAGCCAGACTTTCCTGCTACACTTTTAAATTGACAAGTAATTTATTAGTAACAGGCCAATCATAGACATAAATTGACATAATCAATTGTAGTACTATTTCTACAAGTTTCTCTATTTTCAGTTGACCTATAATTTTCTGTGCGCTTTTTTTTTCTCTACTGGATCTCTTACTTTTGTTATTCTTTCTCCACATGGCCTTGCACCTGTTCTGTGTGCATTTGCTCATGTGTTGTATTGGAATAAGCCTTGACATTGTACACCATTATAACCAAATTTAGAACATTGACTTTCTTCACCATTATAACCATTACAGGATGTTGATATAATGTAATGATTTATCTACTCCCATTTACTTGTCCCCTTTTCTGGTATCTGATTTGTTATATAGGTGATATCATTCTCCAACAATTTGAGGCCTTCCTGTCCCTTGAGAGCAGAAGCGAAGAATTCCCCTCCTTCCAACCCATGCAAGAGAGGCTAGACACCTTCTTGTGCGGTTTCCTTCGAAGGCCCTATCCGGAACTTTGGACATTTTGCCAGAAGCTGCTTATTTTATCTCATGGACAGGCCACTGTGGAGAGAGGTTTTTCTGTAAACAAGGAAGTTGAAACGTGTAACATGCAGGAGGACACTGTTGTTGCGCACAGGCTTGTGTGTGATTATGTCAATCAACATGGCGGTGTGACGAAAGTTCCCATCACGAAAGAGCTCTTGACTTTTGCGGCATCAGCCAGGTCCAAGTACCGTGTCTACCTTGATCAAGAGAGAAGGAAGAAGGAGTCTGATGAACAGGGAAAGAAGAGAAAGGCTTTAGAGGATCACCTGGAAGAACTTAAAAAGAAAAGGAAAACTGTCCAAGAGGTCTCTGAAAGTCTGGCCAGAGATGCAGACAGGCTTGCAGAAGAGGCGGAGGGCAAGGCGGGCACTCAGATGGCCCAGCTCATCACAAAGTCGAATGCTCTGAGGAGGAGCTACAAGGAAAAATTAGCAGAGCTCAAGAATATTGTGGAGGAGATTGCAGCCACGGGACAAGAGCTCAGATAGTTCTTGTGTGCATGCACACGCAGGCACACACACACAATGGCCATTGGCTGTAGAGTTTACAAATCTTGGTTCACAACAGAGAAATTTCTGGTGTTTTTAGTTAGGTTAAGCATTTTGTATTGCAATGTGAAAGAGCTGTGAATAAATTCATATACTTTGCAAGTAATTCCGGGCCTCCAATTTTCCTTCAAGTCTTTTGTACTTTTTTGCCGATATCGATGTGAAATGGGTCTTAAATTGTATACATTATGGTCTTAAAAAAGTCTTAAAAAGTCTTAAATTTGGCTTGTTGAAACCTGCAGAGACCCTGGTGAGTAGACTGCTTAAATACACACAAGGGAGGTCACATGCTATGATTAGGGACAGGTGAAATGGATCAGACTAATTACGAGGGAGCAAACACGAGGGAGAACCTAACCACATGAAATTGGCAAAAGCCAAAACGCGGACAGGGATCACGAGACAGCCTATTGACAAACATACAGCTCCGGTTAGGGAGTTCTAAGGTGCACAGATAATGAGAGGCAGAACAGAGTGAAGCAGGTGCGGAGGATCTGCTGAAAAGCAGCAAAGTAGATTAAGTGAAGGCAAGAGGCGGAGACTAGAATAAGGCGAGTGCTGAGAGCTTGTTAATCAATTAGTAAGGTGCTGCTATACAATCCCTAGTGCTTGTTAGTAAGTTAGTATTATATACAATGTTAGTTCTGGTTAGTAACTTTAACAAAATAACAAACTGTTAGTGCTTGTTAGTAAAATAGAAAAGCAAGGTGAAGGAAGCAAACGAGATTAGAAGGAACTATTGAAAACCCAGAAATCATTAAATCACCTGAAAGCGTGGCACACAATACTAGGGGAAAATAAGCTGTCACATAACACAAGACCAGACAGGGGAGACAAAATGCAATGCAGGGCATGAGCAAGAACATGGACCAGAATAATAACAGAAATGTGGATACTGGCAGGAATGCAAAACATGGTAACAACAAAAACATGGCATGGATCAAAACTAAACAAAACATGAGCAGAACAGAACAGGAAATGGCAGAATCATAACAGATAAGATTTAATGACAGTATATGAGAGTGTGGGGTCTCTCTGTTGTTTTTATGAAAACTCAATAAAACCTGTTTAAAAAAAAAACAGAACATAAAACAGGTTTGACTCTGTCATTTGCTTGTTTAGTCAACGATGTGCCCACAGTTTCACCAATTAGGAACCCACTGATTTTTTTTCCTTTGATTGGGTTCATTTTTTCCCTCTTTTCATGCAGTTTTTACTCATATATTGCAATGTGGATGCGGAATTTATTCCTCACTGTTTGTTTGCATATTTGTCAAAATACTGTTTGTCAAGAGAGGATAAATTGCTGCTCTGAACAAAAATGCACCTAATTAAGACAAATTAACAGCTTGTTAAAATCCTATGATTGCAAACCAGGATGGAGCAAAAACAAGCATACACAGGGAGGCCCCACGACCGAGTTTGGGAACCCCTGGGTTAAAGCATTTGGTCCAACGGAAATTTTAGGTAAGGTGTCTTTTACATACTACTGCATCTACCTCAAAGATTCTAAGTCCATTCTCCAAAATGGAGATACCATACTAAAAGGAGAGTCTGAACAAAATATGTCAAAATTGTGTGTGTAGTGCCAAAAATGTGGAACAAGAGCAAGTTATAAAACTGTGTTTTTCAGCTTTCCAACCAGAATTTTCTGTCTCATTTAATATAGGAGTTAATGGAGTTTTGGTTTGTGCTCCTGTCACTTTTCGACTCATACTGCCAAAACCGTCAGCCCGATTGCTTGCATAGTTACATTTTCGTGACCAGCACAACTTTTCCTACAACTTGGATTTAAAAATATTTATGTGGAGTGAAAACTGTGGGAGTTAGAGCAAGTTTAAGAGAAGACTTCTTGATGATTTTACAGCTGTTCACCACTCTAACAGTGACGTCACCACGTTGTAAGTTCCCAGAATGTATTGCAACAGAAATTAATTTTAAAAATGATCATTAATAATAAAAATTATAGAAGTTACAAAAAATTTAAACAGTGAAGAAATTATACAAGCTTAACTTAACATTTTGCAGTTTGAATGACATTTCTAGCTAAAAGTATGACAGAGTAAAAAAAAAATAGCAGAAAATAGCTGAATCTACTGAAACAGCACAAAAATGGCTTGATTTGATAGGACCCCAGAAAAAAAAAATTTTAAAAATCTCAAAAACTAAAAAGAAAATCAAAAATCTGTATGTATGCAGCGTAATTCAGAACAAGCTGAATTTTTTAAAGTTTGAACAGAATCAATAGCTTAAACGGTGTAGGAGGAGTTAGTCGGCTAAATTTAGGCGGAAGAAGAAAAAGGAGAAGAAGAAGTAAGAGAATAGAGTGTGCTGCTTCTATTTATTTTATTTATTTATTTATTTATTTACCTCTATGACACCAGATGGGGTATGAGAGCCAGTAAAACTTACATTAAACAAGTAAAACGATGGGACATGTTAACAATAATTGTACAAAAAAAAACCTAATAAACTATTTAATAGAACAAATAACCCTATGTTACACATATATTTAAAAAAAAACTGATTGCCAAATTTGACATACAATTAAGGAAATTGCAACGTAATAATCTTGATAAACTTGGCAAGGTTATACAGTTGGGTAGAGCTTTTGGCATTAAGAAGTAGGCTGACTTTTTCTTTGCTTGGGCATGTCCAATAGAATTTCTTAATTAATGTTAACCTCTCTTGGCTAAGTGAGGTACAAACAAGAACATAATGAAATTCATCACAGAAAATATTTTCTTTGCATAGAGGACACTGTGTGACATTGGATTAATCAGTAGGAAGGTAACGGAATTCAGTAATAGGCAAGTGATGGTTTCCGCATCGGAATCGAGCTAAAGTCGTTCTATGTGGGTGACTCAGTTTTACAATATAGTTCTCCAAATTCAGGTTCATTTTAACAGTTTTATAGAAAGTGCATAGTCTATTGTTTAATACTTCGCTGTGCCAGTTCTGGGTGGCAATATCTTTCAATCTACGATCAAAATATTTGCTCAAATTGCACTTTGAGAAAGTATTAATACTGGTGTCATTCCACAATACTGAATATCCAATGTCATCTAATAAGGTCTTAATACAAAAGATCCATTTTGAATTAACAATGTTCAAATCAAACAAAGACCTCATGAGGCGATACATGGTATTTGAAAGACTGTTAGGGGTGGTTACAGTAAGAAGCCAGAAATTCAACATTCGCATATGAACAGTATGTTTAAGTTCTAATTTACCTAGTTCACCATACGCAATACAATTGGCTGAGCGGTAGTTGACCCTCAGTAAATTTTTCAAAAATTTCTTATAAAAAATTTCTATGTGAGAGATATTTGAAAATCCCCAAACTTCACAGCCATACAACAGAACTGGAGTAATCATTTGATCAAACAGCTGACATTGGATATCAATAGGCAGATCCAGTTTGGTGGCTTTTGTCTTAAGACTAAACATTGCTTTTCTTGCCTGGTCAACCTGCTTACTTATAGCTTTATTATACAGAGCATTGTAATTAAGTTGTGTTCCTAAGTAAGTATAGTCATAAACAACGTCAAGCTTCTGCTGAAGTAAGCACGCAATTAGGTTGCATAAATGAAAAAATTGCTAGAACAGATGTTTGGAGAAAGTATACTGAATTAATTGACATTTCTTCATGAGGTATATTAAAATTACATTAAAAAGAGATAAACTATGTAAAGAGCTGGTGTTTGAAAGCAACAAATGTATTCTGAAGATGAAAAGAAGTAAAAAAATGTGTTTTTAAACACAAACTTTTTACATATTTCACCTTGTTTAAATTTTATTATAGTGCATGCAAAGCAATGCACTGTACTGTTCTTCCTAGACTTCTTCTTATTATTATTATTATTATTATTACAGTGCATGCAAAGCAATGCACTGTACTGTTCTTCCTAGACTTCTTCTTCTTATTATTATTATTATTATTATTATAGTTTTCCTTTCTTCCAACCAAGCTATTGCGATTAATTCAGCCTCAACCGTTTAACTTAGAGACTTCATTCAAACTCCGCGTTGTGGGTTTTGGAAAGCACACTGATGCTATGTTATTTTCATTTTTCTATGATTTTTACTTTTTAAATATTTTTAAAATTAAATATCTTAAACTTTACAATGGGTTTCTATGGCACGGAATCTTGAGACTTTGAGTGTGTGAGCTAATCATTAGAGTGGAGGGGAGTTTGAAAATCACCTAAAATTTTTGTCTTTGATTTGCTATTTCTCCCACAAATTTTAGACTACCTACATAATATTCACATCAAAATGTAGATGAACTTGTGCTTGTTCCTCTCATGTATAAGTGGTCTGAATTGGACCTACACTTTTTGCCGTCTGAGCCTCAAACCAACAGCAAATCCAGACAGATCTCTCATCTAACCCCATGTAAAATGACAGCCTGGCTTTCCCCAGAAACCAGTTCGGGACAGTTTTTTCAAACTGCTCTAATGATACATTTTTTTCGACTTAAATGACGCAAAATTTATATTGAAATTTTCAGCAAAGCCTCAACGTGCCTCCTGTGGCGTTATTTAAGTGATACAACCTACTACTTTAGAGAAATCTCGCATTTTATAGTGGGTTGCTCAAGAGGAAAATCATTTTCGAATGACCTACGTGATTCAGCCTTTAAGTGAGTCAGTCGTTCATTTTTAAAACCGTTACCGTGGCAACTTAACTGTCAGCAGCAATACTATCCAGCTGCAGCCCCGGAGCAGAAGCCCCTAACATGACACAAGCCCCTGGCATGACGGAAGTGAAATAATGGCTATTCACTATTTTTATTCACTTGGCTAGCTATTTCGCTAGCCTAGCAAGTGATATTTATTGAATAGTCATGCTAGCTAGCCTGCTGAATAACGTAAGTGATGGTAAACTAACCATTTACTGTTTCTATCGGTTTAGCTATGTGCACAAGATGCAATTGGCTCACAAGCTGGCTAGCTAGGTGGTTTGCTAGCGGAAATATCACTAGTAAGGCTAGCGAAATAGCTAGTTTGCTAGCCTAGCTAGCGAGCTAGCTAAGTGAATAATGCTGAATTCGGTAACACTCGTAAACACGAGTCGTGTCGTGAATTAAAGTCGAAGGTACGAGGAAGTGAGGTCGTGAGCTCAAAAGAACGGACTTCTCCAGTCGTGTCTTGAGAACACGGATCGTGGGACACGTTACCGAATGCAGCATTAAAACGGTGAATAGCCATTATTTCTCTTCCGTCGCGCCAGGGGCTTGTGTCACGTCCAGGGCTGCAGCTGGATGCTACTCGTCAGCAGAGGTGGCTCTGGCCTCACCTATGTTTCAACCGTTGCAGTTCAAACGGGCCCCGTTTCTCGGAGTTGAAGTGAATACGGAGAAAACGCGGCTCTCCCATTAGACTGGGTGACAGTCAGTTCCAATGAAATACGTTTCTCACAGACAGTGAGAAGACCCTATACAGGCCCATTTCTGCTAGTTCAAATGTGGGGATTTTTACCGTAAACGAGCTCATTCCTTGCACTAATACCTGAATATTATAATTATTGGGTACACATTGTTAAAATGGTCCGATCAAGACGGAGGAACATCTGCGCTAGTGAAGAGAAAGTGATTTCGGACCTCCGTAATTTTTTGCGGAGTGGCTTAAATCAGAGTTGGCTGCTAGGCTACAGTCTCCGTCAGGTGTATTAGTTGCATGAACACTGAGCTGGCTAAGAATAGTAATTATCCATCGTTTACAAATGGTGGTAGCTAAAGAGTTAAGCTGCTTTCACACTGGACGCGACACGAATTCGCGTCTTTGCGTTGACTTTGAATGTAGTATGTCGTGCGAAAAATTTGTTTTGCGTCCAGTATGAAAGCGGCTTTATGGTGGCTGATAGTATGGGTTTTCCGCTAATACAATCGTCACCTCAGCCAATGTTGCAAACACCTCGGACTAACCGGTTGATGGGGAGAAAAAAAGTAATTAAGTTGCTGCATTCCGGGGCTATTTAAAATTTAATATAACCGTGAGCTGTGATGACTAATTTTATTGCATTATCCAGCAATTTTATCCGTTTTTCACGCATTAAATTATCAATGAACATTATGGACAATTAGGAAATCAGGCAACAAAATGAAAGGGAGGTTTACCGAACTCGTCGCATGCGGTTTACGTGGTGAATGATTTGGAAGCTGCACCCAAATATTAAGTTAAAGTAGCGGACAAATGCAGATCTCCACAATAACCTTTAATTTCACACACGAATTTTGCTTGCTAAGTAGCTAGCAACTTAACTCGTTTCATTTAGACAGCATAATCAGACAATTAACCGAATAATTGCTAATTTTCCTTGCGTGGCCATCGCGGCCACGCTAAGTAGCTCGCTACACAGATATCCAAATAATATTTTATTTCATTATGCAGCATTGATCGCGAAGTTAGCTAGCCAGCCAGCGAAGTGTCTGCATTCTTTCAATCAATACTAAGATGCATACCCTCACAGAATGGACAAAATAGCTTGATGTGTCATTTTGATATCGAACAAATAAGACACAGCCATCATTGTAATCAGGAGGATTAACTCGGCTTCATTTGCTTGTGCTTAAAGCGTCTTCTCCTCTTCCGTAGCTGCCCTTGTTTTTGTGTCATCCTCATATACTTTTCATTTCTAGTAGTAGTAGTAGTAGCTCGTTGTTAGTGCTATTAATATTATATTAATTATATATTCATGATATTTGTCATGGTATACATTTATCTAGTGGACATTTTGAGAAATTACTTAGTAATTTCCTTGGTTGTCATCGAGACATCTACAATTCAGAGATCAGGGTTCAATTAGTGAGGTAGTGGTGCTGCACTCACCACGATTTCCATACAACTAATTTATTTTATCAGTAATCATAATTATTTTTAAACGCAATTTTACAAGCAAGCTGCTGAAATTATTGCACAAAAATCTCAATGTCACACATCAAACGTATTGGTTCATTAATAAACTTATTGTAGCCTACTTGATGTCATTCATTATTAGTGTGACTTAAGATGAGCAAACCAGGGGTGTTTCCCAAAATCACAGATGCTAACTTACATGGTTGGGCCCATTGACTGTGAATGGACGAACAACGTAGCAACTACGCTTTTGGGAAACGCGCCCCAGAGAAACTAGACGTTTTTAACCAACAGCATGAGTTTCTGTAACTAAAAATGATGTTCCTCACCAAAGTAAATACTGATTGAAAGCACTTGTGATTACAAGTGTACCGTATTCTGACGCGATAATGTATTTTCACTTAATCTATGTCACAATACTTTTTAAAACTTTGCTCTCTGTTAATCATGCTTCAACTCCTGTTTGTCACTATCCATATACTGTGATATTTGTTTTCCCCACGGTGTTTCTCCGTGTGTTATGATGAGGTAACTTCAATAGTGCATTCATCACTCTTCTCTTCTTTCTCTGTCCCTCTCTTTCTCTCTCTCCGCTGAAGTAGGGCCAAGATGTAACAATTACTCTGGTCTTTACTGTTTCTACTCAAGCATACCTACTCAAAGTTGGCTCTTAGATGGCTGTGCAACTTTTAAAAAAAAAAAAAAAAAAATTAACTGTGAATTGATTTTCTGATTTTACAATTTTGCTTTGCATGCACTGGTATTTCCTTCAGGAAATGAAATTCTAGTTTAATTATTTGTAATTCCACAAATGTTCATGCCACACAGTTTCATTCTTGTTCCAAGAGTCTACTTGTCTGTTCTATTCAGTACATTCCTGTTAAATCCATTTAGTTGTTATAGTTCTATTCACAACCCTGTTCTGCCCTGTTCTGAAAGCACGCGCACGCACGCGCACACACACACACACACACACACACACACACACACTTAGTAGTTCCACACATTGAGAAGGTTTATTAATTTGACACTGATCACCCCTTCTCCCACACTACAACCCACCACCACCCTGCCACATTACTATGTACAATGTTTTATTTCTGTTGTTTTTTGTTGTTCAAGGTTCACTCATGGTTCACTCACTCACACTTGCACGCCTCCTTGTTTAATTTGTTTATCAACTTCAATTTCTGTGCCGTCCTGTTGCCCACTGTTAAATAAAAATCTTTTTGTTGAAAACCTTTCCTTGCATCAGTCATTGTATTTAATCTGATTCAGTCTCCTGGCCTCACCAGCTGTAAGTTACATGTGTTTAGTTCATTTTATCTGAACATTAGAATTGAGAATATCAAGGGCTGAGAAATGAGCATGGTGGTGCACCTTTGCTTTAAGGAACAACTGGCGTGACACTGAATGATATAACAGGTCAGCAGAACTTTAACATGGGAAGTTGTGGGTAAATCCAGAAGATAAAGGCAGACCCTGGTAATCCAATAATGTAACTTAAAGTTAAAATATGTTAAATTATCCATCCTCATGACAGTGTAAGTACAGGGTTAAATTTACTTAGAAATTATAGCGGATCAACGGTACGTATAAGT